>CP092863.1:97187452-97200293 GCA_030710605.1 Cordylochernes scorpioides | reverse complement strand
TTGAATCCAATTGAACAGTTCCGGGTGATGACATAGTGGAATACAATGAGTATCCTTTACAAATTACAAAAAGGTATAAGACTGGCACAACTCTTTTTTTTTTATTAACTATATAAAGTAGCTTTCGAACAAGCTCTTCTTCAGCAAACTAAAACATAAAAAAGGTAATGGAGAGAGATTATATCTACTTATATATTAGCCTTATTCTGTCTGTTTGTTTGTCTGTCTGTCTGAAGCTCACGGATGGGATTTTTCATAACCATCGGTGGTTCAGTGGTAGAATGCTCGCCTGCCACGCGGGCGGCCCGGGTTCGATTCCCGGCCGATGCATTTTTTTTTTTTTACAATTTTTAAAACTCATTTATATATTATACAAGAATGACATCCACGGCGCCAATTTATAATTGTAACGAATAGTATTTGAATAAAAGCATTTAATCGGGTAAAACCCGGGCGTTGCCCGGGTCATTCGTATATAATAATTGTATAAACGAATGCAAGACAAAATCACCGCGAATGTTTCTTTTTTTTAAGGCAATTTCTTTTTAAGGCAATTATCGTTATTTATCGTTAATTTTTGTTTCGATTTTATTGAAAAAAAAAACGATATGGTGCCTTTAAAAAAATGGTCTTTATTACTATGCAGTTTTCTATTTAGTCAATATACCTAAGTTCATGTTGCAAATGTAATTATCTCTATCGATTCAGTAGGTGAAATGCAAAAAAAAAAAAAAATCGACATGATGAAATCTTTATGAAAATTCACATTTTTATTTTTATATTTTCAAGACACACACAGTTTGGGGCGGGACGTTTCACAAGAGAGACATCCACGGCGCCAATTTATAATTGTAACGAATAGTATTTTAATTAAAACATTTTAAAAACACACAGTTTGGAACGGGACGTTTCACAAGAGTGACATCCATGGCGCCAATTTATAATTGTAACGAATAGTATTTGAATTAAAACGTTTTTAAAATATATGCGCACTCGGGTAAAACCCGGGCGTTGCCCGGGCCATTCGTCTAGTAGATATATAAACGTATTTAAGCAAGTTTGGCCTTAAATACCCATTTCTTGGTTTCTCAAGAAGCCACTGGGACCAAAATTCTTTTTGGTCACAGTGGTACAGCCTACTCCACACTAACGAGCGCCAACAGCGCGAAACGCGTTCGTGGATGGCTTTTCTTGATTTATCAAGAAATTGGGTTGGCCAAATATCAGGGAACAGGTTAAATCAATGTTTAGTTGATTTCTGTTCCACCAGATGGAGCTCTGCCTTCTGTAAAGCACATGTGCTCCTGGTCAGGATATGCTTTCTTCATTTTTATTATCAACACCTGACCCACTTATTTTTTATTTTTTTCTATTGTTTTTACCGATATATCTATGTAAATATAGGAGATAAGAATTTACATAATTGAACATTTTAGAAGAACAAACTATGAAGAGGTTGATGAACTTGGTGAATAGAGAAATGGACATTGTTATAGATATCAATATACATACACGCACACACACACAAAAACCTTTATTAAGACACACAGGTCTTACAGAGGATTCTCCTTGGGGTTACAAGACGGAGAAACCTATGAAAGTGGGAAATATACAAAGGGGTAAAAATGGAGAAAGATTATATACACATGGTAAATATATACAGATTATTATTTGAATAATCCTATGGAAAATAAGAATATGGATTTGGAAAAAAAAATTGGAAATACGGATGGGAGAAGTGGACATACACACATATAACAAAAGAGTAAGTATTAAGATAGAAGGGGGACATATTGTAGCTGTATACTGTTGTTTATTGGGTTCTTGATGGTTTCTATTGATTCAAGGATGAGTCTTTGGGTTGTGGCATTTCTATGGAGGATTCTGGTACTATTGAAGTCTGGAGTATGTCCTGTTTCATTGAAATGATCAACTAATAGGAAGTTTGGGTTGTGATTGGAAATATTTCTTTGATTTTCTTTGATTCAACTCTGACCACTCGGATTTTCCTGGAAAATCTCTTAAAGATTTATTGAAAAAAGCCATGGTCCATCTGTGCTGTGTGAGCAGAAGAGCTTAAATTGACTTTTTTCCATTATATGTATGTTCCATATGTAAATACCTGTTTTTTTCCTCTTTTCGCTCTCCACTTCTCCCATCCATATTTCCATTTTTTTCCATAGGATTATTCAAATAATAATCTGTATATATTTACCATGTGTATATAATCTTTCTCCATTTTTACCCCTTTGTATATTTCCCACTTTCATAGGTTTCTCCGTCATGTAACCCCAAGGAGAATCCTCTGTAAGACCTGTGTGTTTTAATAATGGTTTTTGTGTGTGATTTTCTTTGATTCTAATGGAAAGGTCTGTTGAGGTTACATCGATGTAAACACTAAACTAAATTATGATCTCTTGTGGAGGAATATTTGTTGAAAAATCTACAGTGTGTTCCCTGAATTATAAACACCGGTGTACTAACAAGGAGATGTGAGGCAGTATTTCCCGATACATAACAACAAAGCTTACTTAGAAGTCATGTCAAAACGTGGTGTGCGAGTACATAGCTATTAGAAGTAAAATATCATCTGAAAATACATATTTCGTTCATATAGGCCTATATATTAAAAACATTTCCAAATTTCAAGTAGGTGTATCTCAAAAATCTTGCGTAATAGAAAAAAACTAATGGTATATTTAGAAACAGCACAAAGAGTTAAATTTAAATAAGATGCTGTTTCTTTTGGGACAAAGAAAAATATTTTTTGATAAACCAGTGTAATGTAATAAGGTTTATGCAAAAATGCTTACGTAATATATATATATATATATATATATATTGCTGTATTTATCCCAATAACAAAAAAAGGCTGTCAGATAAAAACCATGGGTGATGGAAAATTTCTGATTAAATTTTTGGTTCAGCATGAAAAGTTATACTAGAAACACCATCAGGTTCTCTTGGGCAAAAATGTTGTTGACCAGTGTTATTGAAGATGATCAATTATAACTTTCTACCAACATAGTCTGGTTCTACGTGCGGTGGACATAGAATACTAATTGTCACAGCCTGGTACTACCTGTGTATTCGGTGACAACCAGTTTAAGTTACTTCAGAGCGTAAATAAACACTTAACAGATGGAGTTTATCTGGCGAGAAAAAAATAAACACCCTCAATACTATAAAAAGTTGATGATTTGTGTAACACGAAAGGGATGGCCGTTAATTCGAAGTTCCAAACGACTTCGGATCCAATTACACGCAGCAAATATTTTCCAAGTAGTTTCTAGAGTTACGTACACAGATTTAGTTGTTTTTTTTTTTTAACTTAGGCTTCAGCTTAGTTGACACGTACCAATCGGCCATCTGGAATAATCTACCATGTGGCGGACGTGGTGAACACTCCAAGTCTTACACGACCGTGTTGAAATTGGACGTGATGCTAATATTATATACAGTTACGAGCGTCATTCTTCGTCGCCTCTGTCACGGTTTGCTTTTTTTTTTTTTGGAATGGCGCCCTCCTATTGGTCGGCTACGATCACGCCACCTTTGCCCCCCCCCCCACTCGCATTTTCGTTTTTGTAACTATTGTGTTGGAGCGGGTCGCTCCTTAAATAAATGCATATATTAGTTAATAACCAAATGGAATCCTCTCTTTCCTTTTCCCAGTAAGAGACGCCTACGGAAGCCAACAGTACATAGACAGATAAAGCACATAGGCTATAGTTATTAACTAACATATGCATTTATTTAAGGCGCCAAATTACAATTGTAACAAATAGTATTTGAATCAAAACATTCAATCGGGTAAAACACGGGCGTTGCCCGGGTCATTCGGCTAATATATAATATACAAGAGTAGTGTAGTTTGATTGAATCAATAAGGAATCAAGGGTTTCGTTTCTTATTTCTTTTATTTCTCGAGACAACATGCTCTTTAACACGGAGATCCTGAATTACAAGGATCTCCGTGTTTGATTGAATCAATAAGGAATCAAGGCTTTCGTTTCTTATTTCTTTTATTTCTCGAGACAACATGCTCTTTAACACGGAGATCCTGAATTACAAGGATCTCCGTGTTTGATTGAATCAATAAGGAATCAAGGCTTTCGTTTCTTATTTCTTTTATTTCTCGAGACAACATGCTCTTTAACACGGAGATCATGAATTACAAGGATCTCCGTGTTTAATTGAATCAATAAGGAATCAAGGCTTTCGTTTCTTATTTCTTTTATTTCTCGAGACAACATGCCCTTCAACACGGAGAGATCCTGAATTACAAGGATCTCCGTGTTTAATTGAATCAATAAGGAGTCAAGGGTTTCGTTTCTTATTTCTTTTATTTCTCGAGACAACATGCCCTTTAACACGGAGATCCTGAATTACAAGGATCTCCGTGTTTGATTGAATTAATAAGGAATCAAGGGTTTCTTTTCTTATTTCTTTTATTTCGCGAGACAACATGCTCTTTAACACGGAGATCCTGAATTACAAGGATCTCCGTGTTTGATCGAATCAATAAGGAATCAAGGGTTTCGTTTCTTATTTCTTCTATTTCACGAGACAACATGCTCTTTAACACGGAGAGATCCTGAATTACAAGGATCTCCGTGTTTGATTGAATCAATAAGGAATCAAGGGTTTCGTTTCTTATTTCTTTTATTTCTCGAGACAACATGCCCTTTAACACGGAGAGATCCTGAATTACAAGGATCTCCGTGTTTGATTGAATCAATAAGGAATCAAGGGTTTCGTTTCTTATTTCTTCTATTTCTCGATATTTCAGGCTAACTTGACCTTCAACACAGAGATCCAGAAGCACAACTTCACGCTTATACTTCAGGATCTCCGTCTTGAAGGGCATATAAGCCCGAGAGCTTGAGAAATAAAGAAATATAGATAAAGAATTCTTCCTGGATTGAATTTAGACGATAAAAAACATGGCGAAGGAAGACGAGTTTCTTTTATTGGTGCATTAGAGCAAACTTTCGGGCAAAAGCCCTTCAACAGGCGAGATAACACTATACACAACATAGTGTATTGCCCGAAAGTTTGCTCTAATGCACCAATAAAAGAAACTCGTCTGCCTTCGCCATGTTTTTTATCGTCTAAATAAAAGAAATAAGAAACCCTTGATTCCTTATTGATTCAATCAAAGTGTAAAAACAGGAAAGAATTTATAATATAATATTAGTGTAGGCATCTTTACCATATCGTCAGTATTTTCTATATCTTTGTTTTAAATAAAACGCTTGACAATATGACCCAGAATAAGTATATTGCTACGGCGTTTTATGGTTTCCAAAAGTCCATATCTCAGAAGAAGGCCAAGTGACACTCACTCCTCACTTTCTTACTGCTACTCTTTTTGTGTTGTTTTTCTTGCTTCCCTCTTTCTCTTTCTTGTTTTTTTTTTTCTTTTTCTTCTGTCTATATCGTTGTTTCCTTTGTCTCACTGCTTTGTTCTTATGCATACCTCTGGTGAATCCTGTATGGGGTCAGTGACCCTAAATAAAGGCTTTTTGTTGTTGTTGTTTTAAATACAACTTTCAATTTTAACCAATAGACGACACGCTGATTTTCTAAAAGTTGTTTGGAATCTTATACAAAATATGTGCTTATATTGGTATGGGTTGTTCTCCTTTGTGTGGACTTTGCTAGTGCAATATAAACTCCATGCCATAGCTCATTAGAAGCATAAATTCTCTTTAGTTTTAGAATTAGTTTACTGAATTTCTCTTTCAATATACAGTTAAACCTGTCTATAGCGCCCCCTCTAAATAGCGCCCGATTTTAAATACGTAGTACGATGCGATTTACATTAAAAGTGACCTGTTTATAGCACCCCCTCTAAATAGCGCCCGATTTTGAATACGTAGTACGATGCGATTTACATTAAAAGTGACCTGTTTATAGCACCCCCTCTCTATAGCACCCTATTTTGGTGAATCCCAAGAGGGGGCGCTATAGACAGGTTTACCTGTATCGAGAAATTTGAATCCGAAAAATTTAAAAGTATATTTTTAATACTTTTTAAGCAAGGAAACAATCTAAAGCGCATTTTGAAAACTTAAAGGTCAAGGCTGCTCCATATTATCATGCTGTCAGTCCATTGTATGTCAATGTGTGTGAGTATATAATGCAACAGGTAACAGTAACACCTCAGCCTCAATGTTTTGTTCGTATCAAGGCGCAAATAAAGAAAGTTGACCTCCAGGGAAAGTTGAAAATTACGTCGCTACCATCTTCAAAGTCACCACCATTTTCACAAGAAAAAGGTTAATAGAAATTCAGTTCTTTGTGTGTTGAAAAACAATCTCATCGACAGAACCGAAAGATAAATGGCAGAAAGCTGTATCAGGATCATATGGTAGGTGTTTAATCCTATAATCCGTCATTACTTCGGACGAAGAGAGCATTTGTACGGCTGAGTCCAACAGGATTCGGTCAACTAAAGAGAGAAGAGGTGGAAAGTCTTGGTCCAAAAGTATGATCGCTCTTTGTGGTCCTTGAGCCATTTTGTGGTCGTGGAACCTTGACTTTAAATTCAATAAATGTCCAAATCGATTCTAAATAGTGGATGAACAATGTCTTAGATTAAGCGTCACAAGCCTGAACTCAATAGGGAGGACACGAGCCATGTTGGTGCATTCTGATGCAGTGACCAACGTCTACACCAGGAGCAAAAGGAATTATAATTTAATAATAATAATGATAATAGTAATAGTCACATGCAAGTTTTGGTGAATATTAATCCTATTAAAGATAGTAATGAAGAAGAAGAGAGATGATAGAGAAAATAATATAGGGTTGTCCCAAAAAGTCCGTAAACAAATTGTGATTTATATTTTGCAAGTGTTTACGAACTTTTGGGACAACCTTGGTAATATTGGTAACCTTGGTAAAATTATAACAGAATTCTTATAGAAGAATGATTTATCTCTGATGTTCTATATCAAAGGTGGCCAATCAGCAGGTGGGTCAAGTTTTAGAATTACATGGTTATCCCAAAAGTTTGTAAACATATTACGATTTATATTTTGCAAGTGTTTACGAACTTTTGGGACAACCTTGTAATTCAGAAACTTGGCTCACCTGCTGATTGGCCACCCTTGATATAGAAATCATCAGAGATTAAATAGAAGAAAGAAAAAATTACAAATTCTTACCAACATAGTTATTCAGAGATTTACAAATTTCTCAATGCTTTAGTTATCCAATGAAACTTTTTTTTTAATATTGTAAATTCCCAATATGGCGGTTGAAAAAACCGGTTGAACTCAGGACCGGGATAGCGTTCAATGGTCAAAAGAGCTACCATCAGCTACGAGTCGTATTTTGAAGCTAAACTGAATGTTTACGGTACCCGCCTGTTTTGAGAAAGACATTATTCCTGTCTGTCAATATCAATATACTGCTTGAGAGAGACACAAGACTAACATTAAAACACATAATTATTATATATACTCACGGACAAAACTTAAAGAAAATTTTTAATGTCGCCAGTCGTCTGTTTTTTTTTTGTTTGTTTTTTAGGAGAGGAGGCAATTTTTTTTCACACTTGGTTATCTCCGTATGTCTTCAATAAAGGTCACGACGTATCAAATATCTTTAATTCTAAAAGATAAAAATTCCTTAATTTTCGTCCATGATTGTTGTTTCAAGTTTTTTTTTGAGACTAGTTTAACAAATATGTAATTTTAATCGAAAGAAGAGTACGGGGAAATAAAGCAGAAGATATCCCAAGGAAGGCCAAAGAATACGTGACGTAGATGTCATTATATATTGTAAGTGAGAACAACTCTGATTGACGCCTCGTCATTACCATGGCTATCGCGGGAAGTGAAAAAAAAAAAAAAAAGGGAAAAAATGCATATGAGGCAGCAGCTTCCCAAGATGGCGGGCGGTATTTTTAGTGGGGGCTGTTTTCCCATTTGTGCCCCAAGCAGCTAAAGATAGCCTTCTTGTCCTCTAGGCGTGGCGTTGGTCCAACACCGGTCAGCCAAGATGGCGGCGTCCTGTTGGACGTTCAGCCCGGATATGTCTCATGCATGGAAGGCCAGTTACAACATGGGATTGTAGGTCATGGTAGGCAAAATGTCCCATGGTACCTATATACTAAGCAAATACATCACTCAATATCGCCACATTTAAGAATGGAGGTGTCTTCTTCTTTCTTATCTCCACTCAATCATATTAGGATATCAAATTGTGACCCTTGATGGTGTCTGTTTGACAACCATCATGACTGGGTGAAGTAGAATGCGTCTGCCTTTCTCATTAAGACTGGGAGCACTACTCAGTGGCAGGCCGACATAGCTCCAAAAGAAATGGCCACCTCTGACATGAGGAACAGACGCCATGTACAGCCGCTCCTAACATGGAGTACAAACTCATCCTGTATCCCTGGATTAGGAGCCCTTACAGGGTACTATCAGCCAGGCCAGCTGAGCCCAGGTTTTTTAGCAAGCTTGTTACTGCTCCCCCTCCTCCTTTTTCATCCGGGCTTACAGGGATACAGGATGAGTAGTGTTTGTACTCCATGTTAGGAGCGGCTGCACATGGCGTCTGTTCCTCATGTCAGAGGTGGCCATTTCATATTGGAGCTAAGTCGGCCTGCTACTGAGTAATGCTCCCAGTCTTAATGATAAAAGCAGACGTATTCTACTTCACCCAATCATCAGCAAGCTCTACAAGCTTGATACCTCAATATTGAATGGAGATAAGAAAGAAGAAGACATCTGTTGTTGTGTGTCTTGAACAGGGTACTATTACGCCACATTTCAGAATGGAGGTGTGACACTATTCAGTAATTAAACTGAAGACTGAAACAAAATCTGTGTTCAGAATGAATGTGAAACTATTGAACAAATAAACTATGAAGACTTATACAGAATCTGTGTTCACGTAGATAACACACCATTCTTAGGTTGACAGTCTAGTCAAGCATAGCGCTGAGGAATAAAAGGCTGCGTTCAATATACCTGATGCATATAGTTGTTTATTTGTTTTGCATAATATTTCATTTATAAATTAATTTCATAATTTAGTCTGTGATTGGACTGGTTACAAAAACAAAACTGAAAAATAGATGGCTTAATGTTATGTAGTTATGATATATAATTAATGGTGATGGTTATGTAATTTTGATCTTCATTGAATAAAATATATAAAGTTTAAATGTGTTTTAAACTTTAATAACAAGCACAAGAAAATACCGTCAATACTTAACCTACTAAGCCAGTCTGAGGAATTTGATATAAAATTGTATTTTTATAAGAAAATTAGAGCTTTCCATTTTCAGACGTATTTCCCTGAGAACTTAAACATTACAAGCGTACCCGACAATCATTTTAAAATAACGCATTATATTTCAACTTAGTAGTATATTTAATGATAAAGTTAAAACGTGTGAAGTTACATTCATGGACAAAGAATTTTGTACCTTTTTTTAGCACGTGTATCGGTATTCATACAATAATTCTGAAAGATATACGTAGTGACCTTTATATAAAAACACGCTAGATAACCAAGTGTGAATAAAATTACCTCTCTCCTTCAAAAAATAAATAAATAAAATAGAAGAAAGGCGGGCATAATGATATGAATCCATGAGTGAATATCATATTTTTAGATTTTATTTTATTTTATTTTGACTTTGAGCGTTATGTCCCACTAGGGACACTTGCATTACAAAGGTAAACTAAACTTAAAAAGAAAGAAAGATATTTGAAATATGTACAAGAAATAGTATGCAAGTTCTAGTTAAATGAAAATAGAAAATATCAACACAATTTAAATATGTACAAAGGGTTGGTATGCAAATATAATTAAATTAAATCAAATTTTGAAGTATTGTGTGTATTCGAGGAAACAATTTACAGATTGAAGAAAGTTTTAAGGAATATTTTATAATGAAAATATGCAATATTTTAGAGAATTATTCATTTAAAACTATGCTAAACAGAGAGGTAATTTCTAAATAAAAGCGTTTCAAAGGAATTTAGTAGTTTTTTTTAGTTATTTTTATAATAAAAAACAAACAAAGTCTGCACAGCAGTTCGAGATCAGGCTCCCTCAGTTTTCTTTCGTTATTCAGAACCATTAGTTCAGATGATGTTAAACTTGATCTAAAAACCTCTGAAAATACCATGAAATGGTGTAAAATGTAAAAACAATCTTAAAAATCTTACATCCACAATTTCCAATGGTGTTCTACTTATTAAATCAAAACCAGATGGTCAAAAATCTATGAAAATCTTGACAATCAACTTCCATTCAGGTCAAATGGATGGGTCAAAACCCACTGTCTCAAAGGTCAAAAAGATTTATAAACAAATTTAACAGCCATTTTTCTAATCAACTCTTTTTCGCTAATTTGATAAAAAATGGATCACTATTTTATAATATTTGTCACTTATACATTAAAACAAATAATTTCGTATTTTGTCGTTGTTATGTTCAAGTCTGTGAAAGGATGGTCTAAACCGTTGGATTACGACCGCTACAACCCGGGTTCGATTCCCGCATTGGGCACTTTTTTCTAATAAAAAAAAAATGCTCCAATGGCCCCCGATTCTTACAAAACCCCACCAGCGAGTGCAAGTAACCAAACTCTGGCACATTTGTAAGTGCAAAGTCGAACTGCTTTTCACATGTGTAGACATGTGGGGAACTTAAAGTAAAAGCAGTCGCCTACTTCTACACACCATGATTATCATGGCCTGTGCCACGTGTACTAGGGATAAGCAAAAAAAAAAAGTCTGACTTTTGATGACTATGGACAAAAAGTTCCAATTTGATATTTTGGTGACCATCACTCGCAGATCATTCAGCGAACTTCCAGTAGATTTCTTGACTCCTTCTAGTCATCTCACAACGCTCATTGCAGTATTTTATACACCTTTCGAACACATCAAAAAATATCATAAATATTTAATACAAGTAGTTTTAGCCAGAGCTATGAATACACTCATGGACAAAACTTAAGGAAGTTGTAATTTTTATTATGTATATTTATTTTTTATTATTATATTGTCACGAAATTTTTTTATAATAAATTTAAAGCGAATATTTATTAGTAAGTATTGAAAATAGAGCAATCCATGAATAAATCTTTAATTAAAAAGGTATTGGGGTTGCAGGCTGAGAATTGCACTTAGTACATAGTGGGAAAACCCTGCAACCATTCTGGAAAGTCATTGTCCGTAGATGACCAGACTTAAGTCTGGAAATCAAAGACTGTTGTTCTCTTGAGAGGACAGAACCGGTGCTTGTCCCTCCTGCTCTGTACCAGTCATGTGCAGCATTAGATTTCCATTCCTGCAGGGATTGGGTTTTGATGGTACAGAGGTGGTCGCTTTCGTCTAGTTGGGTGGTATATTCCCTGGCCTCAGGTAGGCCAACACACATCATTCACTAAAGTTTATCAATGGATTAATGACCTTCTAAAATAGAAATGTGTGCCTCTAATATTGAAAATCGCGACAATATTTTATTATATTTTTAAAGGAGAACGTTCGAATTTACATGTATGGGAAATCCACCGTTATATAAGCAAATAAGGAATGGTTTATACTTAAAATATAAACTTCTTTTTGTTTTGTCCATGAGTATACATTGTATCACAGAAAAATAGATAACTACACACACAATACACCAATAAATCTCGCATGTATATATTCAGAATTAATACATAGCAATAAATCTATACAATACAAATGAAAACACCAAAACGCGAATGTTTCTTTTCACAAATAAATCAAAACTTCTACTGTCCTTACTGCGATGAAAAAATATATTGGGAGGACTTGACTCAGTAGTGGTGAACCCTTCCTAACGGCAGTAGAAGTTTGACAATTTAAACAATTTTATTGATTCTTCTAATCAATTGTTACAAAGGTAGAAAAATATTTAATAAGAATATAGTAAATAAAGGGTAGATAAAATGTAGGGTAATATATATAGTTGTGTATGTGTACAAGTAGAAGTTTGATTTATTTGTGAAAAGAAACATTTGCGTTTTGGTGTTTTCATTTGTATTATATATTCAGAATATTTATCAAAAGATAGTTGTTTATTAGGAAGTTTCGATGTAAAATGGATGGAAGTAGTTAAATTTAACTCTATTTATACTGACTGTATTGTCTAAAATCATTATTTATTTAAATTTGACTATTATCACGCATTATTTATTTAAAATAAAGTTTAGAGTGTTATACACATACACACTAAAGCCTTTATTAAGGACTTGCCCCATACAGATTCTCCCAATTGAGTAAGGTAATAATCACCTTGTGTTATTTACCAGGTCTATTAGTATGAAACGCGAAAATGGGCGCCAGAGGCCGCTGCGCAACTTTATTTGAGCCTACGGTGGCGCTGTTGTAGGCGTTTTGTTCTTTGACTCACGTGGCATCAGCATGCGTGCAGTTTTAGAAAAATTCAAATCGTGAAAAATTTCTGGAGCCCGTGGAAAATGGCGATTTCCGAGCCAAAAAGTGCCCATTTGCGGGAAGTTTTGTTGTTCGCCTTCAACTGGAAGAAAAGTGCCACTGAAACCCACCGAATGCTCGAGGAAGTTTACAGCGACCACGCTCTGAGCAAATCGCAGTGTTACAGGTGGTTTAAAAAATTCCAAAGTGGCGATTTTGAACTTGATAATGAACCACATGGAAAACCGCCCCAAAAGTTTGAGGACGCTGAACTGCAATTTTTGTTGGATGAGGACAGTACCCAAATGCAGGAGAAACTCGCAAAACAGCTCCAGGTGTCTCAATGTGCTGTTTCTCTACGTTTAAACAGCCTCGGAATGACCCAAAAGCTTTCCAGATGG
>CP092863.1:97134056-97186937 GCA_030710605.1 Cordylochernes scorpioides | reverse complement strand
TGTGTTTAGTGTAGCACTGCTAGTGTTTACTGTAGTACTGCTAGTGTTCACTGTAATGTTGCTAGTGTTTACTGTAGTAATGGTTGTGTTTACTGTAGTATTGGTTGTGTTTGCTGTAGTATTGGTTGTGTTTGCTGTAGTATTGGTTGTGTTCATTGTAGTAAGGCTAGTGTTTACTGTAGTACTGCTAGTGTTTACTGTAGTCTCGGTTGTGTTAGTGTAGCACTGCTAGTGTTTACTGTAATATTGGTTGTGTTTACTGTAGTACTGCTAGTGTTTACTGTAGTACTGCTAGTGTTTACTGAAGTATTGGTTGTGTTTACTGTAGTATTGGTTGTGTTTACTTTAGTCTTGGTTGTGGTACTGTAGTATTGGTTGTGTTAGTGTTGTACTGCTAGTGTTTACTGTAGTATTGGTTGTGTTTACTATAGCACTGCTAGTGTTTACTGTAGTATTGGTTGTGTTTACTGTAGTATTGGTTGTGTTTACTGTAGTATTGGTTGTGTTTACTTTAGTCTTGGTTGTGGTACTGTAGTATTGGTTGTGTTAGTGTTGTATTGCTAGTGTTTACTGTAGTATTGGTTGTGCTTACTGTAGCACTGCTAGTGTTTACTGTAGTATTGGTTGTGTTTACTGTAGTACTGCTAGTGTTTACTGTAGTATTGGTTGTGTGTTTACTGTAGTTTGCTAGTGTTTACACTAGTCTTGGTTGTGTTACTGTAGTACTACTAGTGTTTACTGTAGTACTGCTAGTGTTTACTGTAATTTTGGTTGTGTTTACTGTTGAAGGGCTCGTGTTTACTTTAGTCTTGATTGTGTTCGTGTAGCTCTGCTAGTGTTTACTTTAGTCTTGGTTGTGTTTACTGTAGTATTGGTTGTGTTTACTTTAGTCTTGGTTGTGGTACTGTAGTATTGGTTGTGTTACTGTAGTGTCGCTAGTGTTCACTGTAGTATTGGTTGTGTTTACTGTAGTACTGCTAGTGTTTACTTTAGTCTTGGTTGTGTTACTGTAGTGTCGCTAGTGTTCACTGTAGTATTGGTTGTGTTTACTGTAGTACTTCTAGTGTTTACTGTATTACTGCTAGTGTTTACTGTAATATTGGTTGTGTTTACTGTAGGATTGCTAGTGTTTACTTTAGTCTTGATTGTGTTAGTGTAGCTCTGCTAGTGTTTACTGTAGTATTGGTTGTGTTTACTGTAGTATTGGTTGTGTTTACTTTAGTCTTGGTTGTGGTACTGTAGTATTGGTTGTGTTAGTGTTGTACTGCTAGTGTTTACTGTAGTATTGGTTGTGTTTACTGTAGCACTGCTAGTGTTTACTGTAGTATTGGTTGTGTTTATTGTAGTATTGGTTGCGTTTTCTGTAGTATTGCTGTGTTTACTTTAGTCTTGGTTGTGGTACTGTAGTATTGGTTGTGTTAGTGTTGTACTGCTAGTGTTTACTGTAGTATTGGTAGTGTTTACTGTAGTACTGTTAGTGTTTACTGTAGTATTGGTTGTGTTTACTGTAGTATTGCTAGTGTTTACTTTAGTTTTGTTTGTGTTTAGTGTAGTACTGCTAGTGTTTACTGTAGTACTGCTAGTGTTTACTGTAATATTGGTTGTGTTTACTGTAGCACTGCTAGTGTTTACTGTAGTATTGGTTGTGTTTATTGTAGTATTGGTTGCGTTTTCTGTAGTATTGCTGTGTTTACTTTAGTCTTGGTTGTGGTACTGTAGTATTGGTTGTGTTAGTGTTGTACTGCTAGTGTTTACTGTAGTATTGGTTGTGTTTACTGTAGCACTGCTAGTGTTTACTGTAGTATTGGTTGTGTTTACTGTAGTACTGCTAGTGTTTACTGTAGTATTGGTTGTGTTTACTGTAGTATTGCTAGTGTTTACTTTAGTTTTGGTTGTGTTTACTGTAGTACTGCTAGTGTTTACTTTAGTCTTGGTTGTGTTACTGTAGTGTCGCTAGTGTTTACTGTAGTATTGGTTGTGTTTACTGTAGTAATGCAAGTGTTTACTGTATTACTGCTAGTGTTTACTGTAATATTGGTTGTGTTTACTGTAGGATTGCTAGTGTTTACTTTAGTCTTGATTGTGTTAGTGTAGCTCTGCTAGTGTTTACTGTAGTATTGGTTGTGTTTACTGTAGTATTAGTTGTGTTTACTTTAGTCTTGGTTGTGGTACTGTAGTATTGGTTGTGTTAGTGTTGTACTGCTAGTGTTTACTGTAGTATTGGTTGTGTTTACTGTAGCACTGCTAGTGTTTACTGTAGTATTGGTTGTGTTTATTGTAGTATTGGTTGCGTTTTCTGTAGTATTGCTGTGTTTACTTTAGTCTTGTTTGTGGTACTGTAGTATTGGTTGTGTTAAGGTTGTACTGCTAGTGTTTACTGTAGTATTGGTTGTGTTTACTGTAGCACTGCTAGTGTTTACTGTAGTATTGGTTGTGTTTACTGTAGTACTGCTAGTGTTTACTGTAGTATTGGTTGTGTTTACTGTAGTATTGCTAGTGTTTACTTTAGTTTTGTTTGTGTTTAGTGTAGTACTGCTAGTGTTTACTGTAGTACTGCTAGTGTTTACTGTAGTATTGGTTGTGTTTACTGTAGCACTGCTAGTGTTTACTGTAGTATTGGTTGTGTTTATTGGAGTATTGGTTGCGTTTTCTGTAGTATTGATGTGTTTACTTTAGTCTTGGTTGTGGTACTGTAGTATTGGTTGTGTTAGTGTTGTACTGCTAGTGTTAACTGTAGTATTGGTTGTGTTTACTGTAGCACTGCTAGTGTTTACTGTAGTATTGGTTGTGTTTACTGTAGTACTGCTAGTGTTTACTGTAGTATTGGTTGTGTTTACTGTAGCACTGCTAGTGTTTACTGTAGTATTGGTTGTGTTTATTGTAGTATTGGTTGCGTTTTCTGTAGTATTGCTAGTGTTTACTTTAGTCTTGGTTGTGGTACTGTAGTATTGGTTGTGTTAGTGTTGTACTGCTAGTGTTTACTGTAGTATTGGTTGTGTTTACTGTAGCACTGCTAGTGTTTACTGTAGTATTGGTTGTGTTTACTGTAGTACTGCTAGTGTTTACTGTAGTATTGGTTGTGTTTACTGTAGTATTGCTAGTGTTTACTTTAGTTTTGGTTGCGTTTACTGTAGTACTGCTAGTGTTTACTGCATTACTGCTAGTGTTTACTGTAGTACTGATAGTGTTTACTGTAGTATTGGTTGTGTTTACGGTAGTATTGGTTGTGTTTACTGTAGAATTGGTTGTGTTTACTTTAGTCTTGGTTGTGGTACTGTAGTATTGGTTGTGTTAGTGTTGTACTGCTAGTGTTTACTGTAGTACTGCTAGTGTTTACTGAAGTATTGGTTGTGTTTACTCTAGTATTGGTTGTGTTTACTTTAGTCTTGGTTGTGGTACTGTAGTATTGGTTGTGTTAGTGTTGTACTGCTAGTGTTTACTGTAGTATTGGTAGTGTTTACTGTAGTACTGCTAGTGTTTACTGTAGTATTGGTTGTGTTTACTGTAGTATTGCTAGTGTTTACTTTAGTTTTGTTTGTGTTTAGTGTAGTACTGCTAGTGTTTACTGTAGTACTGCTAGTGTTTACTGTAATATTGGTTGTGTTTACTGTAGCACTGCTAGTGTTTACTGTAGTATTGGTTGTGTTTATTGTAGTATTGGTTGCGTTTTCTGTAGTATTGCTGTGTTTACTTTAGTCTTGGTTGTGGTACTGTAGTATTGGTTGTGTTAGTGTTGTACTGCTAGTGTTTACTGTAGTATTGGTTGTGTTTACTGTAGCACTGCTAGTGTTTACTGTAGTATTGGTTGTGTTTACTGTAGTACTGCTAGTGTTTACTGTAGTATTGGTTGTGTTTACTGTAGTATTGCTAGTGTTTACTTTAGTTTTGGTTGTGTTTACTGTAGTACTGCTAGTGTTTACTTTAGTCTTGGTTGTGTTACTGTAGTGTCGCTAGTGTTTACTGTAGTATTGGTTGTGTTTACTGTAGAAATGCAAGTGTTTACTGTATTACTGCTAGTGTTTACTGTAATATTGGTTGTGTTTACTGTAGGATTGCTAGTGTTTACTTTAGTCTTGATTGTGTTAGTGTAGCTCTGCTAGTGTTTACTGTAGTATTGGTTGTGTTTACTGTAGTATTAGTTGTGTTTACTTTAGTCTTGGTTGTGGTACTGTAGTATTGGTTGTGTTAGTGTTGTACTGCTAGTGTTTACTGTAGTATTGGTTGTGTTTACTGTAGCACTGCTAGTGTTTACTGTAGTATTGGTTGTGTTTATTGTAGTATTGGTTGCGTTTTCTGTAGTATTGCTGTGTTTACTTTAGCCTTGTTTGTGGTACTGTAGTATTGGTTGTGTTAGTGTTGTACTGCTAGTGTTTACTGTAGTATTGGTTGTGTTTACTGTAGCACTGCTAGTGTTTACTGTAGTATTGGTTGTGTTTACTGTAGTACTGCTAGTGTTTACTGTAGTATTGGTTGTGTTTACTGTAGTATTGCTAGTGTTTACTTTAGTTATGTTTGTGTTTAGTGTAGTACTGCTAGTGTTTACTGTAGTACTGCTAGTGTTTACTGTAGTATTGGTTGTGTTTACTGTAGAACTGCTAGTGTTTACTGTAGTATTGGTTGTGTTTATTGGAGTATTGGTTGCGTTTTCTGTAGTATTGATGTGTTTACTTTAGTCTTGGTTGTGGTACTGTAGTATTGGTTGTGTTAGTGTTGTACTGCTAGTGTTTACTGTAGTATTGGTTGTGTTTACTGTAGCACTGCTAGTGTTTACTGTAGTATTGGTTGTGTTTACTGTAGTACTGCTAGTGTTTACTGTAGTATTGGTTGTGTTTACTGTAGCACTGCTAGTGTTTACTGTAGTGTTGGTTGTGTTTATTGTAGTATTGGTTGCGTTTTCTGTAGTATTGCTAGTGTTTACTTTAGTCTTGGTTGTGGTACTGTAGTATTGGTTGTGTTAGTGTTGTACTGCTAGTGTTTACTGTAGTATTGGTTGTGTTTACTGTAGCACTGCTAGTGTTTACTTTAGTATTGGTTGTGTTTATTGTAGTATTGGTTGCGTTTTCTGAAGTATTGCTGTGTTTACTTTAGTCTTGGTTGTGGTACTGTAGTATTGGTTGTGTTAGTGTTGTACTGCTAGTGTTTACTGTAGTATTGGTTGTGTTTACTGTAGCACTGCTAGTGTTTACTGTAGTATTGGTTGTGTTTACTGTAGTACTGCTAGTGTTTACTGTAGTATTGGTTGTGTTTACTGTAGCACTGCTAGTGTTTACTGTAGTATTGGTTGTGTTTACTGTAGTACTGCTAGTGTTTACTGTAGTATTGGTTGTGTTTACTGTAGTATTGCTAGTGTTTACTTTAGTTTTGGTTGCGTTTACTGTAGTACTGTTAGTGTTTACTGCATTACTGCTAGTGTTTACTGTAGTACTGATAGTGTTTACTGTAGTATTGGTTGTGTTTAGTGTAGTACTGCTAGTGTTCACTGTAGTACTGCTAGTGTTTACTGTAGTATTGGTTGTTTTTACTGTAGTACTGCTAGTGTTTACTGTAGTATTGGTTGTGTTTACTGTAGCACTGCTAGTGTTTACTGTAGTATTGGTTGTGTTTACTGTAGTACTGCTAGTGTTTACTGTAGTATTGGTTGTGTTTACTATAGTATTGCTAGTGTTTACTTTAGTTTTGGTTGCGTTTACTGTAGTACTGCTAGTGTTTACTGCATTACTGCTAGTGTTTACTGTAGTACTGATAGTGTTTACTGTAGTATTGGTTGTGTTTACGGTAGTATTGGTTGTGTTTACTGTAGAATTGGTTGTGTTTACTTTAGTCTTGGTTGTGGTACTGTAGTATTGGTTGTGTTAGTGTTGTACTGCTAGTGTTTACTGTAGTATTGGTAGTGTTTACTGTAGTACTGCTAGTGTTTACTGTAGTATTGGTTGTGTTTACTGTAGTATTGCTAGTGTTTACTTTAGTTTTGTTTGTGTTTAGTGTAGTACTGCTAGTGTTTACTGTAGTACTGCTAGTGTTTACTGTAATATTGGTTGTGTTTACTGTAGCACTGCTAGTGTTTACTGTAGTATTGGTTGTGTTTATTGTAGTATTGGTTGCGTTTTCTGTAGTATTGCTGTGTTTACTTTAGTCTTGGTTGTGGTACTGTAGTATTGGTTGTGTTAGTGTTGTACTGCTAGTGTTTACTGTAGTATTGGTTGTGTTTACTGTAGCACTGCTAGTGTTTACTGTAGTATTGGTTGTGTTTACTGTAGTACTGCTAGTGTTTACTGTAGTATTGGTTGTGTTTACTGTAGTATTGCTAGTGTTTACTTTAGTTTTGGTTGTGTTTACTGTAGTACTGCTAGTGTTTACTTTAGTCTTGGTTGTGTTACTGTAGTGTCGCTAGTGTTTACTGTAGTATTGGTTGTGTTTACTGTAGTAATGCAAGTGTTTACTGTATTACTGCTAGTGTTTACTGTAATATTGGTTGTGTTTACTGTAGGATTGCTAGTGTTTACTTTAGTCTTGATTGTGTTAGTGTAGCTCTGCTAGTGTTTACTGTAGTATTGGTTGTGTTTACTGTAGTATTAGTTGTGTTTACTTTAGTCTTGGTTGTGGTACTGTAGTATTGGTTGTGTTAGTGTTGTACTGCTAGTGTTTACTGTAGTATTGGTTGTGTTTACTGTAGCACTGCTAGTGTTTACTGTAGTATTGGTTGTGTTTATTGTAGTATTGGTTGCGTTTTCTGTAGTATTGCTGTGTTTACTTTAGTCATGTTTGTGGTACTGTAGTATTGGTTGTGTTAAGGTTGTACTGCTAGTGTTTACTGTAGTATTGGTTGTGTTTACTGTAGCACTGCTAGTGTTTACTGTAGTATTGGTTGTGTTTACTGTAGTACTGCTAGTGTTTACTGTAGTATTGGTTGTGTTTACTGTAGTATTGCTAGTGTTTACTTTAGTTTTGTTTGTGTTTAGTGTAGTACTGCTAGTGTTTACTGTAGTACTGCTAGTGTTTACTGTAGTATTGGTTGTGTTTACTGTAGCACTGCTAGTGTTTACTGTAGTATTGGTTGTGTTTATTGGAGTATTGGTTGCGTTTTCTGTAGTATTGATGTGTTTACTTTAGTCTTGGTTGTGGTACTGTAGTATTGGTTGTGTTAGTGTTGTACTGCTAGTGTTAACTGTAGTATTGGTTGTGTTTACTGTAGCACTGCTAGTGTTTACTGTAGTATTGGTTGTGTTTACTGTAGTACTGCTAGTGTTTACTGTAGTATTGGTTGTGTTTACTGTAGCACTGCTAGTGTTTACTGTAGTATTGGTTGTGTTTATTGTAGTATTGGTTGCGTTTTCTGTAGTATTGCTAGTGTTTACTTTAGTCTTGGTTGTGGTACTGTAGTATTGGTTGTGTTAGTGTTGTACTGCTAGTGTTTACTGTAGTATTGGTTTGTTTATACGATAATAACAAGGCGAAGGAAGACGAGTATCTTTATTGGTGCATACTCGTCTTCCTTCGCCTTGTTATTATCGTATAAGTTCATTCCAGGAAGAATTACTCTACTAGTATTGGTTGTGTTTACTGTAGCACTGCTAGTGTTTACTGTAGTATTGGTTGTGTTTACTGTAGTACTGCTAGTGTTTACTGTAGTATTGGTTGTGTTTACTGTAGTATTGCTAGTGTTTACTTTAGTTTTGGTTGCGTTTACTGTAGTACTGCTAGTGTTTACTGCATTACTGCTAGTGTTTACTGTAGTACTGATAGTGTTTACTGTAGTACTGCTAGTGTTTACTGAAGTATTGGTTGTGTTTACTGTAGTATTGGTTGTGTTTACTTTAGTCTTGGTTGTGGTACTGTATTATTGGTTGTGTTAGTGTTGTACTGCTAGTGTTTACTGTAGTATTGGTAGTGTTTACTGTAGTACTGCTAGTGTTTACTGTAGTATTGGTTGTGTTTACTGTAGTATTGCTAGTGTTTACTTTAGTTTTGTTTGTGTTTAGTGTGGTACTGCTAGTGTTTACTGTAGTACTGCTAGTGTTTACTGTAATATTGGTTGTGTTTACTGTAGCACTGCTAGTGTTTACTGTAGTATTGGTTGTGTTTATTGTAGTATTGGTTGCGTTTTCTGTAGTATTGCTGTGTTTACTTTAGTCTTGGTTGTGGTACTGTAGTATTGGTTGTGTTAGTGTTGTACTGCTAGTGTTTACTGTAGTATTGGTTGTGTTTACTGTAGCACTGCTAGTGTTTACTGTAGTATTGGTTGTGTTTACTGTAGTACTGCTAGTGTTTACTGTAGTATTGGTTGTGTTTACTGTAGTATTGCTAGTGTTTACTTTAGTTTTGGTTGTGTTTACTGTAGTACTGCTAGTGTTTACTTTAGTCTTGGTTGTGTTACTGTAGTGTCGCTAGTGTTTACTGTAGTATTGGTTGTGTTTACTGTAGAAATGCAAGTGTTTACTGTATTACTGCTAGTGTTTACTGTAATATTGGTTGTGTTTACTGTAGGATTGCTAGTGTTTACTTTAGTCTTGATTGTGTTAGTGTAGCTCTGCTAGTGTTTACTGTAGTATTGGTTGTGTTTACTGTAGTATTAGTTGTGTTTACTTTAGTCTTGGTTGTGGTACTGTAGTATTGGTTGTGTTAGTGTTGTACTGCTAGTGTTTACTGTAGTATTGGTTGTGTTTACTGTAGCACTGCTAGTGTTTACTGTAGTATTGGTTGTGTTTATTGTAGTATTGGTTGCGTTTTCTGTAGTATTGCTGTGTTTACTTTAGCCTTGTTTGTGGTACTGTAGTATTGGTTGTGTTAGTGTTATACTGCTAGTGTTTACTGTAGTATTGGTTGTGTTTACTGTAGCACTGCTAGTGTTTACTGTAGTATTGGTTGTGTTTACTGTAGTACTGCTAGTGTTTACTGTAGTATTGGTTGTGTTTACTGTAGTATTGCTAGTGTTTACTTTAGTTTTGTTTGTGTTTAGTGTAGTACTGCTAGTGTTTACTGTAGTACTGCTAGTGTTTACTGTAGTATTGGTTGTGTTTACTGTAGTACTGCTAGTGTTTACTGTAGTATTGGTTGTGTTTACTGTAGCACTGCTAGTGTTTACTGTAGTGTTGGTTGTGTTTATTGTAGTATTGGTTGCGTTTTCTGTAGTATTGCTAATTTTTACTTTAGTCTTGGTTGTGGTACTGTAGTATTGGTTGTGTTAGTGTTGTACTGCTAGTGTTTACTGTAGTATTGGTTGTGTTTACTGTAGCACTGCTAGTGTTTACTTTAGTATTGGTTGTGTTTATTGTAGTATTGGTTGCGTTTTCTGAAGTATTGCTGTGTTTACTTTAGTCTTGGTTGTGGTACTGTAGTATTGGTTGTGTTAGTGTTGTACTGCTAGTGTTTACTGTAGTATTGGTTGTGTTTACTGTAGCACTGCTAGTGTTTACTGTAGTATTGGTTGTGTTTACTGTAGTACTGCTAGTGTTTACTGTAGTATTGGTTGTGTTTACTGTAGCACTGCTAGTGTTTACTGTAGTATTGGTTGTGTTTACTGTAGTACTGCTAGTGTTTACTGTAGTATTGGTTGTGTTTACTGTAGTATTGCTAGTGTTTACTTTAGTTTTGGTTGCGTTTACTGTAGTACTGTTAGTGTTTACTGCATTACTGCTAGTGTTTACTGTAGTACTGATAGTGTTTACTGTAGTATTGGTTGTGTTTAGTGTAGTACTGCTAGTGTTCACTGTAGTACTGCTAGTGTTTACTGTAGTATTGGTTGTTTTTACTGTAGTACTGCTAGTGTTTACTGTAGTATTGGTTGTGTTTACTGTAGCACTGCTAGTGTTTACTGTAGTATTGGTTGTGTTTACTGTAGTACTGCTAGTGTTTACTGTAGTATTGGTTGTGTTTACTATAGTATTGCTAGTGTTTACTTTAGTTTTGGTTGCGTTTACTGTAGTACTGCTAGTGTTTACTGCATTACTGCTAGTGTTTACTGTAGTACTGATAGTGTTTACTGTAGTATTGGTTGTGTTTACGGTAGTATTGGTTGTGTTTACTGTAGAATTGGTTGTGTTTACTTTAGTCTTGGTTGTGGTACTGTAGTATTGGTTGTGTTAGTGTTGTACTGCTAGTGTTTACTGTAGTACTGCTAGTGTTTACTGAAGTATTGGTTGTGTTTACTGTAGTATTGGTTGTGTTTACTTTAGTCTTGGTTGTGGTACTGTAGTATTGGTTGTGTTAGTGTTGTACTGCTAGTGTTTACTGTAGTATTGGTTGTGTTTACTATAGCACTGCTAGTGTTTACTGTAGTATTGGTTGTGTTTACTGTAGTATTGGTTGTGTTTACTGTAGTATTGGTTGTGTTTACTTTAGTCTTGGTTGTGGTACTGTAGTATTGGTTGTGTTAGTGTTGTATTACTAGTGTTTACTGTAGTATTGGTTGTGTTTACTGTAGCACTGCTAGTGTTTACTGTAGTATTGGTTGTGTTTACTGTAGTACTGCTAGTGTTTACTGTAGTATTGGTTGTGTGTTTACTGTAGTTTGCTAGTGTTTACACTAGTCTTGGTTGTGTTACTGTAGTACTACTAGTGTTTACTGTAGTACTGCTAGTGTTTACTGTAATTTTGGTTGTGTTTACTGTTGAAGGGCTCGTGTTTACTTTAGTCTTGATTGTGTTCGTGTAGCTCTGCTAGTGTTTACTTTAGTCTTGGTTGTGTTTACTGTAGTATTGGTTGTGTTTACTTTAGTCTTGGTTGTGGTACTGTAGTATTGGTTGTGTTACTGTAGTGTCGCTAGTGTTCACTGTAGTATTGGTTGTGTTTACTGTAGTACTGCTAGTGTTTACTTTAGTCTTGGTTGTGTTACTGTAGTGTCGCTAGTGTTCACTCTAGTATTGGTTGTGTTTACTGTAGTACTTCTAGTGTTTACTGTATTACTGCTAGTGTTTACTGTAATATTGGTTGTGTTTACTGTAGGATTGCTAGTGTTCACTTTAGTCTTGATTGTGTTAGTGTAGCTCTGCTAGTGTTTACTGTAGTATTGGTTGTGTTTACTGTAGTATTGGTTGTGTTTACTTTAGTCTTGGTTGTGGTACTGTAGTATTGGTTGTGTTAGTGTTGTACTGCTAGTGTTTACTGTAGTATTGGTTGTGTTTACTGTAGCACTGCTAGTGTTTACTTTAGTATTGGTTGTGTTTATTGTAGTATTGGTTGCGTTTTCTGTAGTATTGCTGTGTTTACTTTAGTCTTGGTTGTGGTACTGTAGTATTGGTTGTGTTAGTGTTGTACTGCTAGTGTTTACTGTAGTATTGGTTGTGTTTACTGTAGCACTGCTAGTGTTTACTGTAGTATTGGTTGTGTTTACTGTAGTACTGCTAGTGTTTACTGTAGTATTGGTTGTGTTTACTGTAGTATTGCTAGTGTTTACTTTAGTTTTGTTTGTGTTTAGTGTAGTACTGCTAGTGTTTACTGTATTACTGCTAGTGTTTACTGTAATATTGGTTGTGTTTACTGTAGCACTGCTAGTGTTCACTGTAGTATTGGTTGTGTTTATTGTAGTATTGGTTGCGTTTTCTGTAGTATTGCTGTGTTTACTTTAGTCTTGGTTGTGGTACTGTAGTATTGGTTGTGTTAGTGTTGTACTGCTAGTGTTTACTGTAGTATTGGTTGTGTTTACTGTAGCACTGCTAGTGTTTACTGTAGTATTGGTTGTGTTTACTGTAGTACTGCTAGTGTTTACTGTAGTATTGGTTGTGTTTACTGTAGTACTGCTAGTGTTTACTTTAGTCTTGGTTGTGTTACTGTAGTGTCGCTAGTTGTCACTGTAGTATTGGTTGTGTTTACTGTAGTAATGCAAGTGTTTACTGTATTACTGCTAGTGTTTACTGTAATATTGGTTGTGTTTACTGTAGGATTGCTAGTGTTTACTTTAGTCTTGATTGTGTTAGTGTAGCTCTGCTAGTGTTTACTGTAGTATTGGTTGTGTTTACTGTAGTATTAGTTGTGTTTACTTTAGTCTTGGTTGTGGTACTGTAGTATTGGTTGTGTTAGTGTTGTACTGCTAGTGTTTACTGTAGTATTGGTTGTGTTGACTGTAGCACTGCTAGTGTTTACTGTAGTATTGGTTGTGTTTACTGTAGTATTGGTTGCGTTTTCTGTAGTATTGCTGTGTTTACTTTAGTCTTGGTTGTGGTACTGTAGTATTGGTTGTGTTAGTGTTGTACTGCTAGTGTTTACTGTAGTATTGGTTGTGTTTACTGTAGCACTGCAAGTGTTTACTGTAGTATTGGTTGTGTTTACTGTAGTACTGCTAGTGTTTACTGTAGTATTGGTTGTGTTTACTGTAGTATTGCTAGTGTTTACTTTAGTTTTGTTTGTGTTTAGTGTAGTACTGCTAGTGTTTACTGTAGTACTGCTAGTGTTTACTGTAGTATTGGTTGTGTTTACTGTAGCACTGCTAGTGTTTACTGTAGTATTGGTTGTGTTTATTGTAGTATTGGTTGCGTTTTCTGTAGTATTGATGTGTTTACTTTAGTCTTGGTTGTGGTACTGTAGTATTGGTTGTGTTAGTGTTGTACTGCTAGTGTTTACTGTAGTATTGGTTGTGTTTACTGTAGCACTGCTAGTGTTTACTGTAGTATTGGTTGTGTTTACTGTAGTACTGCTAGTGTTTACTGTAGTATTGGTTGTGTTTACTGTAGCACTGCTAGTGTTTACTGTAGTATTGGTTGTGTTTATTGTAGTATTGGTTGCGTTTTCTGTAGTATTGATGTGTTTACTTTAGTCTTGGTTGTGGTACTGTAGTATTGGTTGTGTTAGTGTTGTACTGCTAGTGTTTACTGTAGTATTGGTTGTGTTTACTGTAGCACTGCTAGTGTTTACTGTAGTATTGGTTGTGTTTACTGAAGTACTGCTAGTGTTTACTGTAGTATTGGTTGTGTTTACTGTAGTATTGGTTGTGTTAACTGTAGTTTTGGTTGTGTTTACTGTAGTACTGCTAGTGTTTACTGCATTACTGCTAGTGTTTACTGTAATATTGGTTGTGTTTACTGTAGGATTGCTAGTGTTTACTTTAGTCTTGATTGTGTTAGGGTAGCTCTGCTAGTGTTTACTGTAGTATTGGTTGTGTTTACTGTAGTATTGGTTGTGTTTACTTTAGTCTTGGTTGTGGTACTGTAGTATTGGACATGATAAGCCACGTTTGGAATATAAAAAGAGAGATTAAGAGGAACGTGGTAAGTTTCTTTATCAAGCAGTATACGAGCTTTCGGACGTCAGCCGTCCTTCATCAGGTATTGACATGAATGAGAAGGAGATGCTATATTTATAAGCGACAGTTTAGCATAAAAAATATTAAACAAGAAATAAAAGATTAAAAAGATTTGAGATTTGCATGCCAGTAATAAAAATATTTAAAAGTGTACAATATATAGATTTAAGAAAATCTGCATACCTAGGATGAAGGGAAAAAGGCGGAAAACTAGAGGCGAAGACAAAAGCAAGAATAAAAATAAAAATAAGAATATAAACGAGAATATAAAAAACAGCGGAATAAAGATAAAGTTAAAAGTTACGAAGGAGGTGTATCTGTTGGTATAGAATAAAAAGCAGAATATTGGGGCGGGAGGTCAATCTTTTTGTTGAGGCTGGGTGTAGTATTGGAGACAAGGGCTTCGAGAACTAATCGTTGGTATTTATTTGCTATATCGCTATAAACGGGGGTTGTATTGTCGAGATTGAAGGAATGTCCGGATTCGGCGATATGTTGGTATATGAGCGATTTTTTGTCTTTCGAGCGGATGTTGCGGGCGTGTTCACTGGCTCTGATGGCGATTGTTCGGCCTGTTTCTCCAATATAGCATAAATCGCAATCATTACAAGGAATTTTGTAAACGGCGTTAGAAAGGGATTGGGGGTTACGTTTGGCGGAGCTTTTTGTGATTGGATGTCGTAGGAAGGTGTAAAGGGAAGGTGTGCACTTGTAAAGAGTGCGAATGCCGAATTTACGTAAAAAGGAACCAATACCGGAATTCGTGGTGGAGTATGGGAGGACGCAGGTGCTTTTAAATAAAGGAGGTGTGGTTCTTTTTTGATTGGGTGTGAAAAAATGTCGGTCGATAAAACTGCGTGGATAGCCCGCGGACAAGAGATGCGAGTAGACCGTGCGCCTCTCGATATTTTTAAAGAAAGGGAGGGAACAGTGGGTGTAGATACGTTTGGAAAGAGTTCGGACGGTGGTGATCTTATGGGAGACGGGGGCGTGGGATGAAAAATGTAGGTACGAGGGGGTAAAGCCGGGTTTGTGAAAGACCGTTGTGTGGAATTTATCGTCGGTGTTAATAATTAAAATGTCTAAAAATGGAATACAGTTAGAGCGGGACGGGTTGTGTGTAAAAGGTAGATCCGGATGGTAAGAGTTTAAAGCGGTGAGAATGGGTAAATGATCGGTATCTCGGTGTAGGCAGAAGATGTCGTCTACGTAACGTAACCAAGTAACGACCCCCAAATGATCTTTGGACACCAGCCATTGGTCCAGCCCTAGCATGACAATTTCCGCTGCGATTGTGGAGAGAGGACTGCCCATAGGGGAGCCTCGTATCTGTAGAAAGGAACGGCTGTTGAATTCGAGGGTATTCATGCCAAGACAGATAGTAAACAGATCTATTATCGATTTTTGGTCTTTGCTAGAGAATGTAGAGAAGGCAAGGAGTGAACTAAGACCGTCTGTAATCAAAGAGTGCGGAAGGCATAGGAAAAGGGATGTTACGTCGAAGGTGGACATGATAAGTTTATCAGGCTGGGGAATACTCTTTAATTTGGTTAGAAATTCGGTAGAATCTTGAACTGAAAAGAGGTTGTGTGCCTTAACGAGAGGTTTAAGGAGGTCAGTGAGATATCTAGCTAAGTGTAGTGCAGGGGAGAGGTGGTAGGCCACAATGGGTCTAAGGGGAATGTGGGGCTTATGGGTCTTAGGGAGGCCGTATATGTAGGGGACGCCGGTAAGGTTGGAGGTGAATCGCTGGAATTGCTCGGGGGTGATGCTTCCATTCCTCTTGAGCGTCCTGAGTGCAAACTTAAAGCCATCGGAAAGAGCAGCGATTCGTTCGGTTGGGAACTCATGGAACGTGTCTGGGTCAGATAGGAGGTCAAGCATTTTTTTCTCTCATATTCCTCCGCCTTCATCATAACAACCTGAGAGCCCTTATCGGATCTGGAAATTATAATATCGCAATGGTTCTTTAAGGTTTTAAGGGAAGCGAAATCTTTCTTGGTGGAACTGGGAGCGGTTGAGGATCTCTTAGAGGAGGCGAGGAGTTTGTTGGTGATGGTGGACCGGATATAATGTTCGTCGACGTGGGATTGGTGTTGAAGGGATGACTCAATTCCACTGATTGTGTACAAGAGATCAGGTTCTTTGGGCAGACGGAAGTTGAGGCCTTTTTTTATGGGCAGACGGAAGTTGAGGCCTTTTTTTTAATAGAGAGATCTGGGTGTCGGAAAGTGTTATGTCGGTTAGGTTCACGATGCCATCTTCAGGTTTTGGTTGGGTGCAAGAAGGAAATCCGTACTTCAAACGCCAGAATTCAAACTTTTTTGTGGTGACGGGATTCTATCTCCGAGTTTTGGATCGTGACGCGAGAGTTTATGGTCAGTATAAGAGAACCAAGATCGTTGGGGGAAATCCTGCAAGAAAGCAAGTAAAGCAGGCCTCTGATGGTTCTCTGAAGGAAGCGGATCATAGCTCGGGAGCCTTTAATTCTGGAAAGGAGAAGTTGTTCCTCAGTACGTTGTATGATGCCTGTGGAGTAGTGGTTTCCGACTGGGTCATGAATCCTGAGGGAAGGAGGAATAAAGGAGGATTGGGAAC
This sequence comes from Cordylochernes scorpioides, assembly GCA_030710605.1. Taxonomy (NCBI): domain Eukaryota; kingdom Metazoa; phylum Arthropoda; class Arachnida; order Pseudoscorpiones; family Chernetidae; genus Cordylochernes; species Cordylochernes scorpioides. The sequence continues at coordinate 97,171,105 of CP092863.1, read as the reverse complement.
ATTTTTGATTGAAGACAAGATGGCATTTCCACCGGGCCAGCTGTAGAGATTTCTTGATCAACTGTCGCCTATAATAGGGTAAAAATTCAAGATTGGGATCAGACATGATAAGCCACGTTTGGAATATAAAAAGAGAGATTAAGAGGAACGTGGTAAGTTTCTTTATTAAGCAGTATACGAGCTTTCGGACGTCAGCCGTCCTTCATCAGGTATTGACATGAATGAGAAGGAGATGCTATATTTATAAGCGACAGTTTAGCATAAAAAATAATAAACAAGAAATAAAAGATTAAAAAGATTTGAGATTTGCATGCCAGTAATAAAAATATTTAAAAGTGTACAATATATAGATTTAAGAAAATCTGCATACCTAGGATGAAAGGAAAAAGGCGGAAAACTAGAGGCGAAGACAAAAGCAAGAATAAAAATAAAAATAAGAATATAAACGAGAATATAAAAAACAGCGGAATAAAGATAAAGTTAAAAGTTACGAAGGAGGTGTATCTGTTGGTATAGAATAAAAAGCAGAATATTGGGGCGGGAGGTCAATCTTTCTGTTGAGGCTGGGTGTAGTATTGGAGACAAGGGCTTCGAGAACTAATCGTTGGTATTTATTTGCTATATCGCTATAAACGGGGGTTGTATTGTCGAGATTGAAGGAATGTCCGGATTCGGCGATATGTTGGTATATGAGCGATTTTTTGTCTTTCGAGCGGATGTTGCGGGCGTGTTCACTGGCTCTGATGGCGATTGTTCGGCCTGTTTCTCCAATATAGCATAAATCGCAATCATTACAAGGAATTTTGTAAACGGCGTTAGAAAGGGATTGGGGGTTACGTTTGGCGGAGCTTTTTGTGATTGGATGTCGTAGGAAGGTGTAAAGGGAAGGTGTGCACTTGTAAAGAGTGCGAATGCCGAATTTACGTAAAAAGGAACCAATACCGGAATTCGTGGTGGAGTATGGGAGGACGCAGGTGCTTTTAAATAAAGGAGGTGTGGTTCTTTTTTGATTGGGTGTGAAAAAATGTCGGTCGATAAATGGTGGAAATGCCATCTTGTCTTCAACCAAAAATGTTCCCAATCCTCCTTTATTCCTCCTTCCCTCAGGATTCATGACCCAGTAGGAAACCACTACTCCACAGGCATCATACAACGTACTGAGGAACAACTTCTCCTTTCCAGAATTAAAGGCTCCCGAGCTATGATCCGCTTCCTTCAGAGAACCATCAGAGGCCTGCTTTACTTGCTTTCTTGCAGGATTTCCCCCAACGATCTTGGTTCCCTTATACTGACCATAAACTCTCGCGTCACGATCCAAAACTCGGAGATAGAATCCCGTCACCACAAAAAGTTTGAATTCTGGCGTTTGAAGTACGGATTTCCTTCTTGCACCCAACCAAAACCTGAAGATGGCATCGTGAACCTACCGACATAACACTTTCCGACACCCAGATCTCTCTATTAAAAAAAGGCCTCAACTTCCGTCTGCCCAAAGAACCTGATCTCTTGTACACAATCAGTGGAATTGAGTCATCCCTTCAACACCAATCCCACGTCGACAAACATTATATCCGGTCCACCATCACCAACAAACTCCTCGCCTCCTCTAAGAGATCCTCAACCGCTCCCAGTTCCACCAAGAAAGATTTCGCTTCCCTTAAAACCTTAAAGAACCATTGCGATATTATAATTTCCAGATCCGATAAGGGCTCTCAGGTTGTTATGATGAAGGCGGAGGAATATGAGAGAAAAAAATGCTTGACCTCCTATCTGACCCAGACACGTTCCATGAGATCCCAACCGAACGAATCGCTGCTCTTTCCGATGGCTTCAAGTTTGCACTCGGACGCTCAAGAGGAATGGAAGCATCACCCCCGAGCAATTCCAGCGATTCACCTCCAACCTTACCGGCGTCCCCTACATATACGGCCTCCCTAAGACCCATAAGCCCCACATTCCCCTTAGACCCATTGTGGCCTACCACCTCTCCCCTGCACTACACTTAGCTAAATATTTCACTGACCTCCTTAAACCTCTCGTTAAGGCACACAACCTCTTTTCAGTTCAAGATTCTACCGAATTTCTAACCAAATTAAAGAGTATTCCCCAGCCTGATAAACTTATCAAGTCCACCTTCGACGTAACATCCCTTTTCCTATGCCTTCCGCACTCTTTGATTACAGACGGTCTTAGATCACTCCTTGCCTTCTCTACATTCTCTAGCAAAGACCAAAAATCGATAATAGATCTGTTTACTATCTGTCTTGGCATGAATACCCTCGAATTCAACAGCCGTTCCTTTCTACAGATACGAGGCTCCCCTATGGGCAGTCCTCTCTCCACAATCGCAGCGGAAATTGTCATGCTAGGGCTGGACCAATGGCTGGTGTCCAAAGATCATTTGGGGGTCGTTACTTGGTTACGTTACGTAGACGACATCTTCTGCCTACACCGAGATACCGATCATTTACCCATTCTCACCGCTTTAAACTCTTACCATCCGGATCTACTTTTTACACACAACCCTTCCCGCTCTAACTGTATTCCATTTTTAGACATTTTAATTATTAACACCGACGATAAATTCCACACAACGGTCTTTCACAAACCCGGCTTTACCCCCTCGTACCTACATTTTTCATCCCACGCCCCCGTCTCCCATAAGATCACCACCGTCCGAACTCTTTCCAAACGTATCTACACCCACTGTTCCCTCCCTTTCTTTAAAAATATCGAGAGGCGCACGGTCGACTCGCATCTCTTGTCCGCGGGCTATCCACGCAGTTTTATCGACCGACATTTTTTCACACCCAATCAAAAAAGAACCACACCTCCTTTATTTAAAAGCACCTGCGTCCTCCCATACTCCACCACGAATTCCGGTATTGGTTCCTTTTTACGTAAATTCGGCATTCGCACTCTTTACAAGTGCACACCTTCCCTTTACACCTTCCTACGACATCCAATCACAAAAAGCTCCGCCAAACGTAACCCCCAATCCCTTTCTAACGCCGTTTACAAAATTCCTTGTAATGATTGCGATTTATGCTATATTGGAGAAACAGGCCGAACAATCGCCATCAGAGCCAGTGAACACGCCCGCAACATCCGCTCGAAAGACAAAAAATCGCTCATATACCAACATATCGCCGAATCCGGACATTCCTTCAATCTCGACAATACAACCCCCGTTTATAGCGATATAGCAAATAAATACCAACGATTAGTTCTCGAAGCCCTTGTCTCCAATACTACACCCAGCCTCAACAAAAAGATTGACCTCCCGCCCCAATATTCTGCTTTTTATTCTATACCAACAGATACACCTCCTTCGTAACTTTTAACTTTATCTTTATTCCGCTGTTTTTTATATTCTCGTTTATATTCTTATTTTTATTTTTATTCTTGCTTTTGTCTTCGCCTCTAGTTTTCCGCCTTTTTCCCTTCATCCTAGGTATGCAGATTTTCTTAAATCTATATATTGTACACTTTTAAATATTTTTATTACTGGCATGCAAATCTCAAATCTTTTTAATCTTTTATTTCTTGTTTATTATTTTTTATGCTAAACTGTCGCTTATAAATATAGCATCTCCTTCTCATTCATGTCAATACCTGATGAAGGACGGCTGACGTCCGAAAGCTCGTATACTGTAGTATTGGTTGTGTTAGTGTTGTACTGCTAGTGTTTACTGTAGTATTGGTTGTGTTTACTGTAGCACTGCTAGTGTTTACTGTAGTATTGGTTGTGTTTACTGTAGTACTGCTAGTGTTTACTGTAGTATTGGTTGTGTGTTTACTGTAGTATTGCTAGTGTTTACACTAGTCTTGGTTGTGTTACTGTAGTGTCGCTAGTGTTAACTGTAGTATTGGTTGTGTTTACTGTAGTATTGGTTGTGTTTACTTCAGTCTTTGTTGTGGTACTGTAGTATTGTTGTGTTAGTGTTGTACTGCTAGTGTTTACTGTAGTATTGGTTGTGTTTACTGTAGCACTGCTAGTGTTTACTGTAGTATTGGTTGTGTTCACTGTAGTACTGCTAGTGTTTACTGTAGTATTGGTTGTGTGTTTACTGTAGTATTGCTAGTGTTTACACTAGTCTTGGTTGTGTTACTGTAGTACTACTAGTGTTTACTGTAGTACTGCAAGTGTTTACTGTAAATTTGGTTGTGTTTACTGTTGAAGGGCTAGTGTTTACTTTAGTCTTGATTGTGTTAATGTAGCTCTGCTAGTGTTTACTTTAGTCTTGGTTGTGTTTACTGTAGTATTGGTTGTGTTTACTTTAGTCTTGGTTGTGGTACTGTAGTATTGGTTGTGTTACTGTAGTGTCGCTAGTTTTCACTGTAGTATTGGTTGTGTTTACTGTAGTACTGCTAGTGTTTACTTTAGTCTTTGTTGTGTTACTGTAGTGTCGCTAGTGTTCACTGTAGTATTGGTTGTGTTTACTGTAGTATTGGTTGTGTTTACTTTAGTCTTGGTTGTGGTACTGTAGTATTGGTTGTGTTAGTGTTGTACTGCTAGTGTTTACTGTAGTATTGGTTGTGTTTACTGTAGCACTGCTAGTGTTTACTGTACTATTGGTTGTGTTTATTGTAGTATTGGTTGCGTTTACTGTAGTATTGCTAGTGTTTACTTTAGTCTTGGTTGTGGTACTGTAGTATTGGTTGTGTTAGTGTTGTTTTGCTAGTGTTTACTGTAGTATTGGTTGTGTTTACTGTAGCACTGCTAGTGTTTACTGTAGTATTGGTTGTGTTTACTGTAGTACTGCTAGTGTTTACTGTAGTATTGTTTGTGTGTTTACTGTAGTATTGGTTGTGTTTACTGTAGTACTGCTAGTGTTTACTGTAGTATTGGTTGTGTGTTTACTGTAGTATTGCTAGTGTTTACACTAGTCTTGGTTGTGTTACTGTAGTACTACTAGTGTTTACTGTAGTACTGCTAGTGTTCACTGTAATACTGCTAGTGTTTACTGTAGTATTGGTTGTGTTCACTCTATTATTGCTAGTGTTTACTCTAGTCTTGGTTGTGTTACTGTAGTACTGCTAGTGTTTACTGTAGTACTGCTAGTGTTTACTGTAGTATTGGTTGTGTTTACGGTAGTATTGGTTGTGTTCACTCTATTATTGCTAGTGTTTACTCTAGTCTTGGTTGTGTCACTGTAGTACTGCTAGTGTTTACTGTAGTACTGCTAGTGTTTACTGTAGTATTGCTAGTGTTTACTGTAGTATTGCTAGTGTTTACTGTAGTATTGGTTGTGTTTACTGTAGTATTGGTTGTGTTTACGGTAGTATTGGTTGTTTTTACTGTAGTACTGCTAGTGTTTACTGTAGTATTGCTAGTGTTTACTGTAGTATTGGTTGTGTTTATTGTAGTACTGGTAGTGTTTACTGTAGTACTGCTAGTGTTTACTGTAATACTGCTAGTGTTTACTGTAGTATTGGTTGTGTTTATTGTAGTACTGCTAGTGTTTACTGTAGTACTGCTAGTGTTTACTGTAGTATTGGTTGTGTGTTTACTGTAGTATTTCTAGTGTTTACTTTATCTTGGTTGTGTTAGTGTAGTACTGCTAGTGTTTACTGTAGTGTTGCTAGTGTTTACTGTAGTACTGCTAGTGTTTACTGTAGTATTGGTTGTGGTTAGTGTAGTACTGCTAGTGTTTTCTGTAGTACTGATAGTGTTTACTGTAGTATTGGTTGTGTTCACTCTATTATTGCTAGTGTTTACTTTAGTCTTGGTTGTGGTACTGTAGTATTGGTTGTGTTAGTGTTGTACTGCTAGTGTCTACTGTAGTATTGGTTGTGTTTACTGTAGCACTGCTAGTGTTTACTGTAGTATTGGTTGTGTTTATTGTAGTATTGGTTGCGTTTTCTGTAGTATTGCTAGTGTTTACTCTAGTCTTGGTTGTGGTACTGTAGTATTGGTTGTTTTAGTGTTGTACTGCTAGTGTTTACTGTAGTATTGGTTGTGTTTACTGTAGCACTGCTAGTGTTTACTGTAGTATTGGTTGTGTTTACTGTAGTATTGGTTGTGTTTACTGTAGTACTGCTAGTGTTTACTGTAGTATTGGTTGTGTTTACTGTAGTATTGCTAGTGTTTACTTTAGTTTTGGTTGTGTTTAGTGTAGTACTGCTAGTGTTCACTGTAGTACTGCTAGTGTTTACTGTAGTATTGGTTGTTTTTACTGTAGTACTGCTAGTGTTTACTGTAGTATTGGTTGTGTTTACTGTAGTACTGCTAGTGTTTACTGTAGTAGTGGTTGTGTTTAGTGTAGTACTGCTAGTGTTTACTGTAGTACTGCTAGTGTTTACTGTAGTATTGGTTGTGTTTATTCTAGTACTGCTAGTGTTTACTTTAGTCTTGGTTGTGTTACTGTAGTGTCGCTAGTGTTCACTGTAGTATTGGTTGTGTTTACTGTAGTACTGCTAGTGTTTACTGCATTACTGCTAGTGTTTACTGTAATATTGGTTGTGTTTACTGTAGGATCGCTAGTGTTTACTTTAGTCTTGATTGTGTTAGGGTAGCTCTGCTAGTGTTTACTGTAGTATTGGTTGTGTTTACTGTAGTATTGATTGTGTTTACTTTAGTCTTGGTTGTGGTACTGTAGTATTGGTTGTGTTATTGTTGTACTGCTAGTGTTTACTGTATTATTGGTTGTGTTTACTGTAGCACTGCTAGTGTTCACTGTAGTATTTGTTGTGTTTACTGTAGTACTGCTAGTGTTTACTGTAGTATTGGTTGTGTGTTTACTGTAGTATTGCTAGTGTTCACACTAATCTTGGTTGTGTTACTGTAGTACTACTAGTGTTTACTGTAGTACTGCTAGTGTTTACTGTAATTTTGGTTGTGTTTACTGTTGAAGGGCTAGTGTTTACTTTAGTCTTGATTGTGTTTGTGTAGCTCTGCTAGTGTTTACTTTAGTCTTGGTTGTGTTTACTGTAGTATTGGTTGTGTTTACTTTAGTCTTGGTTGTGGTACTGTAGTATTGGTTGTGTTACTGTAGTGTCGCTAGTGTTCACTGAAGTATTGGTTGTGTTTACTGTAGTACTGCTAGTGTTTACTTTAGTCTTGGTTGTGTTACTGTAGTGTCGTTAGTGTTCACTGTAGTATTGGTTGTGTTTACTGTAGTATTGCTAGTGTTTACTGTAATATTGGTTGTGTTTACTGTAGGATTGCTAGTGTTTACTTTAGTCTTGATTGTGTTAGTGTAGCTCTGCTAGTGTTTACTGTAGTATTGGTTGTGTTTACTGTAGTATTGTTTGTGTTTACTTTAGTCTTGGTTGTGGTACTGTAGTATTGGTTGTGTTAGTGTTGTACTGCTAGTGTTTACTGTAGTATTGGTTGTGTTTACTGTAGCACTGCTAGTGTTTACTGTAGTACTGCTAGTGTTTACTGTAGTATTGGTTGTGTGTTTACTGTAGAATTGGTTGTGTTTACTGTAGTACTGCTAGTGTTTACTGTAGTATTGGTTGTGTGTTTACTGTAGTATTGCTAGTGTTTACACTAGTCTTGGTTGTGTTCCTGTAGTACTACTAGTGTTTACTGTAGTACTGCTAGTGTTCACTGTAATACTGCTAGTGTTTACTGTAGTATTGGTTGTGTTCACTCTATTATTGCTAGTGTTTACTCTAGTCTTGGTTGTGTTACTGTAGTACTGCTAGTGTTTACTGTAGTACTGCTAGTGTTTACTGTAGTATTGCTAGTGTTTACTGTAGTATTGGTTGTGTTTACTGTAGTATTGGTTGTGTTTACGGTAGTATTGGTTGTGTTCACTCTATTATTGCTAGTGTTTACTCTAGTCTTGGGTGTGTCACTGTAGTACTGCTAGTGTTTACTGTAGTACTGCTAGTGTTTACTGTAGTATTGGTTGTGTTTACTGTAGTATTGGTTGTGTTTACGGTAGTATTGGTTGTGTTCACTCTATTATTGCTAGTGTTTACTCTAGTCTTTGGTGTGTCACTGTAGTACTGCTAGTGTTTACTGTAGTACTGCTAGTGTTTACTGTAGTATTGCTAGTGTTTACTGTAGTATTGCTAGTGTTTACTGTAGTATTGGTTGTGTTCACTGTAGTATTGGTTGTGTTTATTGTAGTACTGGTAGTGTTTACTGTAGTACTGCTAGTGTTTACTGTAATACTGCTAGTGTTTACTGTAGTATCGGTTGTGTTTATTGTAGTACTGCTAGTGTTTACTGTAGTACTGCTAGTGTTTACTGTAGTATTGGTTGTGTGTTTACTGTAGTATTTCTAGTGTTTACTTTAGTCGTGGTTGTGTTAGTGTAGTACTGCTAGTGTTTATTGTAGTGTTGCTAGTGTTTACTGTAGTACTGCTAGTGTTTACTGTAGTATTGGTTGTGGTTAATGTAGTACTGCTAGTGTTTTCTGTAGTACTGATTGTGTTTACTGTAGTATTGGTTGTGTTCACTCTATTATTGCTAGTGTTTACTCTAGTCTTGGTTGTGTTACTGTAGTACTGCTAATGTTTACTGTAGTACTGCTAGTGTTTACTGTAGTATTGCTAGTGTTTACTGTAGTATTGGTTGTGTTTACTCTAGTCTTGGTTGTGTCACTGTAGTACTGCTAGTGTTTACTGTAATACTGCTAGTGTTTACTTTAGTATTGGTTGTGTTTATTGTAGTACTGCTAGTGTGTACTGTAGTACTGCTAGTGTTTACTGTAGTATTGGTTGTGTGTTTACTGTAGTATTTCTAGTGGTTTACTTTAGTCTTGGTTGTGTTAGTGTAGTACTGCTACACTAGTGTTACTACTTTGGTTGTGTTTATTGTAATACTGCTAGTGTTTACTGTACTCTTGGTTGTGTTACTGTAGTGTTGCTAGTCTCTATATATAAAATTGAATGTCTGTCTGTTTGTCTGTCTGTACTCTATAGATTCAAAAACCATACATCCAATCGCCGTGAAATTTTGGCATAATATTAGCTATATCCCCGGGAAGGGTTTTGAGAAATAAATCATTGAATATCTTGAATATCCTTAGAGTTATTTGCAGATTTGTAGCTTTAACTCGAAAGCAGCGCCCCCATTGCGACGATGATAACAAGGTTTTTTTATCTATTAATTTTCTTATCACTAAGTTTATTATCTTAAAGATTATTTATCAAAAGTAAGATTTTCTACCTATTAATTGCGCAAAAGTCAAAGTTAGTTTTATCATTTATCTACAACATATTTATTGGGAGAATAGATAAAATGATGATTTTGTAATGTAGAAAATTAGGAAAGACAAAATTCAGGATATCGCGGCAATTTATTTGAGACAAGAATAATGATACAATTCCAAGGCAAAGATACTATTCCTTTTACTTCCAATTACCGAGGGAACCAATTAATATTGATTTTATTCAACTTATCGAGTATTTTTCAAGGGACCGGGAAAAAATGTTCACTAGATAAAACGATGATTTTGTAATGTAGAAAATTAGGAAAGATAAAATTCAGGATGACACGGCAATTTATTTGAGACAAGAATAATGATACAATTCCAAGGCAAGATACTATTCCTTTAACTTCCAATTACCGAGGGAACCAATTAATATTGATTTTATTCAACTTATCGAGTATTTTTAAAGGGACCGGGAAAAAATGTTCACTTTATCGAGAGATTCTAATTTACGAGTTTCAAATTATCAAAATGTATCTATTATTTTTTTTTATAAGTTTATAGAGAATTGTTTTAACAAATATTCGTTAGACAAACCTTTACTCGGGTAAAACCCGGGCGAAGCCGGGTACATCCGCTAGTGTTTACTAAATGTTCCTGCGCTTCCTGGAGTATAGGAGATCCATCTATGCTTCCTTCTTTCTGTGGTGAATCTATATAAGACCGGTGGTCTTAATAAAGCTGTATATGTGTTATATTGATACCTAAGAGGCCACTGGACATGTGTCGGAACTGTAGGTTGTTGTTGGGTTCCGTGCTGCCTGGAGTATAGGAGCTCCATCTATGCTTCCTCTCTTCCTGTGGTGAATCTGTATTAAGAGCGGTGGTCTTAATCAAGCAACAGATCCTTTCACGGAAGTGTATCCTTTATGAAGTGGAAACTCACAATAACGATGTAGTACAGGTTCAATATATCTAGGTGCTTCAGACTCGCATACAACAGACTTGTTTACTCTATAAAAATCCAGAACACATATGCAAAGTGGTTCCATAGTTTCTAAATGTTGCTGTGTGTCAGATTATTTTGAAATAGATAAGGAATTTTGTTGTTAAGAGGGAGATTTTTGTAACCCAGGTTCCTGAAGCGCCAAATACCCGGGGAGTCCAGCTCACCAGTATGGACAAGTGTTGAGCGCTTTTACTCGCGTCCTGTTTTGATTGCTGAGTTGAACCAGTTGACAAGAAATTTCCATGCTAAGTTTGAGTCTGGGTGGCTGGCCATAGATATAGGATTGAGGTGGGTCAGTCCAAGCAGGATAGCTGTTTGTATCCTATGTCTCAGAAATGTTGGACAGCTGAAGAGAAGATGATCGACTGTCTGTGGCTCTTCTGTTTAGTGGATGCAGGTAGGGTCTGTTTCGGGATGTACACGTGTAATGTCTGCCAATACATGGCCTGTGAGGATGGTGGTCTCTCCATGGCGGATTTTTGGTTGAAATTTGAGGAGATGGCTTGGAGTATAAGCAATTCTCTTGTGAGATCTGTGGTCGAGTGGTCTTGGGAATATAATACAGTTCATGATGATAGAGCAGCTGTTAGGTTTAGAGCATGAGTTCGAAGCAGGGTGGAGTGTGATAGGACAGAAGTTATTGTTGTAATATATATATGTGCGCATATATAAATATTGATTAATTAATAATATTTTATACCACAGAATAATACTAACCTTCGACAACAAAATAATATCATCACCATTCCTTTTTTATTTACATTTATGTAGATTCAACAAAGATGCATATATTGGATTTATAATTATTTTATTGTTCCAATATTTCGAGGGGCAACTCGCCTATCTCTATCGAGGATGTTTGTGCTTTTTCACTACTCATGCTCATGCTCGAGAAATCTAACACGTAAGGCTGCTCTATCATCATGGACTGGATTATATTTCCAAGACCACTCGACCAGATCCCACAGGAGAATTGCTGCCACTCCAAGCCTTCTCAAATTTCTACCTAAAATCCACCATGGAGAGGCCACCAACCTCACGAGCCATGTAGTGGCATTTATTACACGTGTACATCCAGAAACAGACCTTACCAGCATCCATTGTTCAGAAGAGCCACAGACAGTCGATCATCATATATATTATAATAAAGAATGTTATTTTTCTATCTCTTATGTTTTAGCTATATGGATCATTAAAATGTATTTCCATTTGTAACAGTTCTACATATGTAGATGGGCTATCATATAGAATATTGATGATTTTGCTGTGGAAGATGATGTGAAAAATAGGCCCCTCTTTTTCGAACATATATCAGTCCAACCTTTTCACTCCCTAGACTTTTTTTTTTGTTGACTCTGCCGATTTCCCTCCCGTAAGGTGTTACTGCAACGTGTGATCAATAATTTCCAGGAATGAGACTGGATCAGGTAAAATATTCAGAATAATGAAATAATTTTAGAAGGACCTTATAGATAAAAACATTTATCAAGACGTAGAAATAAATTTATCACACAGACGCACGCGCTCACGTTTTTTTTTTTTTCGAATTTATAAGCTCGAGTATATCAGAACATTTTCTACCTGGGCTCAGCTGGCTCGGCTGATAGTACCTTGTAAGGGTTCCTAATCCAGGGATACAGGATAAGCAGCGTTTGTACTCCATGTTAGGAGCGGCTGCACATGGCGTCTGTTCCTCATGTCAGAGCCGGCCATTTCTTTTGGAGCTAAGTCGGCCTGCCACTGAGTAGTGCTCCCAGTCTTAATGACAAAGGCAGACGCATTCTACTTCACCCAGTCATGATGGTTGTCAAGCTTTACAAGCTTGATACCCTAATATGATTGAGTGGAGATAAGAAAGAAGAAGGACATTTTTTAACTTCAGTATGGACTGTATTGAAAAACAGCGAGTCTGCATAGAGTTTTGCTTTAAATTAGGGAAAGCAGCTTCCGAATCATATCAAATGTTGAAGCAGGCTTTTAAAGAAGGTGCCCTATCATAATCAAGGATATTTGAATGATTTGCACGATTTAAAGCTGGTCGAACAAGCGTCAAGGATGATCTACACACTGGCAGACTGGCAGAAACCCCGAAAAGCACTCAAAATCAAGGCATCGATAAAGGAAACCCAAGAATAACTATCAGAGAGCTATCAGAAGACTTGTATATCTCTTTTGGAACATGCCAAACCATCATAAAGAATGATCTGCATCTTAAACGATCCCCGGCTAAATTTGTCCCACATCTCTTAACGAATGAGCAGAAAGAAGCATCGTAAAGAAACGTGCAAAAACATGGTCGAAATGTTTAATTCTGATCCCCATTGGCTCAAAAATGTTATCACGGGAGATGAAACATGGGTGTACGGATATTAACCCGAGACTAAGAGGCAATCAAGCCAGTGGCTAGAGCCTGGAGAACCAAGATTCAAGAAAGCAAGGATGATCAAATCGAAGCTTAAGTGTCTTCTTATCACTTTCTTTGATGTAAAGGGATTAGTACACTATGATTTCGTGCCCGAGGGTCAGACCATTAATCAACATTACTATCTTGATGTATTGCGACGTTTAAGGGAGGCTGTGCGTCAGAAACGACCCGAAAAATGGCCTCAGAAAAATTGGCTCTTGCATCATGACAACGCACGGCCACTTACGGCCGTCACTGTACAACTATATTTGGCTAAACACGGAATTGCTTTACTACCCTAGCCACCCTATTCTCCTGACCTTGCTCACAATGATTTTTTCCTTTACCCTAAAATTTAAAAAGTTTTAAAAGTACGTCGATTTGACTCAATACCTGAAATAAAGGAGAATACGAAGAATATTTTGAAAACCCTGAAAGTTGAGGATTTTCAGAGGTGTTTTGATATCTGGAAAAAAAGATGGAACAAGTGTATAGATAGTGACGGTGATTATTTTGGAAATTTTTAAATAAAACTTTATTAAACTTTTGTATTTCTTTAAATATTTAGCAGTCCTGTAAATTATTGATCGCACTATGTATATGATGCACTAGCGCGCCATCTGTTATCAAAATTCAAAACTATTTTAAAGGCGTAAGATTCTTTTTGATATTAAACAATTTCTACTGCCCTTACTGCAATGGAAAAATTAATGAGAGGGCCTGGCTCATCAGTGGTGAACCCTCTCAGAGTTTCGCCAGTTTAATCTAGTAAGGGCAGTAGAAATTGTTTAATATAAAAAAAATCTTACGCCTTTAAAATAGTTTTGAATTTTGATAACAGATGGCGCTCTAGTGCATCATATTATAAATTTTCTAATAAATAAACAATTTGATATTTGCGGAAGAGCGATTGATCGAAGCATATTATATATTTATAATTGTATGTAATTCTACTGTCCTCAAAGCTTATGTCCATAGTTCTTCTAAAATACCCATTCAAAGAGTCTACCAACAGTATCACTATAAAAGGAAGTTCCAAAAATTGAATAAAGTTCCATCGGGAGCTCGAAAGATAAAAGCCAGACTTTGATCTCTGATGATCCCCTATTTTTGTAGCCGGGTGGAGCTCTAGGTGTGCTTGGTGCTGCCTTGGTTCCCTCGCAAGCGGCGCGCTGTTACCAGATGCAGCGGGCTGTTTGCATGTGTCGTCCAGGTGTTCAATTGTGCCTTAAAATGCTTCCAGACTAGCATGTAGAAGGCGGATTAATTGATACCAAAAATGGAATATAACAGCGGTATGGTAGATTAAACTGGCGAAACCGCTGAGAGGGTTCACCACTGATGAGCCAGGCCCTCTCAATAATTTTTCCATTGCAGTAAGGGCAGTAGAAATTGTTCAATATCAAAAAGAATCTTACGCCTTTAAAATAGTTTTGAATTTTGCACTATGTATATACTGGCTTCCTTGAACTGATGAGTACCATAGTCCGAAGGAGTCATACTGGTTGGTCTTTGTCCGAATTTGAGCTCTCTGTGTTTCTATGATCGAGGAAATGTATTGTTCTGTTGCATTTTTATAAAGGAACAGAGCTTCTTTTAAACATAGATATAAGAACGTATTATTTGTTTTTGAACTTGCAGTGTGATGGAAAAGTTTATTTGGTTATTGTGTTATACTTATTTGCTTGGGGATGGAATCATGTGTGAATGGTGAACTAACTTCATGCTTGTGTTTCAGATGAAGTTGCCGCTTTTCTGGGCTGTAACTTGTACAGCCATTGCCTTTACTTATGGAGCCCCATCTTCTTCTAGAATCTTGCGGCTTGCCAACACTTCAAACGCCTTTGGTTTCGAGGTGTGCAGACGTCTTGAGAAGTCAGGAAACCTGGTGATCTGTCCCTACAGTATTTCAATCGCCATGGGAATGGTGTATCTCGGATCTGGAGGTAACACAGCGGCAGAACTTCAGCAGGTTCTTCGTTACGCTGAGTCCGGATTGCTAGGAGAGAGCGTCCACGCTGCGTTCTCGGAAACTGCAGCACAGCTGGGGCAACGTCACGCGGGAGAAGAATCTACCTTCCGTTCAGCCAACGCTGTGATGGTACAGAATGGGCACGGTGGACTGATGCCCTTCTACCGAGAGAAGTTGTTGTCACAATATGGAGCTTCAGTAGATGAAGTTGACTTCTCAGAAGATGGATTGGAGATCCTTACCCAACTTAACGCTTGGGTACGGGCACGCACCGATATCAACACCTTTCTAAAAGAGCCTTTCGAAGCTGATACTCGTGTTGCTCTTTTAAATGCTGTTCGCTTCAAGGGCAAATGGCAAACTCGTTTTGATGATCGGGTGACAGTTCCTGATACTTTCTATGCCCATGGCCGTGTTCCCAAGACTGTCCCAATGATGCAGATGAAGCAACGACTCCCCTACGACATTAGCGTACGTTTAGATTCCTACGTTCTTGTACTGCCCTACGCCTCAAACATGTCCATGGTCATTTTCCTGCCGCGAGAACGGAGCGGGCTTGAAGTACTGGAGAGAATAATGACTCCTACCCTTTTCTATAATGCTCTGAGCGATCTGAAGGAAATTCTTGTTCAGATTGCTTTGCCACGTTTCAAGATGGAGGCAGATCAAGAACTGATGCCTCTGCTTCAGAATATGGGGCTAAGAGATGTCTTTGACCCTACTAGGGCTAATCTCACCATGCTGGCAAAGCGTGCAAAGGGCCTCAGCGTATCTAGGGTTGTGTCCAAGACAATCATCGAGGTAAACGAAGAAGGGACAAAGGCTTCAGGAGTCACCGGTGTATCTGCAGGTGTCAGGATTGGAGGGCCTCTTCACGACCTCTTCCGTGCTGACCATCCTTTCCTTTTCTTCATCAAGGATGATGCGACCAACCTTGTTCTTTTCATGGGCCGTGTGGTCGATCCTTAGTTGCCATCCCTTTGCATCTATTTTATTTATTGGAAATTCCTTTGGACAATTTTTTCCTCTCACGTACAGTCTTTTTGGCTCCTTTTTATTTCTTTAATATTTCTATTTATTCTACCATCTTATAGTTGTTAATGCATATTAGAAGAATTAAACATCTTCAATTATTTTTTTAAACATACGTCGTAAAGGGTCACCTTACGAAACCACCAGGTACAACCTATATAGAGTGTTAAATAGAATTAAACAGGGGCATTTCGAAATTAGGCAAAAACTATACCAAATAAAAATTTCAAGTATTTTTAAGTTTACAATATATAAATCTTTAAGAAGTACCATTTTATTTTAGAAATTTTTTCTTATAGTATATATAAACATATAAATAAATAAAAAGTGTTAAAATTTTCGCCTACTCAGTTAAAATATATTTTTGGAAAATTCTGATTTTGTCTTCCCAAACGATATCATGAAAAATGAGCTATCCTTATGTTAATTTTTAAACGCAAAATCCCAAAACCATAGTCTACAATATATATGTACCAAAATTCTAGAAAATTTATGTTATATGTTTATTTTTTAAAAAGTTTATGTTATAGAAAAGAGCAGCTAATTTTTTAGCAGCAATTTATTGTTTGAAAAATATATTTTTATGGTTTTAAAATATTATGAAAGAAAACATATGTATTTCCTATTTGAAAAGTTATTTGAGAACTTCCAAATAAATCTGCGTGTTTTCAATGTATCTAGATATCTAATGCAAGCTTAAAAACAAACGTCATTTCAAATTTATGACTTAATACTTTGTACGATTTTGACCTTATATTCTTCATATTTATATTTATTTATTCAAAGGTTATCTTTTAGCACATTCGTTTTTAGTGTAGGGCTTATTTGTTTAATTCTCCAAAAGAACGGAAAGGGCGGGAATTAAAGTATATTAAATAATTGTTCTTGTGTTAATTTTTAGATTGAAAAATGTAAACATTTGAATAGGATAGATATTTAGAAATATATTTTATTTATTATTATTTTTTTATTATTTATTTATTATTTTTTACATATTTAAATAGCAGATAAATTTATACCTTTGGCGTTTTAAAGTAAAAATATAACGAAATATATATAAAAAGGATTTATAAATACTAAGCAGACAAAATATTATATCATACAAAAATTTATATTTTAAACTCTCTCTCTCTCAGTATTATATTTGATTTATTTTCGAACTATATATTTATAATTATCTTTTTATTTACATTTAATAACATCAACTCTCATCTATTCTCAGTCATTTCAACTTTATCTTCATGTTATCATAAATTTTGAGCCTTGACAATTCTATTAGCGACATATAATTTACGTTAAATGTCAAACTATATATTTATTTTTGTGTGGTTTTTGTGCATATATATTATATGTGGAGATGTCGAATAAATTTTATTATATATCTTCTTCGTTTGTCTGGTTCAATAATTAAATTGCTTAACAAATATTTCTGTCCATTCTATATATATATATGTTATGAATAAATTAGTTGTTGTTAGATAAAGGGTTGATAGGACAAAGATCGATAAGATAAATGGTTGAGGTGCAGTCGTGATAAAAAAATATTATTATTTACCGTCAAGTAGCTTTTATTTTCAATTACTTGAGGAAAGATTACACATTAGTTATTTTCACATTATATAGAATTTATAAAGTTAATCCTATATTAGTGATTTAAAAGGATTGATATGTTAACTACGCATATTTACAACAAAACTATACAACAAAAACTGAAAGTATTTTAAAAAACGATGATAACAAAGTAATATTATCAATGAATAAAATAAAATATATATTTTTTAAAATATAGAAATATTTGAGTTTTTAGATTATATAATATATATCTTAGGATATTTATATATATTGTAGCGTAGAAATCAAGCCTTGAAATATCCTAAGATGTAAAAGTATTTATTGATGACGTCACGGCGACAAGTCGACAATTATTAACAAGTCAGCAAAAACTATTTACAGCTAGAGAATCTTGAGCAAGCAAGCAAAGAGATATTTTGATAATTATTTTACATAAAAGATTAATATATATTTATATACTCTGTTGAATAGTTTCATTGAATAATTTAATTAATAAATTATTTCTTCGTCACAATATATAGAATTATTAGCTGTTGCTGTTGTATATATATTAATTAATTGTTCCACAGAGTGTGTGTAAGTTCACAGGTAAATAGGCGCTAACCGAAAGAAAAAAAGTTCCTTTATTTTAATATTAGTTTCCCTTTTATATTTTGATCTCTCTTTTGTAAATCAATAAATATAATGTTTAATTAATAATTATTGGAATCAGTTTCATTAATAATTCTAAGCAAAGTCAACAATTGGTAGCAGAGCGTGGTAGTTTGATATAAAGCTCAAAAGCGAAAATATTTAATTTTAAGATTAAGCAAGAAGTTTATTCTGATCGGTAAACTGAAGCACTTCTGAGAAGATTAAAGGTATTTTTATAGATTAAGTTAAATTTTATATCTATATATTGCATGTTTAAAAACTACCCAATATTCAAATAAATTTAAAATATATATTTATATTTAAAATATATTGGTTTGTTTATATTATAGTTCAAAAGCCGAAAAAGGCTGAATATAATTTTTTATCCCAAACAAAAATTGAACCATTAACAGGAACTAATTATCTAATATGGGCGTTGAAATCGGCGCAGTTCTGAGAGGAAGAAAATTATTTAAATGTGTAATTTCAGATCCAGAACCTAATATCAAAGACAAAAGTTCTTGGGAGATTTGGGGTGATAAAAATGATGAAAATTTTGAAATAATCATCACTACGTTGACAAATGAACAAGCTGGAATGTTCATAGGAGAAACAAATGCGAAGATAGTATGGGACTCGCTGAGAAAAACATACACAGGCAATTTGGAAGATAAAATCATTGATATAGGCTTAGAATTAAAGAACATTAGAATGAAAGATAATGAAACTGTAGTTGAATATATGACGAGGGAAAAATATATTGCTGCTTGAAGTTCATCATTAGGGCATCAATTTCCCTCAAGAGAACTTTCATTTCATATTGTCAGAGGCATACATCCAAGGTATGAAAATATTGCTATTGTCTTATGATCAAAGAGAGAAGCAACAGTTGAAGAGATTCAACAAACTCTGAGAGAAGAAGAGTCAAGAAGAAATATGAGATTTGCATGAACAAGCATACAGAATTAAAGATAGAAAAGTTAAACAATTTCAGCCGAAAAGATGTTTTGTTTGTAATATAAAGGGACATGTAGCTAATGATTGCTGGTTTCGAAATAAACAGAAACAAGGATATCAAAAGAAATGGACTCGTGATTATAGAAATCACAAATACAGTAGGGAACATTCAAATAACCTAGTGGATACTATGAAAAGTGGAATTAATGAGCAAGCGTTTGAAATATATGTAAAAGAATCTGAAGATTCACCATATGAGAGAAATGATAGGCATATATGGTGTATAGATTCAAGATGCACCGCACATTTAACCCCAAACCTAACTTTGATGGAAAATGTGACAGAGTACAAAAGTGAGATCAACCTAGCTGAGAAGGGCAAAACTACCCAAGCCATAGCCAAAAGAGATATGAGACTTACTACATGCACAAGTGAAGGCCAAGAAAATATTCGCATCAAAGATATCTTACATGTACCAAACTTGAGGAATAATTTCTTGTCAGTATACGAGTTAGTCAACAAGGGAAATTCAGTTATTTTCAATAAGAATGGAGCAAAAAGTTATAATGAAGGTGTTGCGTTCCCGGTTTGGATAGATGAAAGGGAGGATGCACTATGTGACTTATTAAAGTTTCCTTACTTAAGTATATATATATAGCAATTTAGGCCAACAACCCCATGTATATGACCCGCAGCAAGACCTTAATGTAGTATAATAGAAGCACAGCTGTCAATGATGCACTATCGACATATGTCTTTACATCATCACATGTAATGCAATTTGTGCAAACAGGATAAATAAAGAAAAAAAAAAGGGAAACTCTGTAATTGATTAAGAGTTTGAGTTAAAGCAGGGATCGAGCATATAATATTGTCAGGACAAAGGTCTAAAGATGGAATAACGCACTGAAACACATAAAAGTACAAACATTGCAAAAACCTGACAGATAGATACCCTCAAAGTAGCCCTGATAAAGTCGTAATTTGCGAAATTAAGGTGTGGGGGGGGTAGTACCATAAAGCAAAAAGGAATGAAATATGTATGAGAGGAAACAAGAAAATTTCTCTAGATATTTATTTAAATAAAATTAAAATTTGGGAACATGTCTATACTGACGAGATATGCTATTTACATAGTAAAATTTAGATAGAGGTGACCTGAAGTTACTTTATAGCCCTTTAGGGCCCATGCGAAATCTAGGTTGGTTACTACGCAAAAAAAGGGGGGGGGGGGGGCGCTAAGTCATAATGACAAATGGCTTACCTTTTTTCGAAAGTGCCGGCAAAGGTCTGGTCTCCCGTCTGAAAACTGTCCTCTCACTGAGCGACTCCGATTGAATCTGCCTTTTGGCAAAGAACCCTCTTTTATTCATGTCTCTCTCCGTTTTCATTCGCCGAAAGAAACACCAATCAAAATGGCCAACGGCTCCAGTATACAATTTCACAGACGCCCTAGGCCTCTCCCATCAAAATAGAACATATAGTATTACCAAAACAAAAAAATCTAAAGAGAGAAACAGCTACGGCGATAGTGTAAAATTTCAGACCCCAGGCCCCCCCCCCCCTCCACATGGATTGAAATACGATCCTCCCTTTTTCTCGGGACGGTATATATATCGCCCCCCCGTCTTGGCTAAAAATCGACCCAGGCCCCTTTTACCTGGACTGTAATTGATGCTTCCTTTCTCGGGAAGGATATTTTATAAGGTTCAGTCTTTTAGAGATCTTCCTTCTCCATTTTTTTTTCTGGTCACCTTTACCTAAATTTTTGGTGAGGGGAATATATGTACATATGGAACAACAGCTTCCAGCGCGGATGTCCCTGGATGTCACTGGTGTCTTCTTCACCAGGCATCAGCTTTCGGCATGGAAGTCTGGGGTCATCAATTGTCTAGGTTTCTGGGCAAAAAGATGGTCTGTAAGTCTATGTGGGAGGGAAGCCATGTATCCATTTGATTTGATTATACATACGCCTTCTGTTGGGGTATGGTCACAAAAAACGTGCCCCAACAATCCTCCCCCTGCCAAGTAATGGACAAATGCGTTTGTGCTATTCATCATTCATCTGCCTTTCATCAGTTACTATGAAAGCAGGCCCATTTCTAGCAAAATGCATTTTCCATTACTAGGTGAAGCCAGGTGTACCGAAACCTATAGGGAAGATAAGGCTAATCAAAATGATGGTATGCTATTCTAGATGTTTATTATTCCGAACATTAGTGGGCATTGTGCGTCCTGGCAAAGGGGTTTTTTTTATGTGTTATTATTCTGTCAGCACACTGTTAACAACATAGGTTATGGGGGACAGTCATATCATATGTATGGAAGTAAGCAAGGTCATCTGTCTTACCATTCATGGGTATATATACCACCCTTCCACTTTCTTCTTTGGTCTTGAGGAGTAGGCCTTCCTTGTGGTAGGTCCTCTCAACCCCATCCTTGCCTCTTGTGGTGCTGGATTCATTGCTACCTTCTTTCTGCTAACAATACAGTTAGAACATTTCCCTATTACATATTATATATAAAAATTTGGGCGCCAAGAAGTCGTTTAGAAATAACTGACTAGTCCAACTCCTAAAACATGCCAGCATCTTTATTTAAGTACCAATCAAGACATTCGTGTGGTATAGTTATACATATACAATCAAAGGAAAGGATAATTATAGTTAGCTGAAAGAAATATCTTGATACATAATAATTAGCCTATGACATGATGACTTTTGCTAAATTAAAAAATTACAGAAACAAATTGTGAAAGTAATTATTAAATAAGGCACGAAATATGTAATGATAAAATGAATCCTTCCATGTTATATGATGGGTATAATATATATATTGAAGAAAACACGTATCATGCAGATAGTGATTAAATATGATAAAAATCATCCCATGATAGATGATAAAGAAAACCACTACAAAATTATATATGATGACAAAATATATATACATATATTAGTAAGGCGGATAAAAGACAATAAGGATAAAATAGATCATGCCTTGAGGGAAGAATAAGCCACGACAACATGTTAAAAAAAAATGCAACATGGCAGGTAAATATTACTAATATCATGAATATCAAAGGAAATAAATTTGTTGAAATGAATAGTATATAATTATAATATAATATAAATGATATAAGATAATAACCTATTCAATAAGAAAATGAAAACACATTATATATATTTGTGCGCTGAAGGATCAAGGTTTAGTATCTCAATTAAGTTTTCAATCTTATTCAGTCTGGAATCACGAGTTGGTCACTGGGTAATATTCGTCTATCCCGATCCTACTGGAGGGTGTGTTTTCTCTTATGTGTTAGATTCCTCAAATTACAATACTCTCTCAACCCAGATAGGTACGTCATTTAGAATCTTGGTCAAATGGAACATAGCCCAGACCTCTATTAAACTACACAGTCCATTTAAATCTAGGGTGACAACCATATGAAGAGAAATTTTCTGTTTTGGCAGAGCGACTAATCAATTTCTACTATTTTGTTTGTGGCTCCGTTTACCTTGCCTCTGGGGTGTGTACAGTTCAGCTACCTCCCCCTTCCAAGAAATTCATATTACTTTCATCTACCAATATACTCCCTATTCATTGACCTGAACCCTATAAATCTACATCTTATAAATTTGAATTTTATCAATCTGAAATTTTGGTTCTTTTACAAATTCCTTCAGAATTCTACTCCCTGTATAACTGCTCTTAATTCTACTGTCCTCAATACAACACTTCTAAAACTTTGACTCACTGGCTTGTTCTGGCGTCTCGTTCGCGGTCATTATAGTTAACTAATACTTTAAAATCTTATCCTAACATGGAACGAGTCTAAACTCGTTGAAGGTCCTAATAATTACTTATTCTGTCTCTCGAATCGGTCTTATGCTCGAATTCATTCCAACAAAACGTATGGCAGGGCGAATCCTTTATTAGAAGAAACTTCCGCTAGCTATGGGGGATCAAACTGGTACCAAAAAAAATTCAATAGACGGAAACACTTCGTCTAGAATAACTGGGCAATCTCTGCCTACTTGCCAATCTTACAGGACCTCCCGTCTGGAACACCCTTGCTCCAGCCACGCTAAAAAAAACGTCGAAACTACGGTGTCAGATCGGTTACCCAAGGTCGCGCCGTTATACCCCAGGCTATACGGCATGGCTAAAACAAATCCCCCATCCTGTATGAAATTCAATCTATACCTCTTCGTTTCCTCTAATGAGGAGAAGTTTTGTGGGTTTCCTGGTCTGATCATAACCTCCCACAACCTTCCAGTCTGAGAATCAAGATATGATCATTATCTACGACTCTTAAAATTCAAGTTGATATAATGAAATAGAGTAACTGATTACCCTAATAAAAGAAATCAATATTTGCACTCCTCTAAAAGGAGACCTAACAAAGTGGAGCGAATATTTTCCTAACAATAGAGTTTTTACAGTCCTGTGAGGCTATCGTTCCTAACAAATAAAGAAATCAAATTTAAAATTGAACCTATTAGTTCCCTAATTCCTATGCTAAAGTAATTTTGGTCTAACAGTATAATAGTTTTTAACTTTGACAACAATCATTAGTCATTCCATTCATACATATTTCATTCGCAGACTGCATTCATACTATAGTTAAAAATTGCTATAAATGCCAAAGTACTACAATTATCTATCAAATAAACCCTAACAATAATAAAGTCTTTCAGGACCAATGAGAAATCAAATAAAGTTATCTAATTAAAACAAAGTGGGGACTAAAGCCCTATTGACTTAAATAAATGCCTCATACAAACTCTACATAAAAGTTATCTATACGTGGATAAACATTATTTATATTTAAACAAATAAACAAAATTGATTGTTAACAATCAAATGTTAACAATTCTAAATAATCTGGAAGCTAACCTACTAAAAAAATCAGTGTAACTTCAAAAACTGCCCTTGCCTTGACACCAAGCGACTTTTCACGACAATTCTATATAAAGACATACACAAATTATAATGGCGAATAAAGGACCATTAAGCGTGACACCTCATAAAAGCGGATTGAGTCTCTCCCCTAGCCACCGTGGGTGAAGTCACTTTCTTCTTACTTCCTCGTGCGTCTGCCCCCCTTTGCAGTAGTCCGACCTCAGCACTCTATTGAAAGATGGATTTATAGGGTTTACGATTCACTACCCAACACTAACATTCTCAAGTGCTTTCCAAGGATCGACTACAGTCTGGGCCTACTTAACTTCTACCCCTGGCTTAGGGTCCCTATACTTCACAATTTCACTCTGAGAGATTGACCTTTCATGTTCTCACTAGAAACCTATTTCAAAGCTACTACCTGAAGGCCAGGGATCATAGGGTTTCTGAATTACCCAACACAAGCCATAGGATGCCTATTAGGTTTATTGTTTTAGACATAGCCCCCCTCTAAGTTGTGATTTCCTACACCTTCCTTCACCTATTACTCCTGATAATAACTAAAATTTCAGATTTACACTAAATAGTTAATTCACAATGGTATACATCATTCTCACTGGTCTTTGAAACTCAGGTTTTAACAAGAAATAGTTTGTATAGAAAAAAAAAGGAATCCTAATGAAGTTCTACTTAAAAAAAAAGGTTTTTAAGTGTAAAAAAAAAAAGGTTGAAATCTTCAAACTTCTCATTCTATCGAGCTGATTCTCCGTACACACTCCAAAATCCTAGTTAGTGGCGACAGTCTAAGCAGAATTTACACTGTGTGGGCCTTTTCACCCTTGTAGACCTGCGTAAAGTTAAACTGTTCAAACTAACTCTGTCAACTTCCTCTCGTCTCATTACTTCTGAGTTCGCTCTGGTTGTCACCCCTTGTGGAACCACTACATTAACGGACCTATTAGGGAGATAAGCTGGACCTGTAAGATGAATCCAATGATCTTCATCACTGGAACCTTGACTTGAATTACCATCACTAGTTTCCTCCTCCTCTGTGGGGAAAATCCTAATTGGTATATGGTATTGTTTTAACCTATCTATATGGTATTTATCCAAATTCCCAGTTTCTAGATTCTTCAAGAGATATACAGTATCACCAGCTCTTCTTAGTACCTAAAAAGGGAAAGGAAATGGGAGAGGTACATGTTCATCCATGTGGGTGGATAGTAATCTTAGATCAATGCTCTTTCTGGGTGTATTGAAACTAACTAGCCATGATGGTAGAGGCGCTGTTCTCACTGCCTCTACTGTACATCAGAATGAACTATAATTATTACTAGTGTATTATTATTCCAACAGCCTATGACCTTTAAACCTTTATACCTTCATATACACTCGACGGGGTAGTCACCTTGTTAAAAAAAAATCTATAATGTCATAGATCAGCTAGAGGGAGAACATAACAAAATTGTGCGAATAGTCTGTTTCAACTACTGATTGTAAGCCTATTAAACTCGTTCTCTTTAGGTTGGCTCGCTCATTAATCTTCAATCTACGTTCAATAGTCATATTGAGTTCACATGGATGCTAGATGTAAACTGTATCAAAATAGTGTAGTTTTCTAGTTTCCGAATTGTATGACAGTTAGAAAAAGAAACAAACATTCTGGAAATATCTCGCACTGGCTACTATTAAAAAAATTGAATGGGGTACAGCTCTGATCTTACAGGATACCTCATGGCTCATAGAATTGAATCGCTCATTTCTCACTAAAATATTCACACAGGGTATGGAGGTCTCCAGCGGTTCTATAGCTATTGGACAACTAAATTAATTAATGGCAGGAATTGAAGTTAGTTTAAATGCTCATGTGCTGTTTTGTCATGCGTCTTTATGTCATCTGCAAAGGAAAGTGTCGCCTCAAAGGACCTAATTCTGGGACTAACATCCGCTGCACATTTCAGGAAGGAGTGGTCGTCCATACAATAGCAAGATATCATTTTGCTGCCAATGTACAATGTTGAACATTTTTCATGTCGTCATTTTGTCGATCCCCAATCTTCTAGGGTGTTTCTTTAAGCATTTCTTGATGTCATTTAATGCTTCATGCGATCCCGCCCGGCATTCAATAAGTAGTATTTGATCGTACCACCTCCAGGAGACCATCCCATTGCGGCCGAATCATTTCCACCCAACTTATAACGCCGTCCATATCGCGTAATTGAAATTAGTGTAAAACTCAAAGAATAAGACCTTAATCTCTTAATTCTTTACTAATTTCAGTTGGCTCAACATAAATCTTCTCAATTATTAATTTAGTACAGTGGCGCGACATGTCACACTTCTTCTAGTTCTTTCGCAAGCTCGATTAATCCCAGTGAAAGCCAGTTCAGGCGTCAATCCCGTGCTAACCCGTCATGCATGACTTCAAATTTGGAAATTATTAGACCTGAATATTTGCAGTGGCATCTGCTTCCACTGAAAGTATTTAAGACACAAGGCTGCCTCTTATCTTGTTTAAATCACTGTCTTTACTCCCATATGCCTGTGTAAACTTTAACCATGACCTTATCAATTCTCAAAATTCTGCCTATCGAATATCCTGAGAATCAATGTTCTTCTTGTCTACGGCGGATTAACACAATAACTGTTCCCTAGAGTTATCTGCGTCGAGTGGTCAGTCTGTACTACTAATTCTCCACTCTAACTCCAGGATTCCTTTATCTACTCAGGCTGTTCAAAAATTTTCAAGACAGTTGTTCAAATCCCCAATGATAATCTGCTAAATTTCGATAATTATTGAATTCTCATTAAACAGACTAACTACACCTTCCTGACACAGAAGTGTCCAGCATCAAGATATGGCGTACTGCCCATTTCTTCATTTGATGACTGTGTCAAATTACAGCTGAAGAAACATACTAAGCATATAACTGGTTTAAATTTTATGTAATCTCATCATGCCTTCTGCTGGCAAATATTTACTGTAAAATTCAATACTATCAAGATGGTTTTATTTGTCTTCATCCAAAAAAAAATGTTTCAGAAATAGAATCTTGGAAATCTCTACTAAAGACAAAAATTATACATTTGTCAATTCAGGATAACCTTCCCTTGTCAGAGTGTATACAGGATATTTAAGATCATATGCAGTTGGAGGCATCATGAAAAAAAAAAAAGTCGGTTGCCTGACGCGTCTTTTTATGGTGATCAAACTTCTCTCTTCACGGGTACGCTAACTGGATCTTCAATTCTATTTTCACCTTAAGGCTCATATATCTGCCACTCTCCCAATCCACTATGCGTTAAAAAATAAAATCGATTAACTATCATTCAGCATGTTAGCCCTAATCTGGATGCACAGGCTAGTATGATTTGATAGAAAGCGCTATTAAAATGAAGTTAAGATATTTGTATCCAGCAATATTTATCAGAACTCACCTCTGCTGTGAGAAATTATATCAGAGCTATGATGAAAAAAAATGCTAAGTCATTTCAGTAGACTACTGTAAAACACTGATCACCGTTCTAAATTTGGACCATGGCAATCCAACCTCATTTCTCATACTGTATATAATAATTTGAGAAAGTAAAATAAAGAAATTGTAATCAATGGTGCTCGCAACAGAATTCAAAATGATTGAGACACAGAACATTATAAATAATGTCCAGCAAGCAGGATACCAAACCACCTTTATATTACAACATTTCCACAAAAGTATAACTATCAATAACCCAATAAACAAAACCACAAAATATCTATAGGGCGATATGTTACATTCCATACTCACAAACATCTATAACAATAGCCAACTACTTAAGAAACTCTGGCATCCAAACATATTACTGTAATTCCCCTAACATAGGCTCCACCATAAAAGTCCACTATCTAAAAATAATCCTACTATCATAAAACCCACTAACCAAAACAGAGAATAAAAGGCAATATATTCCGTAGAGTGTAACAGCTGCCAAGCCAAATACGCAGGGGAGACAGGAAGGAGAGTCAGCAATAGAATATATGGACATAGACGCAACGTTATTAATCAAGACAATAGGTCTCTAATTTTCCAATACTGCAAAGGAACAGGTCATACTTTCGCATTAGGAGAACCTAGAATACATTACAATAACATAAACAGCAAATATCAAAGGCTTATAATTGATTCTCTATTATTCAGAAAACACAATAGCATTAATAGAAAATTGATTTGCCCGAAACATATAACACAATATATCCTAGTACCAGCTAATAATATCAACAATAATATAAGTAACTTATATGTAATAGCCAATAACTATTATAAAACTACTTAAATAATAGAATTTCTAACCTATAAGATAATTCATAGAATATAGCAAACAATAGTAGAATATGTATAAATACCTTAATCAAAAAAAAGTGTCTTAAGAAAACAAATAATATGCAAAACTTCCTAATGTATATATATATATATATGTAGATAGAATCATAATAGTTTTAGCATCAGGCGACGTTATATTTTCTTGATATATTGTATATGTTTCTCCTGTAGAAGGGCGGACAAGCTCGAAAGCTTGAGAAGACCAGAATAAAAGATACTCATCCCCATAAACGTTTTACTTTGATATCAGAAATCAATGATAATATTAAGGTTTTGCCACAAACAATGTGAATCGTAAAAGACAGCGGCGAGAGATGCGGTATACACCGCCTCAACATAACTTTCATTGCCTGATAAAATGCCCGTGAAATGGAAAGCATAAATTAAAATTCACGATTTATAATAGACTGTTAATCTCAGGATGCGTGGACTACTTCACCAATACTTAAAAATAGTATGGCTTTTCATTAGGTATATATTTCTAAAGTATAGGGGATGAAACATATACTAAATTCGAGCCCCACGTTGGGCGCCATTGTTGCGTTCCCGGTTTGGATAGATGAAAGGGAGGATGCACTATGTGACTTATTAAAGTTTCCTTACTTAAGTATATATATATATAGCAATTTAGGCCAACAACCCCATGTATATGACCCGCAGCAAGACCTTAATGTAGTATAATAGAAGCACAGCTGTCAATGATGCACTAAAGACATATGTCTTTACATCATCACATGTAATGCAATTTGTGCAAACAGGATAAATAAAGAAAAAAAAAAGGGAAACTCTGTAATTGATTAAGAGTTTGAGTTAAAGCAGGGATCGAGCATATAATATTGTCAGGACAAAGGTCTAAAGATGGAATAACGCACTGAAACACATAAAAGTACAAACATTGCAAAAACCTGACAGATAGATACCCTCAAAGTAGCCCTGATAAAGTCGTAATTTGCGAAATTAAGGTGTGGGGGGGTAGTACCATAAAGCAAAAAGGAATGAAATATGTATGAGAGGAAACAAGAAAATTTCTCTAGATATTTATTTAAATAAAATTAAAATTTGGGAACATGTCTATACTGACGAGATATGCTATTTACATAGTAAAATTTAGATAGAGGTGACCTGAAGTTACTTTATAGCCCTTTAGGGCCCATGCGAAATCTAGGTTGGTTACTACGCAAAAAAGGGGGGGGGGGCGCTAAGTCATAATGACAAATGGCTTACCTTTTTTCGAAAGTGCCGGCAAAGGTCTGGTCTCCCGTCTGAAAACTGTCCTCTCACTGAGCGACTCCGATTGAATCTGCCTTTTGGCAAAGAACCCTCTTTTATTCATGTCTCTCTCCGTTTTCATTCGCCGAAAGAAACACCAATCAAAATGGCCAACGGCTCCAGTATACAATTTCACAGACGCCCCAGGCCTCTCCCATAAAAATAGAACATATGGTATTACCAAAACAAAAAAATCTAAAGAGAGAAACAGCTACGGCGATAGTGTAAAATTTCAGACCCCAGGCCCCCCCCCCCCCCTCCACATGGATTGAAATACGATCCTCCCTTTTTCTCGGGACGGTATATATATCGCCCCCCCCGTCTTGGCTAAAAATCGACCCAGGCCCCTTTTACCTGGACTGTAATGTGATGCTTCCTTTCTCGGGAAGGATATTTTATAAGGTTCAGTCTTTTAGAGATCTTCCTTCTCCATTTTTTTTTTCTGGTCACCTTTACCTAAATTTTGGTGAGGGGAATATATGTACATATGGAACAACAGCTTCCAGCGCGGATGTCCCTGGATGTCACTGGTGTCTTCTTCACCAGGCATCAGCTTTCGGCATGGAAGTCTGGTGTCATCAATTGTCTAGGTTTCTGGGCAAAAAGATGGTCTGTAAGTCTATGTGGGAGGGAAGCCATGTATCCATTTGATTTGATTATACATACGCCTTCTGTTGGGGTATGGTTACAAAAAACGTGCCCCAACAAAGGGAATGATTTAGTTGCTGAGGCATATATTAAAGATAGAATGTTTATGATGGAAACAAAACTAAGAAACGTACCAATAGCAAAAAATGAAAATGTCATGGTAATAAATACACATTTATCAAATAAAAATAGGAATATAAGTTTATGGCATAAAATATTAAACCATATAAATGAAGAATACATGAAAAAATGATTCAAGAACATATTGTAAGAGGATTGGATCTAAAATTTGAAAGGTTACCAGAGTGCGAAGCATGCATAATGGGAAAACTGGTTCAGAAGCCATATAATATTACAGAAAATCATACAGTTAAGCCCCTGCAGTTGATTCATATGGATTTATGTGGACCAATGCCATGTCAATCTTTAGGAAGATCTAAGTATTTTCTTGTTATAGTAGATGATTACAGTAGAAGAATCTTTGTGTTGAAGAGTGAAAGCAAGACGACACGTGACGTCATTCTAGTTCCTGGCGCCACCGCCTGGAGGAGCCACAGACAAAAAGAAGCCACCCTAATCTTCCCCATGTAGTTGTTTTGTTTTGGTATAACGTCTTATCTTTTACCTAATAAATACTTACTTTAAATACATTTTCTCCTCTTTTATCTGCTTACCACAAAAGGTTATGGGCCCAGCACGCTTCCACTGCGCGGAATAAAAGAAGAAAATAATTAAATAAAGCAAGTAAGTGAATATTCAAATATTTCTTCCTATTGACGACGCCATAAGCTCGCAACTAGGCTTAAGAAATTACCCCACGTTTTGAAAATTTTCTGTAATAGTGTAATATCGTTTCAAAATGTCGGATAGGTTTGAATATATGGTAAATAAGTTTGATGGGACAAATTATCAAATTTGGAAATACCAAATAGAAATAATTTTACGTCAACAAGGATTATTGGATTTAGTGGAAGACATAGATGTTAAGCCTGAAGAAGAATCCCAAAAGGTAGCTTGGAATAAAAGGAATGATAAAGCAATGGTCATAATCTCGACGGCCATTGTTTTCAAGCAATTGGAACATCTAATTACATGTGATACTGCTCAGAAACAGTGGACAAGGCTCAAGTCCATTTATGAGCAGAGATCTACTACAAGTTTGCTGGCTATTCAACAACAATTTTATATCTATAAAATGAATGAAAAGGATGCTATGTCAAAGCACATATCCAAAATTGAAGGGTTGATTAAACAGCTCTGTGAATTTGGAGAAAAAGTGAGTGAAGCTGCTTTCATGGCAAAAGTACTTGGATCTTTGCCATCTAAATATGCTCATTTTTTAACTGCTTGGGATTCTGTCACACAAACAGAGCAAACAAAAGAAAATTTGATTGCAAGACTTCTTCAAGAAGAAATAAGGTTGGATCAGAAAGATCAACAAGATGATGCAACAGCTTTTAAGGCAACAGCTAACTACAATTGGAAGAAAAACAAAACATGCAACTATTGCAAAAGACCTGGTAATTTTTGGGCAGAATGTAGAAATAGACTGAGAGACCAAGAGCAGAAAAATAAGAACTCTCTTCAACCAGAAAACAGAGACATGAATAGATCAAGAAAACATGAAGCCAGTGGAAGGAGTGCATTCATTTGTGAAAATGAGGTTTTGTCTTCAATCAAAGATGTGTGATACCTCGACAGTGGTGCATCCGAGCACATGACAAATCGAATAGACTGGTTTTCAGAATTCAATGAACTTGATGAAGAATACCAAGTCAAGCTAGGAGATAACCATGTCATCAATGCTTCTGGAAAGGGAACCATTTTGATCTCATGTTATGTTGACGGTGAATGGACAAAAGGAATATTAAATAATGTGTTATATGTGCCAGAAATTCATAAAAATCTCTTCTCTGCCGGAGCAGCAACAAATTTGGGAAATAAAATATAACAGAAAAGGAAACCTATAATATCTTATCTGTACCTCCCTTGTCTCTAACATTTTACCTCTGTTATAAAATCTCTGTGCCTCCCTGTCTTTAACTACTCTACCTCTGTTTTAAAATATATGTAACTTTCTGTATTTAACTACTGTACCTATGTCAAAAAAATATCTTTACCTACCTGTATATAATTACTGTACCTCTGTTATGAAATATCTGTACCTCTCTGTTTTTAATTACTTTACTTCTGTTATAAAATATATGTGCTTCCCTGTCTTTAACTACTGTACCTCTGTTATAAAATATCTGTACCTCTCTGTCTTTATCTACTGTACCTCTGTTATAAAATATCTTAACCTGCTTGTCTTTAACTACTGTACTTCTGTCAATAAAATATCTGTGTAGAATAGTGTGAAATATATAAGTGATGTGAATATAAGAAGATGAATTAAGAACAATAGACTGACTGTGTTTTGTAAATAGAGAATTAATCTTTACTAAATTTAAATGTGTGTGATAAATAAATAATTATAATTAAATAATAAATATATAAGTTGTAGTTTATAAAAGATAAACAACACAACATATTTGGCGACGAGGATTAAAAAAAGAAAATAATAATTAAATAAGCGTAACAGAAGATGGCAAATAATTTGACGTCTCCATTACCGTTGAACCTTAATGCTACAGATTTGTATTCCGAGTACAAACATTGGATGAATTCATATTTAATTTATGAATTAGCAAGCGGTGTTTCAACAAAGAAAGATGACGTTAAAAGGGCAACACTTTTGCATTGCCTTGGACCACAAGTCCAAAGAATTTTCTTTAATTTGCCAGAAGAAAAAGATACGTATGAAAAAGCAAAAGAAGCTTTAACTAAATATTTCACACCACAAAAAAATATTGTATCAGAACGATTTAAATTTAGGCAAAGAAAACAAAATACAGATGAAAATATTGATTCATATGTCATTGCCCTAAGAGAATTAGTCAAATCCTGTGAATTTGGAAATTTAGAAGAAGACATGATCAGAGATCAGATAATAGAAAAATGCTATAATAGGCAATTAAAAGAAAAGTTGTTGCAACAAGATAATTTGAATCTTCAAAGAACAATTGAGATATCAAGAATGTTTGAAACAGCCAAAGAAGAATTTAGAGTATTGACAAATGAAGATATGACCTCAATAAATAGAGTAAACTATAAAAA
Organism: Cordylochernes scorpioides; assembly: GCA_030710605.1. NCBI lineage: Eukaryota > Metazoa > Arthropoda > Arachnida > Pseudoscorpiones > Chernetidae > Cordylochernes > Cordylochernes scorpioides. The sequence continues at coordinate 97,138,077 of CP092863.1, read as the reverse complement.
TAATTTCCAAGCAGCTAATGAATCAACTGTTAAAGGATCAAAAGCTCATAATGTGTACCATCAAAAAGGAAGCACCTCCAAGGTAAGTGCACCTAATTTGGAAGAATGCTATAGATGTGGCTTAACTACACATCCTCCATATAAATGTGGAGCTAGAAATATGAAATGCACATTTTGTAACAAGATGGGTCATCTTAATAGAGTTTGTAGAAATAAAAATAAATATAAAAATATTGAAGGAAAGAAAAGAAATATTCAAAATATTTCTGAAAATAATGAAGACTCAGATGAATACACTTTCTTTTTAGGCTCTGATAACAAAGAAAGTATCTATATAGATGGAAAGGAAATAAAAATGACTATTGATACAGGTAGTGATACAACATTCATAGGACTTGAAAATTTGAAAAATATTTTTCCTAAATCTCAAATGCCAACTTTAAATGGTACAGAAAGGAAATTTTATGCCTATGGACAAACTTCACCTCTTCCATGTTGTGGATATTTCTTTGCAGATGTTTCATGGGGTGAAAGGTCTATAAAGGAACAGATTTTTGTGATTGAAGGTAAAGCAGAACCTATTTTAGGAAAGAAAGCAAGTTTCGAATTAGAAATTATAAAGCGTGGAACAAAAATAAGGAATATTCAACAGGAAGTTATTCCGAAGGATATATATAATTTGATACAAGAAAACATGAACCTTTTTCAAGGTCAAGGAAATGTGAAGGGTTATAGTCAAAAAATAACTCTAAAAGAAAATGTTACTCCTGTAGCTCAGAGATGCAGACATTTTCCATATAAAATGGTAGAAGCCATCAATCAAGAGCTAGACAAAATGATAGAAGATGGCATTATTGAGGAAGTCCATGAAGCTTCTGAATGGATCTCAAACATTGTGGCAGTTCCAAAAAAGGGTACTGAAGAAATCAGACTATGTGTTGATCTGAGAGAAGTGAATAAAGCCATAGTTAGAGAGAGATATCCTATACCAACAGTTGACAATATTTTGCAAGCATTGCAGGGAGCAAAATTTTTTGCTAAACTTGATGCGAAGAAAGGCTTTTGGCAAATTGAACTTGATGAAAAGTCCAGGCCATTGACCACCTTTATTACACCCAGAGGATGCTACAGATTTTGCAAAATTCCTTTTGGACTTTGCAGCGCACCTGAAGCTTTTCAAAAAGCTATGAACTCAATATTGTCTCATTTAGAAGGAGTGTTATGCTACATAGATGATGTGATTGTATATGCGCAATCTATAGAACAATTGGATCAAAGACTGAAAAAAGTATTTGAAAGATTTCAACAAGTTGGACTCAAACTAAACAAAAGTAAATGTAAATTTGCTCTAAATGAATTGGAAATATTAGGCCATATTGTTAGTAAAGATGGAATTAGACCTGATCCAAAGAAAATAGAAAGTGTTCTAAGTTTTTCAAAACCTGAAAATGTAGATTCTCTAAAATCATTTTTAGGTACATGCGGATTTTTAAGAAAATTCATTCCAGACTTTTCAAAGTTAGCCGAACCACTTAATAATTTGACAAGAAAGGACATAAAATGGAAGTGGAGCAAGAAAGAAGAGGACTCATTCAGAAAATTGAAAGAAGCTCTTACAAAAAATCCATGTTTAGCCTATTTTGACATGAATGCACCTACCGAAGTAATTGCTGATGCTAGTCCTGTAGGTTTAGGAGCTGTTTTACTACAAAGACAAAATGATGGAAGCAAAAAGCCAGTGGCCTATGCAAGTAGATCATTGACTAATGTTGAGAGAAGATACTCACAAATAGAGAAAGAAGCTCTTGGGTGTGTGTGGGCTGTTGAGCATTTCAATGACTATTTATGGGGAAATAAATTTGTACTTAAGACAGATCATAAACCATTGATTTATATGCTTAATCCCAAGAAGGCAACAGTCTTGCCACCAAGAATTGAAAGACTTAGTTGGAGACTTCAACCTTATGATTATGAAATAGAGTATCTTAAGGGCAAACAAAATATTGCAGATATATTTTCAAGAAAACCTTTAACAAATATTTCATGTGAAAATATTGTTGATGATTATGTAGAAAAAGTACTTTCCATATTTTCAGAAGAAATGAAGGCAATTTCCCTCAATGATATCAAGAAGCAAAGTGAAGCAGATCCATTTTTCAAAATTCTAACTAAAATAATTCAAACTGGAAATTGGCCATATCAAATTGATGATGATGAACTTAAAATTTTGCACAAATTTAAGGAAGAACTTTCAGTTTATGATAATCTCATTTTAAAAGGAAAGAGAATTGTTATACCAACAGATCTTAGAAGAAATATTTTAGACTTAGCTCATGAAACTCATCAAGGGATTGCTAGAACTAAACAAATTTTAAGAGAAAAATACTATTGGCCCAATATGGACAAAGATATAGAAAGACGTATAAAGAATTGTTACATTTGTGAAGTCAATCAACCTTTAAGGCATGACCAACCTTTAACAACCATACCAATACCACCTAGACCATGGTATAAAGTAGGAGTAGACTTAGTTGGACCTATTGATTCAAAATATATTTTGACACTTATTGATTATTATTCATCGTTCCCGGAAGCGATTATAATAAATGATATTTCTTCGAAAACTATAATTTCAAAATTAAAAGAAATTTTTGCAAGATATGGATTTCCCATTGAAATAGTTTCAGATAATGGTCTTCAATTTGTAAGCAAAGATACTGAGCAATTTTTTATGAAATCAGGTATAAAACATATAAGAGTGTCACCATATTATCCTAAAAGTAATGGAAAAATTGAACGTTTCCACAGATATTTAAAAAAGCAACTTATTTCAGTAAAATTGCAAGGAAAGGATTGGAAAGAAGAACTTCAATGTGTTCTAATGGCATACAGGTCGACTCCACACCCTTCTACTGGGAAAACACCAGCATTATTGCTTTTTTCCAGGGAAATTAGAAATAAGCTCAATGATATAAATGACAATGATTCTCTTATGGATAAAGAAGTGATGGAGCATAATCAAGCCTATAAAGAAAGAATGAAGAAATATGCTGATAGCAAGAATAAGGCCTTGCCTCATGACTTCAAGAAAGGTAATATTGTTTTTGTCGCAAACACTGAAATGAAAAGCAAGTTGACACCAAATTATGACAACCAAAGATTTATCATTCTAGAGACTATATCTCCAAATTCATTCAAGTTAGTCAATACTGAGACAGGTAGCTTTATCATTAGGAATGCGAAGCATTTAAGACATGCCAATGTCTTACAAGATTTTAACAAAGGAATTGATTTGAATACCACTTTGATTAAGACTCCAGAAATTAGAATGGAACTTCCTAGTACTTCAAGGTATCTACCAGAACAAGAAGCAACCTTAGAAGATATTGTACCAGAAGAGCAGATTGCTATATCTGATATGGACTGTTTATACCCAAATGAATCACCTAATGAGAATGAAAACAAGACTGTCATCACTAGAAGTGGAAGACAAATACATGTTCCTTCTAGATTTAAGGACATGATTAGATACTAACTAAACAAGGGAGGAATATGTAGAATAGTGTGAAATATATAAGTGATGTGAATATAAGAAGATGAATTAAGAACAATAGACTGACTGTGTTTTGTAAATAGAGAATTAATCTTTACTAAATTTAAATGTGTGTGATAAATAAATAATTATAATTAAATAATAAATATATAAGTTGTAGTTTATAAAAGATAAACAACACAACAATCTGTTTCTACTTGTCTTTAACTACTGTACATCTGTAATAAAATATCTATACCTAACTGTCTTTAAATACTGTACTTCGGTTAAAAAATATCTATACCTTCCTTTTTTAACAACTGTACCTCTATCAATAAAATAAATGTGCCTCCCTGTATTCAACTACTGTATCTCTGTTAAAAAATATCTGTGCCTCCCTGTCTTTAACTACTCTTCTTCTGTTATAAAATGTCTGTACCTCTCTGTTTTTAACTACTGTACCTCTGTTATAAATATCTATACATCTCT
>CP092863.1:97080999-97133956 GCA_030710605.1 Cordylochernes scorpioides | reverse complement strand
TAAATTTTTAAAATTTTCTGATATAAATTTAGTCCAGGACACAACATGTTCCTTTTTGGTAAATAAATTTACAGAGGTTTTTGGCACCTCAAATGTAGGTGTAATTAAGGATCATAAGGCGCATCTGATTCTTAGAAAAGATGCTAATCCTAGATTTTTCAGGGCGAGAAATGTTCCTTATGTAATGAGAAACGCCATTGAAAAAGAATTGGAAAATCTTGAGGCCCAAGGAGTAATTACAAAAATAGAAAGAAGCGATTGGGCTACGCCTATAGTGCCTATAATGAAAAAGAATGGCCATGTCCGTCTTTGCGGAGATTTTAAAATAACACTAAATCCTGTCCTTAAAATTGATCAATATCCACTACCTAAAATAGAGGACATTTTTGCCATTCTCGGAAGAGGAATAAATTTTAGTAAAATAGATTTGTCCTAGGCATATTTGCAATTAGAATTGGACGAAAAATCAAAAGAAATGGCTGTAATAAATACCCATAAAGGACTCTATAGATATAATAGACTTCCTTTTGGCATTGCTTCTGCACCAGCAATATGGCAGCGAATAATTGAACAAATATTGTCCGGCATACCAGGGACACTTGTCTATCTAGATGATATACTAATTACCGGAGAGTCAGAGGCTGACCATCTTAGAAATTTGGAGGCAGTCTTAAATAGATTAAATGAATATGGCCTCAAGGCTAACAGAGACAAATGCAAATTTTTTCAAGAAAGTCTTGAATATTGCGGTCATGTGATCGATAAAATGGGTTTGCATAAAACAAATGATAAGATAAGGGCTGTTTTGGATGCTCCAAAACCACTAAATGTAACCCAGTTACGAGCGTTTTTGGGATTAGTTACCTATTATCACAAATTTATCAGAAACGCTGCAGATGTCTTATCGCCCTTATATGCTCTTCTAAAAAAGGGAACAAAATGGCATTGGTCAACAGAATGCCGAAAGGCTTTTAGGGAAATCAAAGAAATCATCTCTTCAGATCAAATATTGATCGCTTACGACCCTAAATTACCTATCCGTCTGTCGTGTGACTCAAGCAGCTACGGACTCGGTGCTGTGTTGTCTCAAATTGATGTCGACGGAAATGAACGCCCTATATATTTTATCTCGAGGACCTTATCTCAGGCTGAAAAGAAATATTCACAGATTGATAAGGAATGTTTGAGTATAATTTGGGCTTTAAAGAAATTTAACAATTACCTTTTTGGAAGAAAATTTGAATTAATAACTGATAACAAACCCTTGCACCACATACTAAACCCCAAGCGGGAAATATCATCGAACATGTCTGCACGACTACAGCGATGGGCATTGATCTTGTCTTCATATAACTTCACAATTGAGTGAAGGAAAACTGGAGACCACGGCAATGCCGATGGACTTTCTAGATTGCCACTGGAACAATGTGAAGAAATGGAAGAAGATGCTGTAAATACAGTTCACATGATTAAACAATGTGAAGAATTGCCGCTCACATCGAGTCACATTAGGCGAGAATCTTGCAAGGACTCAATCTTGAAAATAGTATATCAGAACACATTGTATGGTTGGAAAGATAAGCCATCAAATACCGAATTGCTCTCGTTTTATTTGCGAAGAGAAGAATTAACTGTAGAGCAAGGAATCCTACTTTTGGGAACACGAGTAGTTATTCCAAGGAAATTCAGAGCGAAAATTAAAGCTGAGTTGCACCAAGGACATCTAGGTGTTGTAAAAATGAAAGCACAGGCGCGAAATTTTATTTGGTGGCCTGGAATAGATCGTGAAATAGAGGCAATTACTAGAGCCTGCAGAGAGTGTAATATAAATAACCATACGTTAAAGCAAGAAAGTGTTCACAGGTGGGAATCTGCTCCTACACCATGGTATCGAATTCACTTGGATTTCGCGGGTCCATTCATGAACAGAATGTTCTTAATTGTCATTGACAGTTATTCGAAGTGGCCGGAAGTTATTATAATGAATTCCACGACCGCGGGAAATACTATCCGAGTTCTGAGAGACTTATTCTCGCGCTATGGTATTCCTGACCAAGTGGTCACGGATAACGGCCCTCAATTCGTTTCGGAAGAAATGAAATATTTTTTTTAATCAAATGGAGTTCATCATTTGAGGTCTGCTCCTTACTTTCCAGCTACCAATGGTTTGGCAGAACGTTTTGTACAAACTCTGAAAAGAGGCTTAAAGAATATTAGAAATGAAGAATTAAATAAGAGTTTGGCAAATTTTCTGTTCACATATAGAACAGTACCACATTCGAGCACTAGGGAAGCCCCAGCAGTCCTTTTTTTAAAGCGGATGCTTAAATGTAAGTGGAACCTATTGAAGCCAAAATTGGAAGTCAAACCAGGATTTAAAAAGGGATATTCCCCTGATTTTGAGGAGGACGAGGATATCTTAGTCAGAGACTTTCTGGGTCCAAATAAATGGAAAGAGGGAAAAATTGTAAGAAGACTTGGAAAGTGTTTTTACACTGTTAAATTGAATGACGGCAGATTATGGAGACGGCACGTATGCCAATTAAGAAAAAGTTACATCGCGCCTAGTCCCGCTTCCGAGATATTTCTGCCGGAGCAACTGATAAATTATCCAAGAAATGAGAGCCGTGCAGAGGATGGTTCTGTGGAGATTCCAGTCTCTCCCAGTAAAGAGAACATTCCCTCCTCTCCAGGAATCCCTGCACCAGAGGAGCCCGGTCCCGCAGCTTCGGACCAGGATAGGACGCCTCAGCGAAGGTATCCTATGAGGGATAGGAGACCTCCTGAAAGATTTGGATTTTGAAGGAGGGGAAGGAGCTGACGTGTATTCATAGTATTTACTATTTAATCATTTATGACCATTGACCGGAATGCAGAATTTGCATAGGCAATTATTATTGTCATTATTATTAGAATGTAGCTTGTACTGTAACGACAATTAAATCTTTAGTAGCTTAAATAAATGTCTGATCCTTAAATTCTAAATACACCACAACCACCACCACATCCCTATGTAAGACTTTATGGATGCAAAGATCGTCCAATTGGTTTAAAAATCTCCTGGACATAAAAATTCCTCAGGTTTCTGGAGATGAGTTTATTTTCATTTTATTAACGTAGTCTCAAGCTTTCAGGTAACTCTGTCCTTCTACAGTAGAACATATATAAACGAATAAAACGCCACTTGATGCTAAAATATTACAAAAATCTATGTACAGTAGAGCTTCCCTTTAGCGGACATCCTGCTAGAGGACACCTCTCCACAAAGGACAGTTTTCATTTGCAAAATTACCATTTTAACAATTTAGCAACTCTCCGGTAAGAGGACAACTTCTCTCTAAAGGACATTTTGGCTCTGAAATTAGGTGTTGTCCTTTACAGGAAGGTTCTACTATATATATATATATATAGTGTAAAAACTATATAATAAAAATATAATAGTGATTTTATATTTAAAATTTAAAGATTAAACTGATAAGCATGATAATTTATATCAAGTAGATTTGATTAGATTAGCAAGCTAAATCTAAATTAATTATAAAAATAAATAGTTGTTTAGTTTTATAGTTTAGTTTTGTATTAAAATTATCTTTATTACTTTGATTATTTAAATTCAAATAATAAAATTTGTAAATTGTTATTATTTAATAGAGAGAGAGAAAAAAAAAATTCTTTACTTCTTACACATCATCCATATATATTTATAATTAATAACAATAAAATTTAACAACGTAACGTCTTTTGCAATCGGCTGTAACCCGTCATTTAGACATACTCTAATTTGTATATAGAATAATAGAAGTGAGAATATATTTAATAGTATAAATTTTAGTAGTTATATATATATATAGAGAGAGAGAAAAGAGAAAGACAGAACCATGCACTTTTTTTCAAACTAATAATAAGAAAAAAAAAAGTTTGTAAAGAAGGTAGATAAGATTGTTAGTATATATATTTATTTTTTATAATTTTATATTTTATCCTTTTTTTTTATGATTTTTTATTTTATTTTTATTTTATAATATGAATATATCTAGTTGTATTTAGTAATATATCTATAATATGAATTAACTTTTGTTATAAATTTGATTATTATGTTTTGAAACCCTAATGGTAGACCAGACATATACAAAAAAAAATTAAAATGAATTAATTAGTGGAAAGAGATCTGCTGGACCGGAGATTTTCAAATAGAAATCCAGCGACATTTCACTCCTGCTCTATTATGCCATAGATCTCTCTTCGACCGGTTTCTATGTGTTAATATTAAGTTGTTTTAGTGAAACATTTATATGCACAGATTTAACAAATACAAGTGTTAAGAAATTCTGTTACCTACCTCATCTGTGACGCCTTCCTCTGTAAACAGCTATTCCTGGTTAACATCTGTTGCGGGGGGGGACACATGTTCGTCCCTTCAAAATTAGACTGCTTTCTCAGAAATTTCAGATCAATAAGACAGCTGAAGAAGAAAGAAAATAGATAAGGGAAGAAAGCCAATCTTTATAATCTTTACAGTTAGTTATATTAATATAACTGATTCAATTATTATTTATCTTTTAATTTTCCTTTAAAAAGGTAAATTATTAGATGATTAATAAAGCTATTAATTTTGAAAATTCATTTTTATTTAATTTCCATTTTCCTCCCCAGAAATTGGAGATTAAATAAAATGAATTCTATACAATATTACTTTAAAAATCTTGTGAAAAATTTTCAAATTAGTTATATAATTTAAGTTTAATTAACTGTTAAAGATTATAAATTTGTATTAGTTATTATTGAGAGAAATTATAAAAAGTTGATTTAATAAATGGATACTTCCATTTATTTTTTTAAAAGTATTTTATAATTGATATACTAAGACCGAATCAAAGAACACAAATACAATATCAGCTCAAAAGACCCCAGATCCCTTCTGTACCAACACACGTTAAACACAGGACATAGTTTTGATCTGGATAACCCCATCTGCCATTACAACAACATCAGATACAAAGGGGAAAGATTAATTTTGGAATCCTTGGTTTCTGGTTGTAAAGACAGCATAAACAGAAGAATAGAAGTCCCGGAACAGTTCCGCTGCCTTTTTTAAAAGAGTTTGTTGAACGAATTCTGCTATGTCCCCCCCTTCCCCACTTAGTTTTAAAGAAATTTTTGCATATCTGATTATTTTTCAATTCTCTAATTTACCTTTTAGCATATCTTTGAGCGAATATTTGTATTTATTTTTTCTATTACCTCTATATATTAATTAGAATCTGATTTCGTTTTGTAAGAACGCCCGTTGAAGAACTAATTGTACGAAAGCTAGCGTTTGTAATAATAAAAGATACTGATTGCGAGAGGTTTTTGTCTTTTGGATTTAATTGATATACTGTTGAAATATTTTACTTGTTTAATACTAAATTTGTTTTTAATAAATTCCATGTTTAAATTTTTAACATCTTCTATGAAATTTTGTAATATATTATTTATTCTATAAAATCTTAGAAACTGACCAAAATATATACCTTTGCAGCAATTTAATGATATATTAGAATTTATATTGTAGCGTAGAAATCAAGCCTTGAAATATCCTAAGATGTAAAATTATTTATTGATGACGTCACAGCGACGAGTCGACAATTATTAACAGGTCAGCCAAAAACTATTTACCGCTAGAGAATCTTAAGCAAGTAAGCAAAGAAATATTTTAAGATGATTTCACAAAAACAGATTAATATATATTTTTATAATCTGTTGAATATATTTTCATTGAATAATATTAAATTAAATAATAAAATATTTCTTCGCCACATAGCCTCCTCCTATAAAGAGCATCGACCCGATGCTCAGAAGGAGACTTACATCCTCAGTCTCAAGGCTCGAGAACGGGTGATAAGGCCTGAGATCTCTTCGCGGGTCTGTGGTTGTTGTGTTCGTTCAGTGGGGATGTCTTCTTCCTGGAAGTTTGTCGAGTCATCTTCTGGGTCCTCTTCTAGCTGGTCCTCCTGGTCCTCTGGGTTTAAATAAGGTTTCATCCTACCAATGTGAACTAAATCTTTTGTTTTACGACGACCTTGCTGGTTTCCGAATGTTTCAACTTCATAGGTCACATCAGATATTTTTCGGGTTACTTTGTATGGGCCGAAGTAACGTCTCATTAGTTTTTCCGAATATCCCACTTTACGCACAGGAATAAAGATCCATACAAGATCTCCAGGCTGATAAATTATATTTCTGTGATGGGCGTCATAGCGATGTTTATTGCTACCTTGAGATCTCATGGAGTGGATACGTGCCAGTTTTCGTGCTTCTTCGGCTCTTGCCCCTAGAGTTTGGATGAAATCGTCGTCTTCTGGCAATAACTTGGGGAATAACACGTCAAGTGGAGTCTCGGCTTCACGCCCGTGTACAAGGAAAAATGGAGTGAACCCAGTAGACTCTTGTTTTGCTGTGTTGTATGCAAATGTAACGAATGGAAGAATCCTGTCCCAATCTTTATGGTTGACATCTACATACATGGACAGCATGTCTGCTATGGTCTTATTCAACCTCTCCGTGAGTCCGTTTGTCTGGGGGTGATAGGCGGTCGTCTTCCGATGGGTTATTCTGCACTGGTTGTTCAGATCACTTATCATTGAAGATGTGAAGTTCCTTCCTCTATCCGTGATTAATTCCCTCGGCGCGCCGTGCTTTAAGATGACATCTTCAATGAAGAATTTGGCGACTTCCATGGATTCACTTGTGGGTAGGGCTTTAGTTATCGCATATTTCGTTAGGTAGTCCGTACATACAATAATCCAACGGTTGCCACCTTCTGATGTTGGAAATCTCCCCAGGAGATCCATTCCTACCTTTTCAAAGGCAACTTCAGGAACAGGTATTGGCTGTAAGTGACCTGAGGGGAGTTGGGACTGATGTTTACGCCTCTGACAATCTGAACAGTGTGCCACATACCTTCTAACCGTTCTATACATTCCGGGCCAGTAATACTTTTTTCTTATTCGGTCATAGGTTTTAGTAAATCCGAGGTGACCAGCCGTGGGTGAATCATGGAAATTTTTCAGTAATTCCTGCCTTAAATGGCGTGGAACCACCAAAAGCCATGGTTTCCCCATTGGATCATAATTTTTTCTGTAGAGCGTGTTATCGATTTTTACAAAGGAATTATTAGGAGAACTTTGTAATTTGTCAGCGATTTTTCTAATAGCTTGATCATTCATCTGCTCTTCGCTAAAGTTCTGCGAAGTCACTATGCTTGGAATATCTTCCTCCATATCTTCACTGTAATCTAATGGACTTCTTGATAAGCAGTCTGCGTCCTGATGTTTCCTTCCGCTCTTATACACGACAGTGACGTCAAACTCTTGCAGCCGAAGTGCCCATCTTGCTAACCTCCCACATGGGTCTTTAAGGTTGGTCAGCCAGCACAAAGAGTGGTGGTCTGTAACAATAGTGAACGGCTGTCCAAAGACATATGGTCGGAATTTATTGATAGCCCAAATGATGGCAAGGCATTCCCTTTCTGTGGTTGAATAATTTTTTTCTGCCTTATTTAAGGTTCTGGATGCATAAGCAATGGCTCTTTCCTTTCCCTTTTGTATCTGCACTAATACTGCTCCTATTCCGTAGTTGCTTGCGTCAGTGTGTATTTCGGTTGGGGATGAGTAATCAAAATGTCCAAGAGCGGGTTCGGAAATTAACGCTGACTTGAGAGCTTCAAATGCATTTTTCTCTTCCTGGTTCCAATTAAACGCTGAGTCTTTCTTCAAAAGGTCATTCAAGGGTTGGGCTACGTGGGCATAATTGGGTATGAAGCGGCGGTAGTAGGATGAAAGGCCAAGAAAACTTCTAACTTCCTTCAATGACCTTGGCGTAGCAAAGTCGCGGACTGCTCGAATCTTTTCTTGGTCGGGACGAATTCCATTTTCACTCACCTCATGTCCAAGAACCGTGATAGTTTTTGCACCAAACTTGCATTTCTTGGAATTGAGACATAATCCGGCTTTCTTAAGGCAATTTAATACAAGTTGAAGGCGTCTTAGATGTTATTCAAAGCCATCTGAAAAAACGATGATGTCGTTGAGGTAACACAAGCAAATGGTCCACTTAAGACCCTTCAGAAGATTATCTATCATTCGTTCGAAGGTAGCTGGAGCATTACATAACCCAAATGGCATTACTTTGAACTCGTACAGTCCATCTGGAGTTATAAATGCTGTCTTCTCACGGTCCGATTCTTCTACGTCGATTTGCCAGTACCCTGATTGGAGGTCCATGGAAGAATAAAATCTAGCTCCCCGTAAGCAGTCTGAAGTGTCGTCGATCCTTGGGAGAGAGTAGACATCCTTTTTTGTTATTTTGTTAAGGCGGCGGTAATCGACGCAGAATCTCCAGCTTCCATCCTTTTTTCTTATCAATACTACAGGTGAGGCCCACGGACTTTCAGAGGGCTGAATGATGTCAAGTTTTTCCATCTTATTTACCTCATCTTGAATAATTTGGCGTTCTCTTGGTGCAACTCGGTAAGGTCTTTGTTTGGTCGGTAGGTGGTCTCCAGTGTTAATTTGGTGTTTAACATTGACGTCCTTGAATTGTTTTCTTTTACTAAATTCGAAAATATCCGTATATTTTTTTTAACAAATTTCTTAATTTTTCTTTTTGAGATTCATCAAGTGAATCATCTATAAAAAATTCCGAGATTTTTGGGTCTTCAGAATGCTCCGCCTCTGTTTCAACTTGGTTACAATCAGCTAGAGTACATAACTGACTATCTTCGATGACAGCACTATCGGCTACATGCATCCCCTGTGGGATTAGTTTCGGATATGGACTCCAATTCACCACCCAAAGTTTACCTCGGTTATTGGTAAGTGAAATGACAGAGGAGGGAGCCGTTAGTTCTCTTTCCAGCAATAGCTCTTTTCGACATTCTGCCACCACAATTGTGTCATTAGGAATGTCACGACTTGCTACTTCTATTAACTGAATAGAGGCGGGTTCGATTCTATATTCCAATTCCGAGTAGAGAGGTGAGCTGTTCTTAGGGGTATCCTCAAAAAGACATTTTTCTAAGAAGAGTGTGTCGTCAGCTGAATCAATTATCGCCCTAGATAACTTCAAAAAGTTCCAACCAAGAATAACTTCGTGACTACAGTCTTCCATAACGACAAATTCAAAGCTTTCCTGTAGATCATTCAAGTCCAGTTTCAGTGTGCAGCGTCCTTTTGGTCTTACAATTTTACCGTTGGCTACTCGTAATGTGACGTCAGTTTCGGCAAACATTATTTTTCTTAGTTTGAGTCTGAACCTCTCAGAAATGACTGAATATGAGGCTCCTGAGTCGACGAGGGCACGCGTCATTTTTCCTTCTATTTTAATGTCTATGTAATTTTCTTTTAATTCTAATGTGGTCGATAAGGGAGGATTTATAAATTTTGCGGCCTTACCTCCAAAATAGGACGCATCTTCTAGTTTTCCTGACGGGAACGGCGAGGCGACTGGCTGGGTCTTCTATCAGGAGACGAATATTGTCCTTTTCGGCCAGTGTAAGGAGAGGGGCTTCGGTAGCGGCGTCTATTTTCTCTTGGCAGGTCGTCGTTGGGCTCTTGGCTGCTCCGAGAATTATAGAATGTTCTAGGCTCTAGCCTATCTCTCTGTTTGTAATTCCAAGTTTGTTCTCCTTCATATTCTCTCCTCCTGTCACGGCAGTAGCGCACGACGTGGCCAGGGCGTCCACAGTGGAAAAAGATTGGCTTACCTTCCGTGGTTCGCCATTCGTTGGTATCACGTCTTCCGTTTACTTGTTTTGGCTGCTGCGGTCTTATCGTTTGGGCCACATATCTATTATTATAAAACTCTCGGGGTCTTTCCTTCTGTGGGGAACTTCTCCTAGGCTTTGAGATTGGCGCCAGGGTTCTTCCAATCTCCTCCTTTACCATATCTTCGATGGTAGAAATTTTTGGTTCCTCTCGAGTAGAGCCTAATGCCCGCTGTACCTCCTCACGAACAATTTGCCTGATCATAGATGACAGATCTGCCCTGTCATCATGATCACTGAGAGATGCTACATTCGGTAGTCGCTCGTATTTGGTTGGGGTCACTCGCTTACAGTGTAGGCTTTCAATGCGGCGACATTCGGTGACGAATTGCTCAGTGTTATGCACATCCCTTGGGAGAAGTGCCTGGTAGAGCTCCTCAGCTATCCCTTTCATCAGATGGGATATTTTATCTTCCTCATTCATTTGTGGATCTACCTCTTTGCAAAGGCGCAGGACGTCTTGGATGTAATATTCGGTGCTTTCTCCTTTTAATTGTGCGCGAGTTTTGAGTATTTTCTCAGCTCGCAGTCTTGAGCTTTCATTTTTTCCAAATACATTTTCTAATTTTGACATGAACTCCGTCCATGTCTGGATGCTTTCCTCGTTGTTTTCATACCATTTGAGAGCAGTGCCAGTTAGATAGAAATAAACGTTAGCGAGACAAAGGGTTTCATCCCATTGGTTGTGCTTCGCCACACGTTCATACCCTTTTAACCAGCTACGGGGATCTTCAACACCCTCACCAGAGAACATTGAGGGGTTTCTAGGTAGATGTTGGACAAAAATGAACCTACCTGAGTAGTTACTTCTTTCTTGATGTTCATGGTTTTTTCTTCTTGCTCAACCGAGTCAATTTTCCGTTTTTTTTTCTGAATGGGTATCTACCCAGCATCTCCACCAGTTGTAGCGTAGAAATCAAGCCTTGAAATATCCTAAGATGTAAAATTATTTATTGATGACGTCACAGCGACGAGTCGACAATTATTAACAGGTCAGCCAAAAACTATTTACCGCTAGAGAATCTTAAGCAAGTAAGCAAAGAAATATTTTAAGATGATTTCACAAAAACAGATTAATATATATTTTTATAATCTGTTGAATATATTTTCATTGAATAATATTAAATTAAATAATAAAATATTTTTTCGCCACAATATTGCAGTATTTTATAATATTGAAATTATAATTACTTTTTATTATAAATTTTAATAGCATTATTTGTAAGGTTTATATTTAGGTCTAAAAAGTTAACTTTTTTGTTTCTATTAATTTTTTCATTGTTCTTAAGTTTCAAGTATTTAGGATATATTTCAGGTATTATGTTTGTGAACTGTAGGTTATTAAATATAATAATGTCATCTACAAAACGGAACATTTGCCAATTAACATTATTTTGTAGAAAGTATTCTCTTTCTCGTACCAGAATAGTATTAGGTTGGCTAATAAAGGACTTGATGAAGTTCCCATGGGAACGCCTTCTGATTGAATATATATTTTATTTTTAAATTCTATATAATTAAAATTAAAAAATGTTTCCAGTAGAGTTTTTGCTGTTTTAAGATCTAATTTAATTGTTTTATATCTGTTATGAATAATTTTTATGTAGAAAGTTTTGTCATTAATGAATTCGGTAAATAAATATATTGGTTATTTTATTATTTAGATCTCTTAAATTTATTTTAGAATATAGGTCCTCAAAATCAAATGTGTGAACTGTATCAATGTTTGTCCAATTGTTCATTAAATAGTTAATGATTTTTTTATTTGAGTCGATAAATTTATATAATTATATTTATTAGTTAATTTATTTATAACAAATTGTAGTGTTGAAGCTAATTGTATATCAATGTTTTTTATAACTGGATTTATACCTGATGTGATTGTTCTGAAAGAAATTGGTTTTTTTGTGTAATTTAGGAATTATATAGAACTTTGGTATGTTTGGATTTTTGTTGTAATTATAAATTTTTAGTGAATTTTCCACGTTTTTGATGTCTTTTTTGATTTTTGTGGCTGTAGATCTAGCAAAAGTGTATTTATTATTATTAACAATTTCCTTTTTTAGCATATCGTGGTATAGATTTTTACAAATGATAGATAAATTATTGGAAAATCTATCTATAGGAGTGATAATAAAGTCCTTCTGTAATCTATTATATTTTCTTTAAAAGAAGGAATATCTGAATTAGGTTTTGTGTATTTAAGTGTATTATTATAATAATTTATAATTTCCTTTTTAATATTATGTTTCCATTCCAGAAAAGTAAATTCTGGAATACTGTATTTTATACTAGTTTTATTTATGAAAATGTCTATATCTTTTAATATAGATTTAATTGTATTTGATGGGAGAAGCGTGGACCGGCCGCTTGGCGGCGCTGCATGGAGATGACTAACCAATGGGAACGCCCCTCCCCTTCTGCCGTGCGTCATCTTGTATATAGTCTTAAGCCTGCCTTTGTTTTTACTGCTGTGTCATCATATATATCCTCATATATCCTTATATTAAATAATAATCCTATATTCATAAATCATTTCTTTTGGCTGTTCTTTTTGCATCACCGACCCACAACATGGTAGCCGAGCGTGGTTAGCTGCATTAAAAAGAACGAAAAGTAAGTGAAACCAAGATGGCGTCGTCTTCCCAAGCGCTTGCCCTGAACGTTGAGAAGCTCACCGGCAGCAATTATCGATCATGGAAATTTAACGTGAAGATGCTCCTGATCAAAAGAGGATTATGGGAATGTGTAATTAACGAAGAAGCGATCGACGCTGATGAGGATCAAAGAAAATATGAAAAGACAAAAATTAAACAAGAAAAGGCACTTGCAACGATTGCTCTATCGATTTCTACAGAGCAACAAATACACGTTATCGACTGTAAGACTGCAAGTGAAGCCTGGACGACCCTGGAACAAATATTTGAACCGAAATCAAGGGCGCGAATTCTTCAACTCAAGAAACAATTCGTGAACATCAAGTTCATCGAAGAAGAAAATATGATAAATTACCTATCAAGATTCAAGACCTGCAGTGATCATCTCAGAGAAGCGGGATGTGAAGTAAAGGATGAAGATCTGGCATACTCTATGCTAGCTGGACTACCAGACTCCTATGATGGGATTATAATGAACTTTAGCAACATGACGGATGATGAGTTCACGTCATCCAAGGTGAGGCAGGTCCTGCTAACGGAACACGAGAGGAGAACAACCAGAAAGGAGGATTCATCCAAGGAGGTGCTACAGGTGAACAAGCTTCAAAATAACAACAGTACCGACAGTCGAAGAAAATGCTACCGATGCGGGAAGATCGGCCACATCGCCACCAACTGCCGAGGAATGAAGCAAACAACTAGAAACCGCGATAATCAGCATTATCAGAGGAAGGTAAACAAATCAGATAACTTCCTGGCTGCACTCAACCTAACGAGCGACGAGGATTCGTGGCTGCTGGATAGCGGAGCAACCAACCATGTATGCAGAAACAAGGACTGGTTCGTTGACCTTCGGGAGGTGTCTTCTGATCCTATTATGACTGCGAGTGGGACAACTGAGGCCAAAGGATATGGACACATATTTATCCAGACGTCTATCCATAATGAAAGCATCGAAATCAAGCTAAACAATGTGTTATACGTCCCAAATGTGCGAAGGCAACCGTGTGACCTTCCGTAATATGGTAGCTCGCGTTTTCAACCCAGAAAACAGGATTATAGCGGAAGCGACAAATGTAAATGGCCTCTACATTGTGAAAGGTAAGACCTTAAACTCCAGTAAAACAGCATTTAATAGTGAAAGGGACCATTTTCAGAACAATTCCTTAAGAACGTGGCATCAAAGGTTATGCCATATTGACAGTAACGCCATTGAAAAGATGGCGCGGGAGGAGCTCGTAATAGGCTTAGAAATTTCCTCTAGAGACAAAGGCCTATGCGACGATTGTTGTATCGCCAAATCCACTAAAGCGTCACATAAAAACCTAGGCAATATCAGATCAAAACAGACCTTGGAGCTTATCCACACAGATATTTGCGGTCCAATGCCGGTAAAATCAACCGGAGGCAATAGATATTTTCTATCTTTTGTTGATGATTTCTCAAGAAGGATTACTGTGTATCTTCTGAAAAACAAAGATGAGGTGTTAAAACATTTCGATATCTATAGAGCCACTGTAAAGAGACAAACTGGTAATAAAATTAAAGTGTTACGATCGGATAATGGACTTGAGTTTTGCAATAGAGAATTCCAAGACAAATTACAAAAACTAGGGATAAAGCATGAACGCACAAACGTGTATTCTCCGCAAATGAACGGTGTGGCAGAACGTGTAAATCGAACACTTTTAGATATGGCCCGCGCTTGTTTACATAGCGCTAATCTCCCCCAAAGATTTTGGGCAGAGGCGGTAAATACAGCTGCTTACATTAAAAACAAATGTTATAATAGTGCTCTAAAAGACAAAGTACCTGATGGACTTTGGTTAGAAAGAAATCCTAGTGTAAGACACCTAAAAGCATTTGGATGTTTGGCATATAGCCATATACCAAGAGAAAGAAGACGAAAATTAGACCATCGGGCATGTAGATGTATTCTGGTAGGATACTCTACTCAAACACGTGGATACCATCTCTGGTGCCCAGAATCACAAAAGGTGATTGAAACAAAACATGTTTGATTCGATGAGTCTAAAATTGGACTAGAGTGGACCAAAATAGTCGAAGAGACAGAACCGGAAAGGCACAACCACGTTTGGCTAGAACCTGAGACTAATCATGATAACGACCTAGAGAATGAATTACCGAGTAATTTGGATTCAGTGGGGGTAGAGGACACTCTACCACAACCCTCCACCTCCAAAAACATTGTTCGAAATCCATATGGGAGAAAAGGTAAACCAAGAGTAGAGTTAAATTTTTTAGATGTTACCGAGCCGCAAAGTATTGAAGAGGCAGTCCAATCTCCCGAAGCCATGTATTGGAGAAAAGCAATGGAAGATGAGCTTAGAGTGCTTCAGGAACGAGGCACTTGGGAGTTATCAACATTACCGCCGGGAAAGAAACCGATTAGCAGCAGATGGGTGTATAAAGTGAAGACAAATGAGAGCGGAAATGTAGAGCGTTTCAAAGCCCGTTTAGTAGCTAGAGGTTTCTCACAGAAACAAGGAATCGATTTTCAGGAAACGTATGCACCTGTTATTAACTTAGCTGTAATCAGAGTTTTGGTAACGTTAAGTTTGAACATGAAATGGTACAATAGACATCTCGATGTAGATAACGCTTATCTATATGGCGACTTAGGAGAAGAGAAAGAGAGGATGAAAGCTATTCCATATAGGGAACTAATCGGGTCGCTCCTTTATCTTGCGAATTGTACTAGGCCAGACTTAATGTTTTCCGTTACGAGATTAGCTCAATTCTCTAGCAACCCTGGACGTCGACATTGGCAAGCTGCCAAACACGTCTTAAGATATTTACACGGGAGCATAAATCTATCTCTCGTTTATCGCCGGACTGATTCCAATGATGTTTGTGCATACAGTGATGCAGATTGGGCTAGCGACATCGATGACAGACGGTCCAATAGTGGGACCGCTATCACTATAGGACATTCCTTAGTCATATGGAAGACTAGCAAACAGAAGTGTGTCTCACTTTCCACAATGGAGGTAGAATATTTAGCGCTATCCCAGACCACTAAGGAAGCAGTTTGGATCGCTACCATCTTGAAAGAATTAAAGTTCTTATCGAATTTTGCTTTTCCCTTGATAATTCATTGCGATAATAGATCCGCTATAGACTTTTCCAAAAATAATGTGGAGAACAACAGATCCAAACACATTGACATAAGATACCATCACGTCAGAGAAAGAATAATTAGCGGAGAGATCAAGATTGTCTACATCCCTACAAAGGAGAACCTGGCCGACGTCTTCACCAAGACCCTGAGCAAAGTGGCTCACAAGAACGCCTGTGACTTAATGAACTGTTCTCCAGTCCGGCGCTTCAGTGGGGGAATGATGGGAGAAGCGTGGACCGGCCGCTTGGCGGCGCTGCATGGAGATGACTAACCAATGGGAACGCCCCTCCCCTTCTGCCGTGCGTCATCTTGTATATAGTCTTAAGCCTGCCTTTGTTTTTACTGCTGTGTCATCATATATATCCTCATATATCCTCATATTAAATAATAATCCTATATTCATAAATCATTTCTTTTGGCTGTTCTTTTTGCATCACCGACCCACAACAGTATTATTATAATTGTGTTTAATTTGAGGTATATATTTATACCCTTTATTTAAAATATCCTGATATTCTGGATTTAAAAAGAAAAATTGCTAGTTAATATATGACCTGAGAGCTTATATTTATCTATATAGTTGTTGCAATTACATTTAATTTTTTTTAAATTTGCTAAATTATTAATAAATTGGTTATAATTGCAAACTAAACTACCTATATTTTTGTTGTGTCTCCAGATTGTTTTAAAATTTATATTTTTTATAGGGAAAATATTATTGATGTTTTGGTTATTAAAAATATCATTAAATTTAATATGATTAAATAAATTGTTATTAAATTTAATGATAATATTAATGTTATTAGTAGATTGTTTAATTTTTCTGTATTTAAAGATGTCGTGTGTGATATCTATTAATCTGTTATTCAGATTATGAATTTTAATATATTCTATAAGTTTGATAAATTTATTATTATTTAGTTTAAATAATGTTTTAATAAATTTATCGATGAAGTTGTTAGTATACATTTGTTTTGGGTCCAGTAATTCTTCAAATTCAATGTAACCTAATTTATTGGTAGTTTTACCTCTAGTTTTATTATGTTTAGTTTTAAATTCTTTTTTTTTTTTTTTTTGTATTTGCAGCTGATTTCATAAGTTGAAATTTCTTCTGTTTGTGGTTTGTATGTGTGGTTTAATTCGTCATTAAGTCCATAAGGGAATAATGTGTTGTGTTTATAAATGTAGTTGTTTTCTAATAATAGTCGTTGTTTTTTGTTTTGACATATGTCTAGTATTTCTATCTTAAAGTTGTTAAAAGTATGTAATTGATTGTGTTCTTTCATATATATATTACTAATTGATTTTTTGCGTGGTTTCTATGTAGGTTTATTCGTATATTTAATGGATTACACGTTTATCCTATATATGATAGTTGACAAATTTGGCATGTTAATTTATAAATAGTATTTACTAATATACAACTAGTCGTTTGAAATGTGTCATGGTTCTTAAGAGAGGGACAAGTTTGACAATTCTTTCTTAGGCAATTTTTAGCGAGTTTTAATTAACATAAAAGAGGTGCTAACCCTAATATGTTTGTAGTTTTTTTTAGTTTTTTAGTTTGTTATTCTTATGAATTTTTTTTTTAAATATATTTTTCTTAATTGTTTTTGTGGTGATTAAATTTGTAATAAAATGAATAATTAATCTATAAAAATATAGATATTACTGTTTGTTATCTGTTATATTTTTAAGAATAACTAATAAAAAACATCTTTAAACTAACTAAACACTGAAAAAAAACAAAAGTTCTGAAGTTATTTTTTCTAAAATTACTTTTATAATTTACTTTTTCATAATCAAATAATATAAGATAATTAAAATCTGTATGGATTTTTATTTATATTAGAATTTCTAATATAATTTAATTTGTATATTATATTAAATATAATAATATATCATAGAGCAAGCTCATATGAATTAATATAGTGTAAAACCTATATAATAAAAATATAATAGTGATTTTATATTTAAAATTTAAAGATTAAACTGATAAGCATGATAATTTATATCAAGTAGATTTGATTAGATTAGCAACCTAAATCTAAATTAATTATAAAAATAAATAGTTGTTTAGTTTTATAGTTTAGGTTTGTATTAAAATTATCTTTATTACTTTGATTATTTAAATTCAAATTATAAAATTTGTAAATTGTTATTATTTAATAGAGAGAGAGAAAAAAAATTCTTTACTTCTTACACATCATCCATATATATTTATAATTAATAACAATAAAATTTAACAACGTAACGTCTTTTGCAATCGGCTGTTACCCGTCATTTAGACATACTCTAATTTGTATATAGAATAATAGAAGTGAGAATATATTTATTAGTATAAATTCTAGTAGTTATAGAGAAAAGAGAGAAAGACAGAACCATGCACTTTTTTTCAAACTAATAATAAGAAAAAAGAAATTGTAAAGAAGGTAGATAAGATTGTTAGTATATATATTTATTTTTTATAATTTTATATTTTATCCTTTTTTTGTGATTTTTTTAAATTTTTTTTTTATAATATGAATATATCTAGTTGTATTTAGTAATATATCTATAATATGAATTAACTTTTGTTATAAATTTGATTATTATGTTTTGAAACCCTAATGGTAGACCAGACATATACAAAGAGATTTAAAATGAATTAATTAGTTGAAAGAGAGATCTGCTGGACCGGAGATTTTCAAATAGAAATCCAGCGACATTTCACTCCTGCTCTATTATGCCATAGATCTCTCTTCGACCGGTTTCTATGTGTTAATATTAAGTTGTTTTAGTGAAACATTTATATGCACAGATTTAACAAATACAAGTGTTAAGAAATTCTAACTGTTACCTACCTCATCTGTGACGCCTTCTTCTGTAAACAGCTGTTCCTGGTTAACATCTGTTGCGGGGGGGAACACATGTTCGTCCCTTCAAAATAAGACTGCTTTTTCAGAAATTTCAGATCAATAAGACAGCTGAAGAAGAAAGAAAATAGATAAGGGAAGAAAGTCAATCTTTATAATATTTACAGTTAGTTATATTAATATAACTGAATCAATTATTATTTATCTTTTAATTTTCCTTTAAAAAGGTAAATTATTAGATGATTAATAAAGCTATTAATTTTAAAAATTCATTTTTATTTAATTTCCATTATACTCCCCAGAAATTGGAGATTAAATAAAATGAATTCTATACAATATTACTTTAAAAATCTTGTGAAATTTTCAAATTAGTTATATAATTTAAGTTTAATTAACTGTTAAAGATTATAAATTTGTATTAGTTATTATTGAGAGAAATTATAAAAAGTTGATTTAATAAATGGATACTTCCATTTATTATTTTTTAAAGTATTTTATAATTGATATACTGTTGAAATATTTTACTTGTTTAATACTAAATTTGTTTTTAATAAATTCCATGTTTAAATTTTTAACATCTTCTATGAAAATTTTTAATATATTATTTATTCTATAAAATCTTAGAAACTGACCAAAATATATACCTTTGCAGAAATTTAATGATATATTAGAATTTATATTGCAGTATTTTATAATATTGAAATTATAATTACTTTTTTATTATAAATTTTAATAGCATTATCTGTAAGGTTTATATTTAGGTCTAAAAAGTTAACTTTTTTGTTTCTATTAATCTTTTCATTGTTCTTAAGTTTCAAGTATTTAGGATATATTTCAGGCATTATATTTTTAAACTGTGGGTTATTAAATATAATAATGTCATCTACAAAACGGAACATTTGCCAATTAACATTATTTTGTAGAAATTATTTTCTTTCGTACCAGAATAGTATTAGGTTGTCTAATAAAGGACTTGATGAAGTTCCCATGGGAACGCCTTCTGATTGAAAATATATATTTTATTTTTAAATTCTATATAATTAAAATTTAAAAATGTTTCCAGTAGAGTTTTTGCTGTTTTAAGATCTAATATAATTGTTTTATATCTGTTATGAATAATTTTAATTCAGAAAGTTTTGTCATTAATGAATTCGTTAAATAAATTGGTTATTTTATTATTTAGATCTCTTAAATTTATTTTAGAATATAGGTCCTCCAAATCAAATGTGTGAACTGTATCAATGTTTGTCCAATTGTTCATAAAATAGTAAATGATTTTTTTATTTGAGTCGATAAATTTTTATAATTATATTTATTAGTTAACTTATTTATAACAAATTGTAGTGTTGAAGCTAATTGTATATCAATGATTTTTATAACTGGATTTATACCTGATGTGATTGTTCTGAAAGAAATTGTTTTTTTGTGTAATTTAGGAATTATATAGAACTTTGGTATGTTTGGATTTTTGTTGTAATTATAAATTTTTAGTGAATTTTCCACGTTTTTGATGTCTTTTTTGATTTTTGTGGCTGTAGTTCTAGCAAAAGTGTATTTATTATTATTAACAATTTCCTTTTTTAGCATATCGTGGTATAGATTTTTACAAATGATAGATAAATTATTGGAACATTTATCTATAGGAGTGATAATAAAGTCCTCCTGTAATTTAATTATATTTTCTTTAAAAGAAGGAATATCTGAATTAGGTTTTGTGTATTTAAGTGTATTATTATAATAATTTATAATTTCCTTTTTAATATTGTTTCCATTCCAGAAAAGTAAATTCTGGAATACTGTATTTTATACTAGTTTTATTTATGAAAATGTCTATATCTTTTAATATAGATTTAATTGTATTATTATAATTGTGTTTAATTTGAGGTATATATTTATACCCTTTATTTAAAATATCCTGATATTCTGGATTTAAAAAAGAAAAATTGCTAGTTAATATATGACCTGAGAGCTTATATTTATCTATATAGTTGTTGCAATTACATTTAATTTTTTTTAAATTTGCTAAATTATTAATAAATTGGTTATAATTGCAAACTAAACTACCTATATTTTTGTTGTATCTCCAGATTGTTTTAAAATTTAAATTTTTTATAGGGTAAAGATTATTTATGTTTTGGTTATTAAAAATATCATTAAATTTAATATGATTAAATAAATTGTTATTAAATTTAATGATAATATTAATGTTATTAGTAGATTGTTTAATTTTTCTGTATTTAAAGATGTCGTGTGTGATTTCTATTAATCTGTTAGTCAGATTATGAATTTTAATATATTCTATAAGTTTGATAAATTTATTATTATTTAGTTTAAATAATGTTTTAATAAATTTATCGATGAAGTTGTTAGTATACATTTGTTTTGGGTCCAGTAATTCTTCAAATTCAATGTAACCTAATTTATTGGTAGTTTTACCTCTAGTTTTATTATGTTTAGTTTTAAATTCTTTTTTTTTTTTTTTGTATTTGCAGCTGATTTCATAAGTTGAAATTTCTTCTATTTGTGGTTTGTATGTGTGGTTTAATTCGTCATTAAGTCCATAAGGGAATAATGTGTTGTGTTTATAAATGTAGTTGTTTTCTAATAATAGTCGTTGTTTTTTGTTTTGACATATGTCTAGTATTTCTATCTTAAAGTTGTTAAAAGTATGTAATTGATTGTGTTCTTTCATATATATATATTACCAATTGATTTATTAGCGTGGTTTCTATGTAGGTTTATTCGTATATTTAATGGATTACACGTTTGTCCTATATATGATAGTTGACAAATTTGGCATGTTAATTTATAAATAGTATTTACTAATTTACAACTAGTCGTTTGAAATGTGTCATGGTTCTTAAGAGAGGGACAAGTTTGACAATTCTTTCTTAGGCAATTTTTAGCGAGTTTTAATTAACATAAAAGAGGTGCTAACCCTAATATGTTTGTAGTTTTTTTTAGTTTTTTAGTTTGTTATTCTTATGAATTTTTTTTTTATATAATTTTCTTAATTGTTTTTGTGGTGATTAAATTTGTAATAAAATGAATAATTAATCTATAAAAATATAGATATTACTGTTTGTTATCTGTTATATTTTTAAGAATAACTAATATAAAACATCTTTAAACTAACTAAACACTGAAAAAAACAAAAGTTCTGAAGTTATTTTTTCTAAAATTACTTTTATAATTTACTTTTTCATAATCAAATAATATAAGATAATTAAAATACTATTAAATATATTCTCACTTCTATTATTCTATATACAAATTAGAGTATGTTTAAATGACGGGTAACAGCCGATTGCAAAAGACGTTACGTTGTTAAATTTTATTGTTATTAATTATAAATATATATGGATGATGTGTAAGAAGTAAAGAATTATTTTTTCTCTCTCTCTATTAAATAATAACAATTTACAAATTTTATAATTTGAATTTAAATAATCAAAGCAATAAAGATAATTTTAATACAAAACTAAACTATAAAACTAAACAACTATTTATTTATATATCCTTTATATCTATAAAAATGAAATGCGAAATCGATGTTTGTTATCGCATCACGCAAAATCTACTGACTCAATCATTATGGAATTTCGCATGTAGGTAGCTGAAGATTTCGTTTAAAATATAGGCTATTCAAAAAACGAAAAGGTTTAATGTGCTATTTTTAAAAAATGTTAAACCAAAATTCCTTAGTTCAAGCCTTTTACCGCTTGGCGGCGCACTGGTCGCGACGATAAATGAATTTGATTGGTAATACTTTTACACGTTGTTGTTTTGTAATTTTACCCGATTAATGTGTGTCTTTAAAAGGTAAGATTATTTTTATATATTTAAACTCTTTGAAAATAATTTTAATCGATCATTATCAAATAAATACGCCCCCGGAACCTGGGTTAATTAAAACTGTATTGTGAAATTTCGCACGTAGGGAGTTGAGGTTTTGGTTTAACATTTAGGCTAAAAGCACAAAAATTGCATTTCGAAAAACTTTCTTTTCCTTTTTAGAAGGTAGATTTTATTTAATCATTTAGTAATATTTTTTCAATTTAAATTAATTGGAATTATTATTTATTTCGCAGCTTATTCATATATTTTGCTTCGTTTAATTTTAATTAGTGTAAATATAACGATCTACATTTTTAAAGATAAGTGTACTATTTTATCTCATAAGGTATATTATTTTTAGAACAGTATTCTATTTTTTTCTTTCTTATATTTAGAGTGCGTATAAATTTTATTAAAGTTGTAAAAAGTATATTTATTGAAAAGAGTATGTTTTACAATATAACTTGCTACATATATTTTACTATATGTTTGTTCCATGTAATATGTTTATGCTCTAATAGCATTTATATTGTAAGCAGCAGCAATGAATTTTCAGTAACTGCTTTATTTGAGGGTTGGCTAAACATTTTTTGTAGTATTTTGTATTACCATAAACTACAAGATAGCTTTTTTTAAGCTTTTAAAAGTACGTATAATATATTTAACGTTTCATAATACTTTTCAACTTAAAGTCTTTGGAAACAATATTGCTTTTTTCCTATCCTGCAGGTCAACAGTACACTACAACATGCTATCATAACTCTGGCTTTTGGCATTGATATTTATTTATTGTGAAAGTACTGTTTGCTACCTTAAGCTCTGGAGAAATTATAATGTAGATCCATCCTGTGGAAATCACACCATAGTAAAAAAGAACGCATGTAGCTGGTAGCAAATTTTGTGACTTTTCAACTTAAAGTCTTTGGAAACAATATTGCTTTTTTCCTATCCTGCAGGTCAACAGTACACTGCAACATGCTATCATAACTCTGGCTTTTGGCATTGATATTTATTTATTGTGAAAGTACTGTTTGCTACCTTAAGCTCTGGAGAAATTATAATGTAGATCCATCCTGTGGAAATCACACCATAGTAAAAAAGAACGCATGTAGCTGGTAGCAAATTTTGTGCCCTGTGTGAAGCTAGCGTTCAAATTTAATTTTTTTGAAAGATATTTCTATTGTTGGCCTTATTTTCACTTGTCCTGACCCATATAGGGTTAATTAATAACTCATTTGACATTTTACCTTTATTTATGGTCTTGGCAATATATATGTAAAGCTTTTTAGGTAAAAAAGAATTGAGGTGTATTTTGAAATATAGATAAAAATCACAAGGAAGCAAGACCAGATCCAAATAAATAAATTATGTGTGGTTTCAGAAACAGCATTGTTACCATCTTCAGACAAAAGTACTGAATACATTCAGTAATTTTGTCTTTATAAGGTAACAATGCTGTTATTGAAACATCACACATAATTCGTTTATTTTTTATTTGGTCTTGCTTTTTTGGTATTTTTAACATTGCCCTTGACTATTAGAAAATGATGCAAATTTCCTAATTATTTTATGCCATTTTAAAAAGCACATTCTTTTGTAAAAATATCTAATTTCCCACATTTTTCTAAAACTGCCAACAATAACCTAATAAAAAAATAATCCAAGTCTGGGTATTTCAGTATTGCAGATATATTACATTTTTAAAAGTTGTTTAACTATAGATGTACATGCCGGATTAGGTTCCCTTAAAAATGTTTAATCTGGCTGTTTCTTCTTGAACTGCCGAGAGTGAAGTGGAGAAAGTGAAATTTTCAGGTTGCGAGGACCATTTCCCTTAATTCACACTAATCATTTGATTTTTTTTTTTCATTTTTTAGATACCAAAGCCCAGTTTGGTTACTTGCACTCACTGGAGGGGTTTGACTTTTTCAAGAATCAGGGGCCATTGGGGCAATTTTTTTCAGAACAAATTCCCCAAAACTGGATTCGATGATCCCGGGTCGTGGTTTTAAAAATCAACAGTTTAGACCACTCCTCCAAAAATGCACTCTATTCATTAGATGTGTTTGTGAAATTGATCTTATATTTCAGATTATTTTTACCAGAATTTTTAATTTTGATATTTGCAGTTTATCTCCATTGTGCTGAAAGAAAATTCTTTACTTTAAGTTTTAAAACAGTTGGGGGCTCTATTCATTCAAGAGTAAACCCCACTCGAACAATACCCGGGCGAAGCCGGGTCCATATATCTATATAGGCTCAATTTATTGGGCAGTTTTTTCAACCAAATTAGACTTTTTTTTAGGCCTTCTTCCATTGTCTTTTTTTTTTTTTTTTTTTTGTTTTGCTGTCATTTGTTTAGGTAGTATTTAGATTTATCTGCTTCATAATATGTAGCTGCTCATATATATCTTTGTATGTTCTACTCATATTTATTGTGCATATTTTTTCAGCTAATTATACTTTTTTTTTTACGTCTTCTTCCATTTGATTTTTTTTAATCAGTTGTTTTACTTTTTCACTGAGTTTTATGCATTTTTCCCCTCCTTTCAGATTATTTCTATGCTTTTTTTATTTTGGCCTTAGTCATGAGTCGCGCTTATTTTAATACACTATTTTTGAATTTTTTTCTTCAATCTCAGTCCTTTATGTTTTACATTTTTCAGTTATCCTTATTTTTATTTTTACTAATGCTTTGTGTTTGTAGGTATGCCAAGCCATAGGAGAAGCAATCTTTCTCAGCGTTCCAATAGCTCTAGGGTTCAACATGCTTCAGGGTCAAACATTGCAAGTAGTTGGTGTGCATCTTGAGTCTCCCTGTTTCTCGCATGGGCAACTCTATGTAGCATGCTCCCGTGTTTCCAGCCCTAAAAATTTATTTGTCTTTAGTTCTACTTTTAGCAAGACACGCAATATTGTTTATCAGGGGGCTTTGATATAGATTTTGACAATTTTGAAAGAGATTTCTTCGAATAATGATTTTGGGAAGCTTGACTTTTGTAACTACATAATTTGTGAATAATTTGTTATCATTATTGCTCTACTGTAGTTTCATCAATAAAGCTTTTTTTACTTTATTTTATTTTAATTTTTTCACATTTAATTCATTTACATAACTCTATTCTTGAAAATTGTTTTTTATTTTTTTTATGGTATCAACATTTCTGGTTCAATTAAGGTTTTTGTTAGCCTGCAACACACCTTATCATAGCTCATTGCATTTATCAGGATAACTTTGCTGTTTTGATTTTTACACCATTGGTATTTTCATGCCTCTATAATATTATATTTGTTTGCAGAATTTTATAGACAATTTGGTTTGGGTTATATACATTAAGAATTTGTAAAAATATAAAGGTCAAAGTTTTACAACAAAAAAAAAATTTGGAACACCATTTCTCTCCCATTTAATTTAATGATGCTTCATTTATGATTTTAAGAATTGCATTATTTTTATGCATATTATTTTTAAAATTTGTGTTAGCAAGACATGGAATATTGTTAAGTTAATGTATTATTAACATAAACTTTACCAACCCGTGAAGCGTTGGCTCCAGTCTTTTACCGCTGGGGGCAGCACTGTTAGAGCTAATAAATGCTTTCGATTGGTGCTTACTTTTACATGCTGTTTGTTTTTAGACTAAATTAATACACATCAAGTTAGCATTTTTTCATTCTTCAAAAGTTAAGATTATATTTTTAACGTTTCATAATACTTTTAAAATTAAAGCCGGAAATAATATTGCTTTTTCTCATCCTGCAGGTCTACATTACACTGCAACAGCTATCATAACTCTGGATTTTGGCATTGATATTTATATAATGTGAAAGTACTGTTTGCTACCTTAAGCTCTGGAGAGATTATAATGTGTCTACAGATCCATCATGTGGAAATCACACCATAGTGAAAATGCATTTAGCTGGTAGCAATGTATCACATTTGTAGACATGTGGTGCGCTTACAGTAAAAGCAGTCGCTACCTACCCACCATGGTTATCATGGCCTGTACCACGCGTACTAGGGATAATTTAAAAAAAAGGAAGCAAGACCGAATACAAATAATTACATTATGTGTGGTTTCAGTTACATTTTGGCTATCTTCAGACAAAGGTACTGAATACATTCAGTAATTTTGTCTTTATATGGCAACAATGCTGTTACTGAAACATCACACATATATATATATTTTTTTATTTGGTCTTGCTTTTTTGGTATTTTTAAAATTGCCCTTGACTATTAGAAAATTATGCAAATTAACTATTTAGATATGTAAATGCCGGATTAGGTGCCCTTTAAAATGTTTGCTCTGGCTGTTTCTTCTTGGACAGCCGAGAGTGAAGTGGACAAAGTGAAATTTTCAGGTTGTGCCGACCATTTTCCTTTATTCAAACTAATCATTAGATTTTTTTTTTTTTTTTTTTTAAGAATAAAAGCCCAGTTTGGTTACTTGCACTCACTAGAGGGGTTGGACTTTTTCAAGAATCAGGAGCCATTGGGGCAATTTTTTTTTTCAGAACAAAGTGTCTAAATCTGCATTCAATGATCTCGGGTCATGGTTTTTAAAAATTAACAGTTTAGACCACTCCTCCAAACAGCACTCTATTCATTAGATGTGTTTGTGAAATGGATCCTATATTTCAGATTTTTTCACAAGCATTTTCGATATTGCTGTTTACAATTTATCTCCATTTTGCTGAAAGAAAATTCATTACATTGAGTTTACAAACAGTTGAGGCCTCTATTCATTCATGAGTAAACCTCGCTCGAACACTACACAGGCGAAGCCGGGTCCAGTCGGGTAAAACCCGGGCGTTGCCCGGGCCACTCGGCTAGTATATCTATATATATAAAAAATTGATGTTTGTTGGCCCGTTGGTCCGTCCGTCCGTTCGTCAGTGATAATTGTGCTGAGAACATGTAAGAAAACATGTACCTATGTTTTCCCACGTGACGCAGCGGAGCGTGACCTTGCCTCCACGGGTGGGTCAGTTGTTGTTTTGAACTCTATAGATGGACATTAAAACATGGTGGCAGCGATAACTGGATAAAATACGAACCCGTATATTGCAAATATCGATTTTTGCGTACCTTGGAAGATAATTCAACATGGCTCAGATTCAACCTCCAGAAACTTTCGACTTCTCGACTCCCAACGAATGGCCCAAATGGAGGAAGAGATTCGAACGATACCTCGTGGTCAGTGGAATGAAGAAGAAAGAGGAGGCGGACAAGATCGATTTGTTCATGTACTTGATGGGCGACCGCGCGGATGATATATTCAGGACCTTCAAGTTCGAAAAGGAGGAAGAG
Organism: Cordylochernes scorpioides; assembly: GCA_030710605.1. Lineage (NCBI taxonomy): Eukaryota > Metazoa > Arthropoda > Arachnida > Pseudoscorpiones > Chernetidae > Cordylochernes > Cordylochernes scorpioides. The sequence goes on along the minus strand of CP092863.1, from coordinate 97,106,349 downwards.
GCAACGAAAATTGATTCCGTCCTCAAGGCGTTCGACAGCCACTTCTGTGTCAGAAAGAATATTATCTACGAACGTGCGAAATTTAATTCAAGAATCCAAGAGGATCGGGAGCCAGTGGACGAATTCATCACTTCATTGTACAAATTGGCTGATAGTTGCGAATTTGAGGGTCTTCATGAGCAGTTGATCCGTGACCGAATAGTGGTTGGAGTGAGGGACAAAGCTTTATCTGAAAGAATGCCGTTGGACAGCGAACTTACTTTGGAAAAGGCGGTGAAAAAGGTTCGACAGCAGGAAGCCGTTCGACAGCAGCAAGTCGACCTGCAGCGTCCCTCAACAAGCCAAAAGGTCAATCAGGTGAAGTTCAACTCGAAGAAACAATCACCGAAACAACAAAAGCAGCCTTCGAGGAAGAAGGAGAAGTCAGCCAAAACAAGATCACGATGTCCAAAATGCGGAGGTTTCACCCACAGGGAAGGACAGGCTTTGTGTGCTGAAGGACAAAGATGTAACCTATGTTCAAAAACTGGCCATTTTGCAAGTTGCTGCCCAGATAAGCAGGCGAAGACTGCGGAAGTCAAAGCTGTTTCTGAACTTGATGAAGAAATTGGTTTTCTCCTGGAGGTCTCAGCTGTGGAGGATTCATCTAATCTCGATGATGATGAAGGCGAGTGCAGGAGGCGATGGACAGCAGAAATCCAAGTGAACGGGAAACAGGTGAAGTTCAAGCTCGACTCCCAGGCTGATGTTACATGTGTTCCTCTGTGTCTCTTCAAGAAGATAATGGGACAGCAACGACTAGTGGAAAGTGATATCAACCTTAGAGCTGCTGAATTTTACGAACTTCAGACTGTGGGTATGTTTATATCAACGCTGCGAAATGGCAATTATGAAATCAAGGAGAAGATTTATGTCATTCGTCGTTTGAGTGAACCTCTTCTGAGTCGCCGGGCATGTGAGCTCTTGAACCTGGCGAGGCGAATTGAAGTGGTTGCGACGAGAATTAACCCGATCAAGGAATTCCCTGAAGTGTTTGAAGGACTGGGACAGATCGGAAACCCTTACGAAATCAAATTGAAACCTGGAGCAAAACCATATGCTGTGCATACTCCTCGACGGGTACCAATACCTTTGATGGAAAAGCTCAGAACAAGATTGGAAGAGCTCGAGAAGGCGGGAATCATAGCACAAGTTAACGTTGCGACTGAATGGTGTGCACCGACTGTGATTGCTGGTAAACCGAATGGCGACATACGACTCTGTGTGGATCTCTCAAGGCTGAACGAACATGTACAGCGCGAAGTGCATCCCATGCCAGTGGTGGAGCACATGCTGGGGCAACTGGGGGAAGCAAGATTCTTTTCGAAACTGGACGCGAACAGTGGCTTTCACCAGATTCCGTTGAGCCCGGACTGCCAGCATTTAACGACCTTCATCACTCCTTTTGGGAGATATAAATACTGCAGAATGCCATTTGGAATCTCACTCGCCCCAGAGTATTTTCAGAGAGTTATGTCAATAATCTTGCAAGGCATGGACGGTGTAATGTGTTACCTGGACGATATCCTGATATTTGCCTCCGACTCCAAGACTCACGATCGAATTCTTCGTTTAGTGCTCCGAAAACTGAAAGAGGCGAAAGTTACACTAAACAAGGCCAAGTGTGTCTTCGGCGTGCCAAGAATTAATTTTCTTGGGCACATACTGGATGAAGACGGTATTCGACCAGATCCAGCGAAAATCGAAGCGGTGGCGAGGATGCCTGCTCCGACAGATGTTCATGGCGTAAGAAGATTTCTTGGCATGGTGAACCATCTGGGACGTAAACTCAGAACGACCTTGCCAATTGCACCAGAGAATCTTAATCCAAGGTTGGTGGACTCTCAGACCCTGAAAAGAAAGGAGGGGAGAAGGAGAAAGGATATGAAATCCAGATATGATCGACGCTGCGGAGCTACGGACATGGAGGAGCTATCCGAAGGTGACACGGTTTGGATTACAGATATGCGAACCTGGGGGATTGTAAAGAAGAAAGCATCGACACCAAGGTCGTATATGGTTGATACTCCAGTTGGGACTTTACGTCGAAACAGGTTCCATCTACGAAAAGGATATGCAGTGCAATATCCAGCCGACCCATCGACGCCGACCTTTTCGGGGGAGGAACTGGTTGAAAATGAAAAGACCCCAGTTGTGGATTATCCCTCTAACGACTCAGAAGACGGCCAGATAAGAACCCGGAGTGGACGAATTGTTAAACCTGTGGATCGCCTTCATTATTAATTATATTATGCATTTAAAGTTTGTAATGTATATATATATTTCAAGTCTTAAAAAGGGGGATGTGCTGAGAACATGTAAGAAAACATGTACCTATGTTTTCCCACGTGACGCAGCGGAGCGTGACCTTGCCTCCACGGGTGGGTCAGTTGTTGTTTTGAACTCTATAGATGGACATTAAAACAATAATCTTCTACATCGCTCAACCAATCGTGATGAAACTTTGGGAAGATGTTTAGTATACTACCGGGATGGTTTCTGGCTAATTACTCTTTAGAAATAACCTTTCGTTGCATTTTTATTTACAATAAAACGTAAATTCACTCGCTATCAGCGCCCCCTCGCGGAAGACGTATGACCTGAAATAGCCTCGCATGAGCTTATTTGTAACGTCAAGCTTAGCCTATAGGTTAGGTACACAGCTTCGTACCCCCGCAACCTAGGTTCGAGGCTCAGCGTGGGTGTTTTTCTTATTTTTCATTTATTTTATATTATTGTAGCAAATTATTAAAAATATTATTTTATTTAAAATGTAGGCTTTTTAAAATAAAAATTAACATAAACAATTTTTTAATAATATTTGTAACAAACCTAGGTTCGAGGCTCAGCGTGGGTGTCTTTTTTTATTTTCATTTCTTTTATATTATTGTAGCGAGGTCTGTTTTTTACAGCATTATTATATTTTGATTGGTTTATTTTAAATATGTTTGTTATGAAGGCTCTATGTAATACTATTTAGAGCACATTTTACATTTTAAACACCTAAGCCCCCCTCTTTTTAATATTGTAGCAAAGTATTAAAAGTATTATATTGTTTTAGATGTTTGCCATGAAACTTTGGGAAGTTGTTTAGTATACTATCAGGACGATTTCTGGCGAATTATTTTGGAATAATATTTATAACAATAATTATAGCGAAATTAAGACATAGTGATTATATTCTGTGTTTGTGCATATATAAATATTTTACAGAAAATGTGAGAACGTTCTATTAGAATATCTCGAAAACAAAAAACAATACATATAAACGAGTTCACTGACATTTATTAATGCAGTGATTATAATCAATGATTACAATGAAGGGCTATATTATCTATATATATAAAAATCACTTTCAAATTTTAACGTAACGTTCCATTTCTCAATCCTGTAGGGCTTTTGATCGGCTAAAACATTTTTATCTTTATAAGTGAATATTAACTTTACTGTACTGAATAGTTTAGTATAATGTTAATTTAACATATTACAATTTAGCCACAGCAACGCGTGGCCGGGTTCGCTAGTATATATATATATATATATATATATATATATATATATATTAACACAAAGCAATAACGCGCCATCTATACATATAAAATAAAATGATTTAAAAGCGCGAATGCTTCTTTTATACATAAAACGAACTTCTACTGTCCTTACTGAGATTTATTCGCAGTAAGGACAGTAGAAGTTCGTTTTATGTATAAAAGAAACATTCGCGCTTTTAAATCCTTTTATTATATATATATATATATAGTGTAGAAACTATATAACAAAATTATAACAGTGATTCTAATTTTAAAACTTAAGGAGCAAACTGATAATAATGATAACTTATATCAATTAGATTTGATTAGATTAGCAAGCTAAATCTAAATTAATTATAATAATAAATAGTTATTTAATTTTATAGTCCAGTTTTGTATTAAGATTATCTTCACTATTATGATCATTTAAATTCAAATTATAAAATTTGTAAAATGTTATTAATTTGTAGATAGAGAGAGAAAAAAAATTCTTTACTTCTAATACATCCTCAAGTTAATTATATATTTATAATTAATAACAATAAAAATTAACAACGTAACGTCTATTACATCGGCTTTTACACGTCATTTAGACATACTCTAATCCTATATATAGAATAATCGAAGAGAGAATATATATAATAGTTAGAAAAAAGAGAGAAAGACAGAACCATGCACTTTTAATCAAACTAATAATAAGGAAAAAAAAAAATTTTGTAAAGAAGGTAGATAAGATTGTTAGTATATATATATATATATTTTTATGATTTTATATTTTATCTTTTTTTTTTTTTAAAGATTTTTAAAGGTTTTTTATTTTATAATATGATTATAAATAGTTGTATTTAGTAATATATCTATAGTATGAATTAACATTTGTTATAAGTTTGGATATTATGTTTTGAAACCCTAATGGTAGACCAGACATACACAAAAAACTTTAAATTGAAATAAATTGGAAAAAGAGATCTGCTGGACCGGGGATCTTCAGATAAAAGTCCAACGACATTTCACCCCTATAAAGAAGGGGTGAAATGTCGTTGGACTTTTATCAGAAGATCCCCGGTCCAGCAGATCTCTTTTTCCAATTTATTTCAATTTAAAGTTTTTTGTGTATGTCTGGTCTACCATTAGGGTTTCAAAACATAATATCCAAACTTATAACAAATGTTAATTCATACTATAGATATATTACTAAATACAACTATTTATAATCATATTATAAAATAAAAAAACCTTTAAAAATCTTTAAAAAAAAAAAGATAAAATATAAAATCATAAAAATATATATATATATATACTAACAATCTTATCTACCTTCTTTACAATTTTTTTTTTTTCCTTATTATTAGTTTGATTAAAAGTGCATGGTTCTGTCTTTCTCTCTTTTTTCTAACTATTATATATATTCTCTCTTCGATTATTCTATATATAGGATTAGAGTATGTCTAAATGACGTGTAAAAGCCGATGTAATAGACGTTACGTTGTTAATTTTTATTGTTATTAATTATAAATATATAATTAACTTGAGGATGTATTAGAAGTAAAGAATTTTTTTTTCTCTCTCTATCTACAAATTAATAACATTTTACAAATTTTATAATTTGAATTTAAATGATCATAATAGTGAAGATAATCTTAATACAAAACTGGACTATAAAATTAAATAACTATTTATTATTATATATATATGTTGTAATATATTCCAATATATATCCTATATCGCCATGTGTTGTATGGTTTTAATGTAATTGCCAAGTTGACATAAATAAAATTTCGAGTGAGTTACAGTCGACGCCAGTGGAGGAAATAGGTACGAAAAACATGTCGGGGTACCAGATGTGCCCCCTTCTTACTCAAACATATCAGTCCGCTTTGAGACACGATGATTGACAGACCCCTCTCTACAGATCTACCTTGACCGGTGTCGGCTTCACTTACTCTCTCGCCATCTCTGTGGTGACATCTAACATGTCCTTTTGTGTGATCCCAATCACGCCTGAACCCACTCTAATCATTGAAGCCACCACGACTGCAACCAACATGCCACACTACAGTCATCCAACAAGATACAACAATTACATTACTATATGTATGTTATCAAAATGAATAGAAATGAGATTTTCTGTTGTATTTAGATCATGTTGAGTATTATGGTAATGTAATAGAGTCGTGGTAGAAATCTTTAAAGTATGATAATAAAAAATACTTTTGATCAGTAATTTAATTGAGTTAAACGAATATATAAAAAGACATAATTTGATAAAAGTAATGCCTGGCTTAAGGCGAGTAGAATAAGGAAAACAAAAGATTATTTACATAATGTACAAAAGTTTTGAGCCGGCCAACGGGGGAAAAACAACAACGAGTTTTTATATGCAAAGCGTGACCTCTGGCGGTCGATTTAACAGAATATTTGTATCTATGAAATATAATTCCAAATAAAATATTATATTAAATGCACATGTACATAGATTTTTGTAACAGTTTAGCATCTGGTGGCATTTTATTCATTTATTTATGTACTCCTGTAGAAGGACAGAGATACCCAAAAGCTTGAGACAACTTTAATAAAATGAAACTCACCTCCAGAAACCTGTGGGATTGTTTAATGTTCGACTATATTGTAACAAAGTATTTATTATTTTATTAACAGAGTATTATTTTTTATGTTTATATTTTGCTTTTCCCTGTACACTTCCCTCTTTTGCTTATCACTCATAGTTTGTTCTTGCCTGAAATTATTTTCGATTGTAACCACGTTCTGCTATCATTTTCCTGGCAGAAACATCTTTTCTTCCACGTGGTCTAGTTGGCTAGGATATCTGGCTTTCCCCCAGAAGGCCCGGGTTCGATTCCCGGCATGGGAACTTTTTTGGGGGCACAAAAATCATTTTATTTTGGTTAGCAGCCCCGTAAATAAAGATATTTACGTTTTTTACGTTGCCTGAAATTAATTGTTGTCTCATCCCGAAGTTCCCTAATTTTCCACGTGGCAATATTGAGAACATTTGGTGAAGAAGTAAATATTTGGTCGAGGTATCAGACGAATGGTGTAGCCAGCATTTCCTTCCCCCCAACCACAATTCAAATAAACAATTATGGGATGTCTTAGGTTCGTCAACAACATCCCCTGACACACCAAGAATTTTCTGGATATTCATTATCGACCTCATGTTGTTGTTGTCGTGTCCAATGAAGAGCCTCAGATGTTTCCATACATCTCTATCACAGCAATGTCCACTATCTTGGATGTGTAAAGCTGCTGTTCTGGGTCCATGTCAATTTTCTGTTGCTGTTGTCGTGTCCAATGAAGAGCCTCAGATGTTAGACGAAAAACATGGTGAAGGAAGACGAGTTTATTTTATTGATGCATAGGTGCAAGCTTTCGGGTAAAAACCCTTCAACAGGCGAACAATGAAGCGCGACTTATAAGTATTATGGTACAAATGGTATATATTTATATATAAAAATAAAGTTTTAAAACTATTTATAAAGATTAATATTAACGGAAGGCCGATTTTGAGTAAAGTAAATATTAAATCTCAGATATAAGCCTCAGATGTCTCCATACATCTCTATCACAGCAATGTCCTCTATTTTGGGTGTATAAAGCTGCTGTTCTGGATCCATGTCAATTTTCTGCAAGGCTGTGGCCATTGCTGGGCATGAGAATATGTGAGTAGGTGGGGGGGGAGATAAGTACGACCACACCAGTCCCCCCTGGACCCTTGGAATATTCGACCAAATTCTGATTCGTTTCCAAGGTGACTAACGTGGCAACGGCACCCATTTTCCAATGAAAAGAAAAACCGATATCGATCTCATCAATGGATCATTTGATTGATTCAACGCCATGTCAAACATGCATTATAGCTACGAGATTATCTTCAAGATAAAGGTTGCCTGGCCGTCATTTATATTTCTGTAAAAAATAGTCACTTCATCCAGTTAGAGTTTTTTATTTTCTCAAAGTTTCAACAAAAATCTTTTGTCTTCGTCAGGAGAAATAAATAGAGCATTTGGCAAGGCGTTAAAAAATTGTTCTTCTTTTTATTTATTTCTCCTGAGGAAGACAAAAGATTTTTTTTTTTTTGACACGTTAAGAAAATAAAACTCTAACTGGCCGAAGTGTCTATTTTTTTTACAGAAATAAGCTACAAGGTTGTCCCAAAAGTTCGTAAACACTTGCAAAAAATTGAAATATCAATAATATTTGCCATAATAATATTATTCGCCGTATGTATAATTTCTTTGTATTATGTATTATTATGTATTCGCCATAATAATATTCGCCTTTATGTATAATGTCTTTGTATTATGTATAAAGTAATTTATTATGTACTAGACGAATGGCCCGGGCAACGCCCGGGTTTTACCCGAGTGCGAATATATTTTAAAAACGTTGTCTTGGGTGGTCGCTATAGACAGGGTGGTCTGTATAGACAGGTGTATGTATCACACAGCTGATAACAGGGTTGTCTAGAGTGGCCGCTATAGACAGGGTGGTCTGTATAGACAGGTGAATGTATCACACTGCTGATAACAGGGTTGCCTAAAGTGACCGCTATAGACAGGGTGGTCTGTATAGACAGGTGAATGTAACACACTGATGATAACAGGGTTGCCTAAAGTGACCGCTATAGACAGGGTGGCCTGTATAGACAGGTGGATGTATCACACAGCTGATAACAGGGTTGTCTAGAGTGGCCGCTATAGACAGGTGTATGTATCACACAGCTGATAGCAGGGTTATCTAGAATGGCCGCTATATACAGGGTGGTCTGTAAAGACAGGTGGATGTATCACACAGCTGATAACAGGGTTGTCTAGAGTGGTCGCTATAGGCAGGGTGGTCAGTGGTCGCTATAGACAGGGTGGTCTGTATAGACAGGTGGATGTAACACACTGCTGATAACAGGGTTGTCTAGAATGGCCGCTATAGACAGGTGTATGTATCACACAGCTGATAACAGGGTTATCTAGAATGGCCGCTATATACAGGGTGGTCTGTAAAGACAGGTGGATGTATCACACAGCTGATAACAGGGTTGTCTAGAGTGGTCGCTATAGGCAGGGTGGTCAGTGGTCGCTATAGACAGGGTGGTCTGTATAGACAGGTGGATGTAACACACTGCTGATAACAGGGTTGTCTAGAATGGCCGCTATAGACAGGTGTATGTATCACACAGCTGATAACAGGGTTGTCTAGAGGGGGGCAGGGAGGACACGTGTTCGCCGGCAGCCAATGGGCGCGCATTCTATCCGTGAGCTTCAGACAGAATAAGGTAATTATATATATAGATTAGCTGTAATAATATTATTTTCCAAGTAATAAGAAAAACAACGTTTTAAGAAATTTGGTATTAGGTGCAGGTGTTTACGAACTTTTGGGACAATCTTATAGTTACATCTCATATTGAGACTTTTTTATTTTGGTTTTTTAAAACGTCCTTACTTTTTAAAGGATATTTCAGTTATATTATAATGCATTAGCGCGCCATCTGTTATGTGAAGGTATATTGTCTGTAAAAAAAGGAACATCAATAAAAATCATGAAGAACAAAGAAGAATGTTTTGACTTGAAGAACAAAGGATGATCTTTAATTTTTAAATTACCTTTTGTATTTAGATATATAATCTTTTGCATTTAATCATTTCTTACTTTTATAATGTTGTGCTAAGTATATAAGCCAATAAATATATTTTATATCGAAATGCTCCAACTCTTCAATCGAAAATTAACAACATTATGAAAATACGAAACTATTATAGGCGCTTTTAAAAATTAAACAATTTCTACTGTCCTTACTGTTGTAATGTGTATGAGTTGTCTGAACAAACTCGCTAAGACTTACAAGTTGAACTGAATGTTTATTCGATCTAGCAATCTTCTTATATACAAGATAGAGATAAAAAGGAAATAATTTACATAAGTTTTTTTTTAAAAACAATTGACAAATGGAATAATTTTGCATAGTTAACAATAGGTAACAATTATAACACTTAGCATAGGTTATTTACATATCACAACATGTTTCCCCTCTGCTACAACAATTAAAGAATGTCACGAATCTAGACAACCATCAACAATCAGATCAGGCAAATCAAAAGGCGGTTGACATGCCTCCCCTCTGCTTAAAAACAAAATCTTTGTGGTTTTCTTAACTCTCTTCCAAACCTTGAAAACCGGGGCCTTCCGGATGGTTCTGGTGAAATCCCAGCGGATGTAGTCGCGCCTTCCCTCTGGTCAATATTGGTCTCTTCACTTGACCGCTGTATCGGGGCTGTGGATGACTCGCCCATCGTTGGACTGTCGCAATGCGGATGTTGAGCTTCTGGGGAGGCGGTAATTGGTTCTGAAGACAACTGGCTTTTTTCGTTGCCTCCATCCCTTGGCCTAATAAATTGTTGATTTCTTATCAACCTATTTCCCGATGGTGTCACAACTTCAAAGCTCTGAGGAGAATCAGCCTGCGCTGAAATCTTCACCGGTGTCCATGTCTCCCTTGGATGTATTTGACACCATGCATCCTCTCCTACATTGACCTTGGGATAGCTTTTAGTATTTCTGTCATACTGCTCTTTCATTGAGCTCTGTCTTTTTCTTTTGGCATTCTCTATACTTCTTCAATTAGTTTGATACGGTCTATATAGCGGTGTAATTCTGGGGATTTGACATCGAAGGCTCCTCGATAAACATAGCTGTGCGGGTGACGGTAGGTCATTTTTTGGTGTATTCCTATATGCCAGAATAGCCAGATATGGGTCGGACCCTTCATCTCTACATTTAATTAGTTGATTTTTTATTGTTTGAATGTTTCTCTCGGCCAGACCATTAGATCTATGAAGGTGTGGACTTGAAAATAGCTGTTTTATACCCCATCTTATACAGAAGTCAGTCATAATCTCTGAGCGAAACGGTGGTCCATTTTCGGACATCATGGTTTCCGGAATCCCGAATCGTGCAAATGTTTCTCTCAATTTATTTTTTACATTAATCGCCGTAGGTGGGTCCAATGTAAATACCTCCGGGTAGCCACTATATCTGTCGACCACTAACAAATGGGGCTTTTTCTGAATATAAAATATGTCCAATGATACTGTCTGCCATGGATAATCTGGAACTGGGAAAGGTTTTAACGGCTGCCGTATTTTTGATTTCTGATGTTTTTGACAAATTTCACAATTTTTTACTTTTTCAGCAATGTCGATGGACATTCTCGGCCAAAATAAAGATTCTCGCGCCAAACCCTGAATTGCAGATATCCCTTGGTGCGATTGGTGCAACAAATTAAGCATATTATTCCTTTGTGTCTTCGGAATCACTATGGCCGATCCTATACATAATAGATCATTCCACAAATATAAACGGTGTCTGAAATCGAAAAATACTTTGGCATCTTCATCGACGTCTTTTTTGCATATAGGCCATCCCTCAATCACATAATCGATTACTTTAACCAAAGCAGGATCCTCTCGGGTATCTTTCTGCATCGCTACCAGTTTTTCGTCCGATATATTAACACGTACCATCTTGACCATTCTTTTGTCTTCAAGAAAAGGCGTTGGTAGTTCGTCCATGGGGTGAGTATCCCTGGATAGGGTATCAGCCACAATCAAGTATTTTCCTGGTTTGTACTGCAATTTGAAGTCAAATGCTATAAGCTTCATTACTAATCTTTGTAGACGCGGAGATATATCACTCAGCGGTTTTTTGACTAGAGGCAATAAAGGCTGGTGATCCGTCTGGACAACGAAAGTGTGTCCTGATAATAGATATTCGAACTTTTTGCATCCATAATAAACACTCAGTAACTCCTTCTCAATCTGAGAGTACTGTTTCTGCGAGTCGCTAAATAAGGCGGATGCGAATGCTAGAGGTCGATCTTCCTGTAGCAGAGCAGCTCCCATTGCATCTTTGCTGGCATCACATTGCAAAATCAGCATCTTGCTTTTGTCAAAATGTGCCAACGAAGGAGCATTCCTCACGCATTCCTTAATATGATCGAATTCCCCATCCTGTTTAGGCCCCCAATGCCAGACAACATTCTTTCTTAATATTCCTCTTATATTGGATGTGGACGCAGCTAAATTTGGAATGAATTTTCCTAAGTAATTATAAAGACCCATGATTCTTTGCAGCGACTTTTTATCCTCTGGCCTTTTATAGGTAATTAATTTATCAATCTTATTTGGCTCTGGATCAATTCCATTTTGTGATATCAAATGGCCCAAGAAACGAACCTTCGTTAGACATATTTGAGCCTTTGTTAAATCAAATTTGATATTTTTTTCTTTTGCTTTTCTAGAATTCCCTTTAAATTTTTATTGTGCTCTTGAATGGTATCCGCATATATCAGCAAATCGTCTACATATGTAATATTTTGAAAGCTATCCCTAAAGATATTCGTCATTTTCTCAACAAAAATTTGTGCCGATATTTTCAAACCAAATGGCAATCGGTTATATCTGAATTTGCCAAATGGCGTGGTCATCACCAACAGATCTCTGCATTCCTTTGCAACCGGAATATACCAATAGGCTGATTTCACGTCTAACACGGTATAATACTTAGCTTTGGGTATCTCGTGCAATAGTTCAGCTGGAGCCGGAGTCTGGAAATGTCTTCCCACAAGGGCCTCATTTAATTTCCGAGGATCCAGGCATATTCTGATTTGACCAGATTTTTTTTTACAACGACCATAGGATGAGACCACTCTGTTTCATGATATATTTTTGTTACGATTCCTTGCTTCACCATCTTTTCCAATTCAGACTGAACTTCGGCTCCGAGGCTTGTTGGGATGCGCCTGGGAGGGACTTGCACAGGAGAATATTCAGGCTTTGTGTAAATCTTACATTCCGAGTTGATTAATCCTACTCCTTGAAATACTTCGTGGTATTGTTCGAGGATTTTTTGAGTTTCAGAACACAATTTCATTTCATCCGTGTTTATATGATTAATTCGCCTCAATATTTCAAGCTTCTCGCAAGTATCGCCCGTGATAAGTGTCTGCGCTTCTACATCGGCTACGATAAATTCAAACATTCCTTTCTTTTCACCATATTGGCATAGCACATTGCATTTGCCGACGATAGGCAATTCTGTATTTCCATATGCGAACGCCTTTAATGACGTGGGTCTGATTTCTGGTCTTGATGGCCATTGGTTTATTACTTTATGAGGAAGCACATTTATCTGTGCGCCAGTGTCCAAATGTACCGTGGTCTTCTTGCCATTAATTATTATTACCGCGGACCACTTGTCCGACCGAACAGTCTTTACAGCAACTTCATTTAGATTTATCTCGTCACAGGATTCTTCAGCTTCACTTTCCGCTAAGAGATTTCTTATACGTTTTGTTCGGCAAACTACTGAGAAATGATTGGTTTTTCCGCATGCATTACATTTCTTCCCATATGCTGGACACTTTCCATACTTGTGTCGTTGTCCACACCTTATGCTTCAAGATTGCTCGCTGACGCACCAGCGGCATGCTTTCTAAATTTACCGCTATTGCAAAAATTTCAAACGACTCTCTCCAGGTTTCCCATTTTTTCTCGTTGCTGTACGGGACAAATTCCGCCGGCGGCTTGATTCCTTCCATTCTACTCACTGTTGAATTAATCTGTTTTAATTCGATACTTTTGTCGACTGCGCCATGTTGTAATGTGTATGAGTTGTCTGAACAAACTCGCTACGACTTACAAGTTGAACTGAATGTTTATTCGATCTAGCAATCTTCTTATATACAAGATAGAGATAAAAAGGAAATAATTTACATAAGTTTTTTTTTTTTTTTTAAACAATTGACAAATGGAATAATTTTGCATAGTTAACAATAGGTAACAATTATAACACTTAGCATAGGTTATTTACATATCACAACACTTACTGCAATGGAAAAATTAATGGGAGATTACTGTCTTTACTTCCATTATTTTTTCCATTGCAGTAAGGGCAGTAGAAATTGTTTAATTACACTTTTAGCAGCATATTTAATTCCCACATTTTACTACTAAGCAGAACTCCGCCTTTGCCGGTCCCAAGCCCGGATGAAAAAGGAGGAGGGGGAGCAGTAACAAGCTCGCTAAAAAACCTGGGCTCAGCTGGCCCGGCTGATAGTACCCTGTAAGGGCTCCTGATCCAGGGATACAGGATGAGCAGCGTTTGTACTCCATGTTAGGAGCGGCTGCACATGGCGTCTGTTCCTCATGTCAGAGGCGGCCATTTCTTTTGGAGCTAAGTCGGTCTGCCACTGAGTAGTGCTCCCAGTCTTAATGACAAAGGCAGACGCAATCTACTTCACCCAATCATGATGGTTATCAAATCTCAAGCTTTACAAGCTTGATACCCTAATATGATTGAGTGGAGATAAGAAAGAAGAAGACCACTAAGCAGTAATAGGTAATTTTTCATTCATTCTCTCTTTAAAAGGATGCCATTTATACATATTGCCAGTTAATAATTAGGAAAGACAAACTTCAGGATGACACAGCAATTTTTTTAAGGCAAGAACAAACTATGAATGATAAATAAAAGATAAGCAATGAGGGAAGTTTACAGAGTAGCAAAATATAAACATAAAAAAAAATAATATTCTGCTAAAATAATAAATACTTTGCTACATAGCTCCTATCCTATGGGAGCTGTGACCCACAGCTCGCAATTATTGTAGATACTGACATGGATTTGACGTGCTTCTGCCAAGGATTCCATTGAAGTCTTGGAACTTTGTCCCTAGTACCTTTGCGTCCTTTTTCTTGCGGCGTGAAGAGCGGCTTTGTCGTCGTATCGTCTATAGGGACATCGTCATCTTGGAGGGAAGTCTTGGCTTTGACGCGGCGGTGGAATCCTGGTATCAGTCTTTGAAAATGTAGATCACAGCACCCATGGCCTCTAGGTCTTCTCGGCGATCTTCAGTTTGTCTTCCCTAATTTACCCAGCTTCTCCACCAAAATACCACGTGGAAAATTATGAAAGACAAACTTCAGGATGACACAGCAATATATTTAAGGAAAGAACAAACTATGAATGATAAAAAAAGGCAATGAGGGAAGTTTACAGAATAGCAAAATATAAACATAAAAAATTATACTCTTTAAATAAAATAATAAATACTTTGCTAAAATATAAAGTTAAATTATTTTATCTCTATGATTATAAAATTGAATTCCTAACATTTCAATCTGGTCTACCGGGATATTAATCGGGATCTTTTGTTTATAATGAAAGTTTAATAACTTAGTTGGGCTGATAAGTCCTGATACATTTTTTTAAATTTTAACTAATAAATTATTTATAATATTTGTCTAATTAACATATGTGTTTACGCAAATTTGGCCTTAAATACCCATTTCTTGATTTCTCAAGAAGCCTCTGGGACCAAAAAATATTTTTGGTCGCAGTGGTTACAGCATACTCCACGCTGACGAGCGCCAACAGCGCGAAACGTATTTGTGGATGGCTTTTCTTGATTTATCAAGAAATTGGGTTGGCCAAATATCACGGAGCAAGCTAAATAAACGCTTAGTTTATTCTTGCTCCACTAGATGGCGCTCTACCATCTAAAAAGCACATGTGCTCGTGGTCAGGAGATGCCCTCTTTATTTTTAACATATGTGTGTGTTCAGGTTTCATCCAAGTTTAATTCAGAAAATGTCATCCCTCGATATTAAAGAAAGAATTAAAATTATCAAACTCTATTATCAACATGAAAATTCGAAACTATTTTAGACGCGTAAGATTCTTTTTGATATTAAACAATTTCTACTGCCCTTACTGCAATGGAAAAATTAATGGGAGGGCCTGGCTCATCAGTGGTGAACCCTCCCAGCGGTTTCGCCTGTTTAATCAACCATACCGCTGGGAGGGTTCACCACTAATGAGCCAGGCCCTCCCATAAATTTTTCCTTCGCAGTAAGGGCAGTATAAATTGTTTAATATCAAAAAGAATATTACGTGTCTATAATAGTTTCGAATTTTCATAACAGATGGCGCGCTAATGCATCGTAATATTAACAACATGGTCACAACTCTACGACGTCAATGGTCGAAGCAATCTGAGTCTTCTGCACCTTCTAAATCAACCGTAACAAGAATAATTTAAAATTTTGAAACTACCGGTTGTGTGGCAGATCTCCCTAGATCAGTAAGACCACACTCTGCTACCTGTGAAACTAACATAAACCTATTTAAAGCATCTTTAGAAGCTAGTCCTCAAATATCAACAAGAGGGTTGTCTCAAGAGCTAAAAATACCCAGAAACTCCATCCAAAGAATGCTAAAAGGTCTTGGTTCTAATAAGTCTTATATTCCTAAATCAATTCATGGACTTCATGAAGATCAATGGGATAGAAGGATGAAATTTTGTGGAAAATGCTTGAAATTATCCAGAATGATGAAAATTTGTCTAATCGAATAATGTGAACTGATGACAAAATTTTTTAATTGAATGGCCATGTCAATCGACATAATTGTGTTTATTGGGCTTCAGAAAATCCACAGGTAGAAATTGAGAAGGAAGTTAATTCCCCTTGCTTATCTGTTTGGGGTGGAATTTGTTCAGAAGGAATAATCAGGAATTACATTTTCGATGAAAAAGTAAATGGTGAGAATTATTTGAAAATGTTGGAGGAATTTATGCAGCTAAAATTGATTGTAAAAAACTTTTATTTCCTGCAGGATGGTGCACCCACCCATTAACCAAACATTGTTAGAACAACTCTCAATGAAAAGTTCCCTCACAAATTGATGGAGCGCCGTGGACCCATTGATTGGCCTGTGTGGTCACCTGATCTTACTCCGGCAGATTTTTTTGTGGGTTTATTTAAAATATGAAGTTTATCATCGAAAACCCAAGACTTTAGAGAGATAATGAAAATTACACACTAGAAGATTAATTTAATCTTCTTGATGCGGATTTATGTGCTGGTGTTGGTCAAAGTGTCCCTAAAAGACTTAGATTGTGTTTGGAAGCAAATGGAGGACATTTTGAATAACTATTATATTTAAATATATTACCTAAAATGAAATAGTTATAGTTTTTATTCTAGTTTGCCTTTTAATTTAAAAAATAAAAGGGTTGTAACTTATGGGCCACCCTGTATAAAATATTTTCTCTAAAGTATTTTTCCTCAGAGACTTTAGTTCCTCCAGAGTATTGTACCAGCAGATAATGGATACACCATTAGCGAAACACATTATTTCATTTGAAATACTATCCCGCATGTGTTTCTTTTCAACAAAAATTCAAAATTTATTTCAAAGGGAAATAACGATTATTTCTAACCTTATGGATGAGGTATGAAAGGGTAAATTGTGAAGAGTATTGATAAATGGAAAAATAAAAGTGTCCAGGGATGGGAATCGAACCCACAGTGTTCCGCATAGCATACCGGGCAGATGCCATGTCCACTAATTTTATTTTTCCGTTTATCATTACTCTTCACAATTCACCCTTTCATACCTCATCCAAAAGGTTAGAAATGATCGTTATTTCTCCTTGAAATAAATTTTGAAATTTCGTTGAAAAGAAACATGCGGGATAGTATTTCAAATGTCGTTTTACAATCACAACCCGCATTATATTATATCGTATTATAGATTACATTATTTCATCATTGGAAGATTCAAAATTGATATCAATAAATCATCTAGTAAAATATTCCATAGTAGTAGGGATAATGGTCCACCCTATGGACATCCTTTTGTTAATTTGTTTTCGATTGTGGTGGCGGTGTGGTGTCTTGTCCATCCATGGAAAATGGGGTACCATTGCCCCGTTAGTCAGCCACATTTCAGAGTTCCCTGTTCACGGTTACTGTAGCGGTTCGGGGCTCACGACACCATACTTCGCCCTACAGGACAGTTCCTTACTTGTGCTGCTTCTCCCGCCTGCCACGTAGAGGAGGACTTCTGGGCCAGGTTTTCGATGGTGATATATTTGTATGAAAAGTTTTTTATTTTCTTTTTTTTATTTAAGAGTGCGAATAGATTATAAGTAATAAATTGGTGAGAACGTTATCACTATCTGATCTCTTTATCATTGTTGGCCAACATACATTGTTGAATGGGCCCGCGATATTCACTGCTATTAATGAGGTCAATTCTTTTTACTTGTGTGTCAGTATAGTTTCCGTTTTCAATAAGTCCGTGAATGCCATGTATGCTGAACCATTTTTAAAGATATCCATTCTTTTTTTTAGAGTTCATCTTCTTCATTTCTTGAAATTTAATTAATCCAGAGTAGTTAATGTTATTAAAAGGTAATTTTTCTCCTTTAAAAAAAATTCGGAGACGAATATCTCCCAATGAAGATTTGGTATCTCTTTAAAGATTATCGGTTCTTTTGTCTTGCTCCTTCGATTTGCTTGGCAAGTCTTGAAAATTTCTACTGTGTTGATGATGTCTTGAGACATGCCATGCCAATATATTGAGTCTCGAGCTTTTCTCAAGCAGTTGTTTGTTCCTTGGTGTTCTTTGAGAATTAACTTTAATATTTTTCTTGAATTCGCGGGAAATGAAGACTCTGCTTCCTTTGAAGATTAGGTCTTCATTTGTCGGGATTTCATCTCTATATGGCCAGTATTTCTCGCAAATTTCTGGGACTGCAGATTTGTAGTTTAGCCAGTCGTTTAAGATTATGTTTTCAGCAACTGTAGTTCTTGGTCTTCTTTTGTCAGAGTTTGGAGTTCCTCATAAATTGACATATTCATAGGGATGGTCATTAGTACTTCGAAGTTCTCTGCCAAGTAGATGTCTTCATAAGAGCAGTCTCTACTTAGTTGATAAGCTGTTAGCAGTTCTTTCCCTTTCTTGTATTCAATCCTGAGATAAAATTGTTGTTTCTGTATAAAAATTATCTGCAGTCTAGGGGGTGCTTAGGGGTTTCTTGAATATTGTTCCTAAGGGACGGTGGTCCGCCTCAACGTTAACAGTTTTGCCGTAGATGAGTTGGTGGAATTTGTCCCATCCAAATTTGATGGCAAGTGCTTCCTTCTCTATCTGAGCGTATTTCTGTTGAGTAGAATTGAGAGCTGAAGAGGCATAGGCGATAGGCTTTCCGTTCTGTAATAGAACAGCTCCAATGTCACATGAACTGGCGATTACTGAAAGTGTCAGATTCCTGTTGGGATTAAATAATTTCAGAGTTGGTGCAGTTCTAAGAAAAGTATTGATCTCTAAGAGATCAGGTTTGAGGGATTTGTCCCAGGGCCAAGGTGAATGTTTTTTCAGAAACATATTCATGCTTTTAGTTTGATATAAAAGGTTGTGGATGAACTTGCTCAGGTATTGTATCATGCTTAAGAGACGTTGTAGTCATTGCTTTTTTGCTAGGTGGCTTAATTTCTTTTATCGCGTGAATTTTCTCAGGGCCGATTTTAATGCCTTCTGTTGTGGCTATATGGCCTAAAAATTGTACTCTTCTTGAAATTGATATTTAATTTTCTCTCTATTAGGTTTGGTTCCATTTTTTTAAGTATCTATAGTATGCTTTTGTTCTTATTTCCAAGGACTGTGGATCTGGAGCATGGATAAGAATATCGTCCATTTTCTGTACCCATCAGGTTTTGGAATAAGTCTGCCATTTTTGATGGAATATTTCAGGGGCAGTTTTGATTCCAAAAGTAAATATAAAGAACATGTACCTACCCCAAAGAGTTCTGAAGGTAAAGTAAAGTCATAAGCCATTTTGATCTGCATCACTAGCAACACTGTGTACCTGTATCTAATTTCTAGTTTACCCTTTCTGCCTTTGAGTTGGAATTCTTCATACCATTTTTCGATCAGGTTGATGCCTTCAACTGAATGTAAATACTTTAGGAATTTTGAAATTAATAAATTGTTCTTACCCTGTTGTATTATTTTTGGTCTACCTTTGGTTTATTATTCTTTATTAATAAATGAGGCAATTATAATTATTAGTTATTTTTATTACATAACTTACAGGGCACATCACATTGTTTCCTTTTTACAACAAAGAATACAATCACATACCAATTGATGATGATGTCAATACTTACTCATAGAACACATTATATAACACCTGTCATGTTCGAACGCCGCTGCTACCATGTAACATCCTAGTGTTTGTTTAATAGGCAGCAAGAAGTAAATTGGAAGTTTAAAAGATAACTATTTATTTCCGCATCCCGAAATATTACACATTGTCATATGCTAACCGAATTTACCTAATGCATACGCAACTATGCAAAGTACCATTAGTAATAATAATATAAAACAAGAACTGATTATGATAGCCAGCTTCTATTACACATTTTAAAATGTTAAAGCTTCAAATATCTTTGACCAATGATCCCACGCTATCGAAACTTTATCTGGATTTATAAATTTATGATTTCTCTTCATTGAAGACAATATATTTCTAATGTATCACACACACGCCAGATCCATCATAATAAAAAAAAGCATTGTTTTAAAATGGATTGGGCGCATTTGGAGAAATATTTTATTCTATTTTATCAACTATATAATTATTATTAATATTTTACACAAATAAATTTACTGCCAATGCGTTTCTTTTAAATATCATCAAATATTATCTCTACAGACCTTACTGCAATGATATGAGTTATTGAATGAGAGGGCTTGGCTCATCAGTAGTGAAATAATTATTCTTATTCAATTTTATGATAAAATAATTTCATGTTTAAATATCATTACAGAAATTTTGAAGATTTTACTCCTTATATGGCAATGGTGCACGCGCATCATATTTTTTAAATGTATATCGTTTTGAGACGCCTTTGTCGATTTTTTATTTATTATTTAATTTATTCATTGCAGTATGGGCAGTAGAAATTGTTTTATTTTAAAAAGAATCATAGGGGTCTATAATAGTTACGTATTTTGATAACAGATGGCGCGCTAGGGCATCATAATATTATTTATCATATTATGATAACTGTTTCAAGAGTACACTTAATGGAATTAATTCAAACTGAAACTGGTAAGGAAATCGAAGCTTCCTCCTGTAATGATGAGATCCTTAGCCAGAACCTTGATATATAGGTTGTCTACTGGTCCAAATTTCCTAAGAGATGGTGTTGCGAAAAATATATATTTAAGGAAATAAAATTTCTAATTATGCTATTACGTTCTGATATAGGCTTAGCAAAATACGATGTTCCTTTGTAAGGATTTCTAGTTGTTTTTGTACTCACGTAATTAGTAGTTATGAGGACATCCCTTTAGATATAAACAAATATATATTTATTTAAGGAACGACTTGTTCCATTACATATATTGTTAAGACAAGCTAGCGATAAACATAACTGCAAGGTTGAAGGGTAGTAGTTGGAAGTAGTGACGTCATAGTAGTGACGTAGCATCGATGATGATTAAAGTCAAAGTTTGCGTAACAATTCCCTCCTTACTTTGGCTTTATTCCCACGATGCTGAGGCTCTCCGGGTGTTTCTTCATCTGGTCTCGGGATAGGTCCTTTGTGAAGATATCCGCCTCCAGGTCCTGGGATGGCTTGTACAGAAGGCAGATGTCTCTGGATTCATAACAATCTCTCAAGACGTGGTACTTTCTGTTGATATGTCTACAGCGACTGCTTTGTTTAGGACTGGAGATCCAGTTGATCAATGACTGACTGTCTGTATAGATCGCAGTTGGTTTTTCCATGAAATTCCATTCTTCCAGCTCTCGTAACAGGTTTATTATCCACTTGATTTGACAGCAGCTTTCACAAGCAGCTATCATTTCCGCTTCCATTGTGGAGAGGGCGACGAGTGGTTGCTTACTACTTTTCCAGTCTATAGTTGCTTCGCCGAGCTTTAATACATATCCGCAGTAGGATTTTCCGTCATGGGTGGTCGACCAGCTGGCATCGGTGTTGGACTTCAGGATTCCAGTCTTTCCTCTTTCAAATTTCACTCCTAGGTCAATTGTTCCTCGTAGGTATCTCATCACTCTTTTGATTGCTGTCCAGTGCATCTGTTTTGGTTGTCTGGAGTACTGTGAAAGTTTGCTAGTGATGTAAGCGATGTCGGGTCTGGTGTTAACAGCTAGAAACATTAGCATTCCAAGGGCTTCTTGGTAAGTGTGCTGATCACAATTATCATCTTCAATATGATTATCCAAATTGATTTCTTTGGAACCTGGTGTTGGAACTTCCTTGCAATTTTCCATTCCATATTTCTGCAATATTTGTTGTACATAGTGGCTTTGCTGTAGCGAAATTCCCTCCTTGTCTTGTATGATCTTGATTCCCAAAAACATGCTTTTACATGTTACATCCTTTATTTCCAGGTGATGTCTCAATTTATTGATGAATCTGTTTGAGGTATCTTCAGAATCTGAGACAGTGATAAAGTCATCAACATATATCCCTACATAGAAGTATTTGTCTTCATTCTTCCATTTAAATAGGCAAGGATCAGATTTAAGTTTTTCCAGTCCACAGTCATGAAGTACTTGACTGAATTTCTCATACCACGATCTTCCGGATTGAGGTAGACCGTAAATACTTTTGTTGAGTTTGCAAACTTTGTTTCTGTCTTGGACAAATCCAGCAGGTTGTTCCATGAATATTGTGTTTTCAATGTTTCCATTTAGATAGGCTGCTTTCACATCAAATAGTTTAATGACTGAATCTTTTGTTGCTGCCATTGACAAAATAGTCCTGAGGGTGGCATTTTTAATTACAGGGCTGAAACTTTTGTTGTAATCTCTTCCTGGGATTTGGTTGCATCCCATTGCAACAAGTCTAGCTTTGTAAGTTTTGTTTTCTTGGTCTTTAGATATTTTGAACACCCATTTACTTTTGACAACTTTAGCGTTTACCGGTCTAGGTACCAGTTCCCATACTTGATGCGAGTACATGTTCTGTATTTCCTCAAGCATTGCGTTCTCCCAATGTTTCTTGTCTTCGCATGCGATGGCTTCATCATAGTCTTTCGGAATGGTTTCATTCGTAGTAGCCAGAACGTAGTCATCAAATCTTTTAGGTATTGTTCGAGTTCTTTGTGGTCTGTCTGATCCACTTGACTCTGTCTGTCTGTTGATCATGGTATCTGGTGCTGGCTCTTCAATATCAACATCTGATAGAACATGATTGTCCAGTTGTTCATCCTCCTGAATGAAGAAATATGTGTCAGTGTCCGTATTATTATCACTTTGTTTTTCTTCCGAGATGACATCATTGTTCTCTCTGAAGTGAATGTCTGCGGTTTCAAGAATGACTCTCGCTGTGATATCAAATACTCGATAAGCTCTTCTGCATCTTGAATAGCCCACAAATATTCCTCTTTTAGATTTAGCTTCTAGTTTGTGTCTTTGATGATTCTCGAGTTTATAGAAGACTTCACAACCAAATCTCATGATGTGAGAGACGGATGGCTTTTTACCTTTCCATTTTTCCATAGGGGTAGTGTCTGGGTCATTGGTTGTGGGAGTTAGATTGTACAGATATGCAGCTGTATTCACAGCTTCTGCCCAGAAGTGTAGGGGTAATTGGGAGTCTGCCAGAAGTGTTCGCCTTTGTCTAATAGTGTTCTGTTAGCTCTTTCAACTCTCCCATTGCTTCTTGGGGTGTACGGTGTAGTTAGTTAATGTTTAATTCCTTTGGATTCTATGAAGGTTTCAAGGTTTTTATTGATAAATTCTGTTCCGTTATCTGTTCTAAGTCGTTTTAGTTTTGAGTTTAGCTCGTTTTCTCTCTTTACAATAAACTTCTTCAAAACTTCTGCTGCTGAGAGTTTATCTTTGAGAAATTCTACAAATATTCTCCTAGAAAATCCATCTACGATGGTCAAGAAATATTTACTTCCGCCCAAGGAGTTTATTCTCATTGGACCACAGAGATCGACATAAATGGCTTCAAAGGTGTAGCTTTCCTGATTGCTATCTGTGTGAACATAGGGTACTCTGGTCATTTTTCCCAATGAGCAAGCATCACATTGATCAAGGGTACCATTTATAGAGTTCAAGCCTTTTAGAAGATTGTTCTTCAAAATCAGGTCTAATTTGTTATCACTAGGATGTCCTAACCTTCTGTGCCATGCAGTCCTAGAATTGTCCTTTGAAATCAAGCAATGTTCATTTGGAACATGAGTTGCTTCAGGTAAACGTGATAGGTTCAATGTGTACATGTTACCATCAAAGTTTCCTGTTCCTATTAGCTTGTCATCAGAAGAGTATATGTATGCTCCTTCAGAATTCAAAAGAACAGAGTTCCCTCTTCTTACTACGCTTGGAATGGACATTAGATTTCCTTTCAGGTGTGGTACATGGAGGACATTATGCAGGGTTACAGCGTTGTTAAGTTTGTCCTTACCTTGTACAGTAGCTTGGATTAATCCTGATGAGGTAGATTCGATCTGTCTCCCTTCTTCCATCACTTGTATGCTTCTTCTCTCCTCCGTCTTGTGCTCGATCCATTCACCATGGGAAGTCATGTGGCTTGTGCACGCAGAATCAATTATCCACAGGTCCTGTGTTGTCGGGTGTTCCTCCCTTGTGCTTGCATGTAGTGCGTATTCTGAAGTGGTGTCTCTTCGTTGGGATGGTTCCTCCGTTCGTTCTTGGATTGCTGACCTGGCTGTGTCTTTGTTTTGTTTTGGTCCTTTATGGTAGTTCCTTGTACTGGCCATGTTATTTTTGTTTGTTGTATTATTTTGATTTCCTTTGTTGTTAGGGTTGAACCAACAGTCTTTCTTGAAATGTCCTTTTCTTTTGCAAATGTAGCATGACTTTTCTTTGAATTGGTTGCCTGATGATCTGAAAGCATTTTCATGATTTTTGCTTCTGTCCTGTCTTTTCTTCTCGAAATCCAGTAGAGCTTGTCTCAAGTCTGGTAAGGAGATTCCTCTGTTTATTGACAGTGCTGCTGCGATCGTGTCAAAGTTAGGTGTGAGTCCTTCAACAATGTATCGTACAAGTTCTCTTTCTGTTACAGTCTTTCCTAGCTGGGTGATCTCTTGTGCCAGTTTCTGTGCTCGTACAATATACATGTTAACAGTTTCATTTGAATTTCAATTTTAGTCTGGCTAGATCCAACATTAGGTCTATTCTTTTATTTTCTAGAGATCCTTCAAACCTTTTCTTTATGTCGTACCAAATTCTTTTGGCCCTTTTATCGCCTCGAAAGATGATTGTTAAGTCATCCGAAAGTGACAATATTATTAGGCTGTATGCTTCCCGATTCTTTTTCTTCCAAATATCATATTCTAGTTTATTATTTGTAAAGTCTGGCTCGTCATTAACAATTACGTCCTCGAAGAGATCTTTTGAATCTAGAATTGCTTCCATTTTCATGGACCACGTTGTATAGTTGTTTTCTGTTAACTGTTCTATTTTTGCTAAGTTATAGGTATCCATTTTCGTTCAACTTTTTCTTTCTAAATTGGCGGTTAGTCCAATTATTTAATTTCTTTTGATTTAAATGGATCAATTGGCGGTTATTCCAATTCGCGCGCCCAAACCACGCTCTGCTACCAAATTGATATAGGCTTAGCAAAATACGATGTTCCTTTGTAAGGATTTCTAGTTGTTTTAGTACTCACGTAATTAGTAGTTATGAGGACATCCCTTTAGATATAAACAAATATATATTTATTTAAGGAACGACTTGTTCCATTACATATATTGTTAAGACAAGCTAGCGATAAACATAACTGCAAGGTTGAAGGGTAGTAGTTGGAAGTAGTGACGTCATAGTAGTGACGTAGCATCGATGATGATTAAAGTCAAAGTTTGCGTAACACGTTCAGTTCCAAAATCACTTTATTAGGTACCGCTCAACAA
>CP092863.1:96885459-97080899 GCA_030710605.1 Cordylochernes scorpioides | reverse complement strand
CCATCATCAGACAAAAGAATAAAATGTTTGTTTGATGATGGTGACATGCTGTTGCCGTAATGTCACACCTATTAAATTATTTGGATTAGGTCTTATTTTTTTGTATATTTTTTTCTAAATACAAATAATTTTTCCTTATTTCACCAAATTTGACTAATTTGAGGTATATACATTAGAACTTCAATGAGAGGACATTTGCACTAAAGGACACATCTTTATAAAGGACAGTTTTCATTTGCAAAATTACCATTTTTACTATTTAATAACTCGGGGGTCGGTGGAAGGCTGGTAAACCGTTTGGTTTTCGACCACTAGGACCAGGTTCGAACCAGCATTGGACACTTTTTTTCTGTTTAAAGAAAAAAAAAAATGCTCCAATGGTCCCCGATTCTTGCAAAAGTCCAACCCCACTAGCGAGTGCAAGTAACCAAACGGGGCTCTTGCATTAGTAAGTGCAAAGTCGAACTGCTTTTCACATGTGTAGACATGTGGTGCACTTACAGTAAAAGCAGTCGCTAAACTACCCACCATGATTATCATGGCCTGTACCACGTGTACTAGGGATAAGCAAAAAAAATTTTAATAACTCTCCAGTAAAAAGACATCCCTCTCTAAAGGACACTTGGCTCTGCAAATAGGTGTTGTCCTTTTACAGTGTAGGTATTAGGTTCAGATTTCCACCAAAAATTCACAGATTTTAAAATATCTCTAGATTTAGTTGTGCCAGTTGGATTCATGTTGGCAAATGGATGATTGTAGCACAAGCTTTTGTTGGAATCTGACCAAGATCTGTACAGATTGTGAAAATCAGAGAATATACAGTAAACCTCCATGAGAAGACACCTGTGTTAAAGGACACCTCTCACAAAGGACAGTTTTTATTTGCAAAATTACCATTTTTACTATATAACAACTCTCCGGTAAGAGGACAACTCTCCCTAAAGGACACTTTGGCTCTGCAATGTCCTTTACAGGGAGTCTGTTCTACTGTATTTAAAGGTTTCACTTTTAGAGCCAGGGGGTCGGTGGAAGGATGGTCTAAACCGTTGGTTTTCGACCGCTACGACCCGGGTTTGATTCCCGCATTGGGCACTTTTTTTATTAAAAAATGCTCCAATGGCCTCCAATTCTTGCAAAAGTCCAACCCCACCAGCGAGTGCAAGTAACCAAACGGGGCTCTGGCATATTTGTAAGTGCAAAGTCGAACTGCTTTTCACATGTGTAGACATGTGGTGCACTTATAGTAAAAGCAGTCGCCTACTTCTAATCACCATGATTATCATGGCCTGTACCACGTTACTAGGGATAAGCAAAAAAAAAAAAAAGTTCCATTTCTTTCATTCTTTTTAAAATAAATGGTAGAAAAAGATTTACCACTGGAAGCTGGATGGTACCATTAGAATGCTAACCCAAGGGAAGGAAATTTCAGGGAAAGATCTTCTTCTTTCTTATCTCCACTCAATCACACTAAGGTAGAGTTTGTTGATGGTGTCTGCAGGGGATGTGTCTTCTTCTTCTTTCTTATCTCCACTCAATCATATCAGGGTATCAAGCTTGTAGAGCTTGTTGATGGTGTCTTCTTCTTCTTTCTTATCTCCACGCAATCACACTAAGGTATCAAGCTTGTAAAGCTTGAGATTTTTGATGGTGTCTGCCGGGGAAGGATAGAGCTCATCAATGGATGAATCAATACAGTCAATAATATGTCTTTGGGTTACAGGTTGACACTTAGTACATAGTGGGAAAACCTGCAACCATTCTGGAAAGTCATTGTCCGTAGATGACCAGACTTAAGTCTGGAAATCAAAGACTATTGTTCTCTTGGGAGGACACAGAACCGTGCTTGTCCTAGGGAAAGATGATAATGTACAATTTACATTATATATCATTTGTGTTATTTTTCTCATTTTATTCTTTTATCTGATGACGGTAACAATGCTGAAACATCACACACTATTAATTTATTTGGATTTAGGTCTTATTTTCTTCAGGGAAAGCCAATGACTGAAGCTAGACACAACCTCATCAAAAGTTTCTGAAATCACCAAAGAAAAACAAACCACATCTACCACACATTTGATTGATACAGAATTTGATTTTTAAATTTTATTAATAAAAAGAATTGCTGAGTCTTATATACCTTTTTTTTTTAAATAATATGTTACTACTGATTGTTTGATAGCTGTCATTTGTCTATTTACAAATTTTAATTCTATTTGAAATATTCAGAGATTTTTTTATTATTGTACCATTTATTTAAATTATAAATATATACGGTAGAAAATTCAAAACTATTATAGACACATAAGATTCTTTTAAAAATTAAACAAATTCTACTGCCCTTACTGTAATGATAAATTAATGGGAGGGCCTGGCTCATCAGTGGTGAACCCTCCCAGCGGTTACACCAGTTTAATCTACCATACCCATTACCAGTGTTGGGCATTAAAAAATTATTTTTCAATTAAATTGAAGTGCAATTAACAATTAATTAATTGTTAATTAGAAAAGTGCAATTAACAATTAATTAATTGTTAATTGTATGAATACAATTAACAATTAATTAATTGTTAATTGTAAAAATACAATTAACAATTGATTAATTGTTAATTGTGAAAATTACAATTAACAATAATCAATTGTTAATCTTTAATAAATCATTTTAATTAATATTTGCCCAACACTGCCTGAGATAAAAAAGTGTTTTTATTAAATACAACACACCTTTACCATCGTCAGCTGCAGTTGAACGCCTTTTTTCTTTTGCGACAATGACAAATCTGCCAAAGAGTCACAAATTGTCGGACAGCATGTTCGAGAAGAGAGTGGTACTGAAATGCAGTGTTGGGCATTAAAAAATTATTTTTCAATTAAATTGAAGTGCAATTAACAATTAATTAATTGTTAATTAGAAAAGTGCAATTAACAATTAATTAATTGTTAATTGTATGAATACAATTAACAATTAATTAATTGTTAATTGTAAAAATACAATTAACAATTGATTAATTGTTAATTGTGAAAATTACAATTAACAATTAATCAATTGTTAATCTTTAATAAATC
Organism: Cordylochernes scorpioides; assembly: GCA_030710605.1. Taxonomy (NCBI): domain Eukaryota; kingdom Metazoa; phylum Arthropoda; class Arachnida; order Pseudoscorpiones; family Chernetidae; genus Cordylochernes; species Cordylochernes scorpioides. The sequence goes on along the minus strand of CP092863.1, from coordinate 97,077,833 downwards.
ATTTTAATTAATATTTGCCCAACACTGCCCATTACCATAGACCTTCCCATTAATTTTTCCATTTCAGTAAGGGCAGTAGAAATTGTTTAATTTCAAAAAGAATCTTACGCGTCTATAATAGTTTCTAATTTTCATAACAGATGGCGCGCTAGTGCATCGTAATATTATCAACATGGTCACAACTCTATGACGTCAATGGTCAAAGAATTCTGAGTCTTCTGCACCTTCTAAATCAACCGTAACAAGAATAATTTGAAACTACCGGTAGTGTGGCAGATCTCCCTAGATCAGGAACACCACACTTAGCGTGCTAATGCATCATAAAATATACAGTAGAACTACCTCCCTGTAAGGACAACCTAATTGCAGAGCAAAAGTATCTTTTAGGGAGATGTGTCCTCTTACCGGAGGGTTACTAAATAGTAAAAATGGTAATTTTACAAATGATAGCTGTCCTTTGTAGAGAGGTGACCTCTTACCAGAGAGTTACTAAATAGTAAAAATGGTAATTTTATAAATGAAAACTGTTCTTTATAGAGAGGTGTCCTCTAACGTGAGTGTCCTCTCAACGAGGTTGTTCTACTGTATATTGGGTTGGAGCAAAAATGAATTTTGAACACATTTTCAACATTTCATTGTGGTGATATCTAGGTTCTAAGAGTGACGTTAGGAGATTAGGAGATTCTTGACCGAATCCCAGGTTCCTCATTGTCTTTGACATCACAATGATGCGCGATGTAAACATTAAACGTGATTGGTCGGGCTTTTGCAAGAATCGGAAGCGATTGGAATTTTTTTTTTTTTTAATTAGAAAAAAAGTGACCAATGCGGGAATCAAACCCAGGTTGTAGTGGCCAAAAACCAACGGTTTAGACCATCCTTCCACAGCAACCCCCCCCCCCCCCCCCCCCCCCCCCCTAAAAGCCAGAGTAAGAATGATAAATCATGTTTGAGGGAGGGTCAGGGGCTGATAGGATGCTGAAGATTGGCAAACCTTCCCTCACTTCCTGATATGTCTCCACAACCCCCACATATTGCGCTGGTCACCTCAACAACAAGCTACTATAGGAAGATGGCTGAACATTAGCCTACTACGACTTTATTATTTGCCTTTATTTGATGTATTATTAACTTAAGTCTGGTCATCTACGGACAATGACTTTCCAGAATGGTTGCAAGGTTTTCCCACTATGTACTAAGTGTCAGCCTGCAACCTCAAAACACATTATTGACTGTATTGACTCATCCATTGATGAGTTCTACTCTTCCCCGGCAGACACCATCAACAAGCTTTACAAGCTTGATACCTTAGTGTGATTCAGTGGAGATAAGAAAGAAGAAGAAGACACATCCCCAGCAGACACCAACAACAAGCTCTACAAGCTTGATACCCTGATATGATTGAGTGGAGATAAGAAAGAAGAAGACACATCCCCAGCAGACACCATCAACAAGCTCTACAAGCTTGATACCTTGATATGATTGAAGGAGATAAGAAAGAAGAAGACACATCCCCAGCAGACACCATCAACAAGCTCTACAAGCTTGATACCCTGATATGATTGAGTGGATATAATAAGGAAGAAGAAAACACATCCCCAACAGACACCATCAACAAACTCTACAAGCTTGATACCCTGATATGATTGAGGGGAGATAAGAAAGAAGTAGACACATCCCCAGCAGACACCATCAACAAGCTCGATACTCTGATATGATTGAGTGGAGATAAAAAAAGAAGAAGAAGCTAATAAATATATTAGTCTGGGTATATATAAATTGGAAGAAAATAAATTTTATTTCAGAGAATAAAAAATATATGTATCAACATCAAAACTTCTTCTTTCTTATCTCTAATCAATCATATTTAGGGTATCAAGCTTGTAGAGCTTGTTGATGGTGTCTATCGGAGATGTGTCTTCTTCTTTATTATCTCCGCTCAATCATACCAAGGTATCAAGCTTGTAGAGCTTGTTGATGGTGTCTATTGGAGATGTGTCTTCTTCTTTATTATCTCCGCTCAATCATATCAGGGTATCAAGCTTGTAGAGCTTGTTGATGGTGTCTGCTGGGGATGAGTAGAGCTCATCAATGGATGAGGTAATACAGTCTGTGTGACGTCTGATGCAGCATAGTGGGGAGATTCAACAACCATCATGACTGGGTGAAGTAGAATGTGTCTGCCTTTGTCATTAAGACTGGGAGCACTACTCAGTAGCAGGTCGACTTAGCTCCAAAAGAAATGGCCACCTCTGATATGAGGAACAGATGCCATGTGCAGCTGCTTCTAACATGGAGTACAAACGCTGCTCATCCTGTATTCCTGGATTAGGAGCCCTTACAGGGTACTATCAGCCGGGCCAGCTGAGCCCAGGTTTTTTAGTGAGCTTGTTACTGTACCCCCCTCCTCCTTTTTCATCCGGGCTTGGGACCGGCAAAGATGGAGTTTGCTTAATTGTCTTAATTAAGTTCTCTTATATATAAATTTTATATTACATTAAATGTTACTAGCTTTAAAAAATAATAACATTTATTACTGGTATATTATAATCAATAAAATAAAAGAAGACAAGTTTCTTAAACAATTTTAAATAAACGCAAGCTTTCGGGTGAAAACCCTTCGACAGGCAGTATAAAGCAAACGCGACGATACAAACATGGTACACATGGCAGACAAGAATTTATACATCTATGATATTTACATAACTATGGTAAAGAGAATTGCAAATAAGAAATTTACATCATTATGAAATAATGCATATAGAGAAACTATTCTTCAAAAAGAGATGCTAATTTTATAATTGGAAACGGGAATATCGTTGAAATATAGTACATGACTGACACGGGCAACCATAGGGGGAACTACATGAAGGCCAGGAGAGCATGATAGGCTTCAGGGAGGTCGATTTTTCTGTTGATGCTGCCTTGCTTATGGGATTCTATGGATTCTAGTATGAGTCTTTGATGTTGGTTACGGATGCGTCTGTAATGTATTGTAGGGTGTTTGATGTTAAAAGTATGGCCTGTGTCCTGTATGTGTTGATATATGAGAGATTTGGAGTCATGGTTAGATATGTTACGGGAGTGCTCAGACATCCTGATGGCAACAGTTCTACCCGTCTCGCCTACGTACGTAGCGGAGCATTGCTCACATGAGACGGAATAGACCGCGCCATCAGAGCGTAGGGGATCTATGGGAACAAGGGGCTTAGTGTGAGGATGCCTGAGGGATGTGAGGAGGTTGGGGGAGTTTTTATAATAGGTACGGATGCCGTATGATTTGAGGTGTCTAGCTATATCTACTGCAGGGGGGGAGTAGGGAAGGAAACATATAGATCTATAAGTTGTGGATGAAACAGGGGCGCCCGGTGTGTATGTATGTCTATTAATAAAAGCAAGGGGGAAAAAAGCTTTGGAGAGGTGAGATATGATATTGTTTTTTTCTATAGTTTTAAAAATATCTAGGGAACAGTGGGTATGGATTCTTTTAGTAAGGGTCTTAACTATATTAACTTTATGGGAGGTGGGGCAGTGTGAATTAAAGTGAGTGTAACTAGGGGGGCATTGCTTTTTATAATAAACTGTATTATGGTATGATGAAGGGGTACGGATAATAAGGATATCTAAGAAAGGAATAACATTATTGGATTCTATCTCTAGAGTAAAGGAAATATTATGATTGTAGCTATTAAGATTTGACAATATGGAGCTCTCCTGGCCTTTCTTGCAAATGCAAAACACATCATCTATATATCTACGCCATAATTGAATATCAGAGGGAGAGTGCGGGTGATCCAGTGGTCTATTTGTAATAAAACAATTTTGGCTACTATGGAGGTTAGAGGGCTGCCCATCGGGGAGCCCTTAATCTGTCTGTAGTGATTCTGTGAGAATGTGAAGGTATTCATGTTTAAACATATATCAGTGAGTTGTACTATAGATGAGGAGGTTTGGGAATCAATGTTCTGTGAGTTGAGAAATTGTGATAAACTGCTAGTGATAAGTTCATGTGGCAGGCTAAGGTAAAGGGAGGTGACATCAAATGAGCACATAATGGTAGAAGGGTCGGGGGTCTTAGCGGTTAATTCACTGATAGAATTCACTCTCCAAAGCTTTTTTCCCCCTTGCTTTTATTAATAGACATACATACACACCGGGCGCCCCTGTTTCATCCACAACTTATAGATCTATATGTTTCCTTCCCTACTCCCCCCCTGCAGTAGATATAGCTAGACACCTCAAATCATACGGCATCCGTACCTATATAAAAACTCCCCCAACCTCCTCACATCCCTCAGGCATCCTCACACTAAGCCCCTTGTTCCCATAGATCCCCTACGCTCTGATGGCGCGGTCTATTCCGTCTCATGTGAGCAATGCTCCGCTACGTACGTAGGCGAGACGGGTAGAACTGTTGCCATCAGGATGTCTGAGCACTCCCGTAACATATCTAACCATGACTCCAAATCTCTCATATATCAACACATACAGGACACAGGCCATACTTTTAACATCAAACACCCTACAATACATTACAGACGCATCCGTAACCAACATCAAAGACTCATACTAGAATCCATAGAATCCCATAAGCAAGGCAGCATCAACAGAAAAATCGACCTCCCTGAAGCCTATCATGCTCTCCTGGCCTTCATGTAGTTCCCCCTATGGTTGCCCGTGTCAGTCATGTACTATATTTCAACGATATTCCCGTTTCCAATTATAAAATTAGCATCTCTTTTTGAAGAATAGTTTCTCTATATGCATTATTTCATAATGATGTAAATTTCTTATTTGCAATTCTCTTTACCATAGTTAGGTAAATATCATAGATGTATATATTCTTGTCTGCCATGTGTACCATGTTTGTATCGTCGCGTTTGCTTTTATACTGCCTGTCGAAGGGTTCTTCACCCGAAAGCTTGCGTTTATTTAAAATTGTTTAAGAAACTTGCCTTCTTTTATTTTATTGATTATAATATACCTTGCTGAGAAGAATCTCTTATATCTTATTTATTACTGGTACTAAATATTTTTACTGGTACTGGGGGGTCAGTGGAAGGATGGTCTACACCATTGGTTTCCAACTGCTACGACCCGGGTTTGATTCCCGCATTAGGCACTTTTTTTATGTTAAAAAAAAATATGCTCCAATGGCCCCCTAATCTTACAAAAGTCCAACCCCACCAGCAAGTGCAAGTAACAAACAGGGCTTTGGCACATTTGTAAGTGCAAAGTCGAACTGCTTTTCACATATGTAGATATGTGGTGTCCTTACAGTAAAAGCAGTCGCCTATCTCTACTCACCATGATTATCATGGTCCTGTACAATATGTAATAGGGATAAGCAAAAAAAATAAAGACTAAGATCAAATAAATAGTATGTGACATTTCAGTAACAACATTGTTTCCGAAATGCCACACTATTTATTTGAATTTGGTTTTATTACTTTGTGTGTTTCTAATCTATAATCTATATTGTGTCTCAAATTGTTGTGAATAAAAGAAAATAGAAAAAAAAAAAAAGAACTGAGAAAATAACAAATAAACAAATGAATAATTTTAAATAATTTTTGTTTCTAACTATTGAACTTACTGTAGTGAAAGGTAGGTGGTATTCTTTTTTTTTTAAATTATCCCTAGTACCTGTGGTACAGGCCATGATAATCATGGTGGGTAGTTAGCGACTGTTTTTACTGTAAGTGCACCACATGTCTACACATGTGAAAAGCAGTTCGACTTTGCACTTACAAATGTGCCAGAGCCCCATTTGGTTACGTGCACTCGCTGGTGGGGTTGGACTTTTGTAAGAATCGGAGGGACATTGGAGCTTTTTTTTTTTAATCAGAAAAAAGTATCCAATGCGGGAATCAAACCCGGGTTGTAGCGGTCGAAAACTAAATGGTTTAACCAGCCTTCCACCGACCCTCAGGTGGTATTCTGGAGGTAGTGAACAAGAAGATCTGAGGAATATAAATACAATGGGCTTTATTTTCTATGAAGAAATGATACAAATAATGAACTAAACTATTGGAGCAGTTTTCCTAAATATTTATGGAGATCTATCTTTTGGCCAACTTTAACTTTTTCACTTTCTTCAACTGACTCTTTCTCAACTTCCACCTTTTCACTTTCTTTAACAGACACAAGGGTAATAAAACCAAATCCAAATAAATAAATAGTGTGTGACGTTTCAGTAACAGTGTTGTTACACACTTGATCACAGTAACTATTTAAAACATGTTGTGATATTTTTTCTCATTCAGTACTTTTGTCTGAAGATAGTAACAACACTTTACCGAAACGTCACACACTATTTATTTATTTGGATTTGGTCTTATTACCTTGTGTTTATAATCTATAATCCAAATTGTGCCTTATCAATTTCTTTAACTGACTTTTTTCACTGGCCCTTTATCACTTCTTTTTTCCTTCTTCAGTTTCTATAGCAGGCTTCTTATAAACTTCTTTATCCTTTTATTCTTTTCATCTGAGCTCGAGTTCTCTATCTCCTAGGCTCTGGTACTGCTATCTTCTTACATGAATATTACTAATCCCCCGCACTGGCCATCCCGCCGTGACTTTTATATTATACTTTGCTTGCGCAAAGTCTCACCCGATTGGTTCTCTTTGTCACGTGATCTAAAAATGAAACTATACAAATGAACTATCGTAAAGATAGAGGTTGCCTGGCCGGCATTCATATTTATATAAAAAATAGACACTTCGGCCAGTTGAAGTTTTTTATTTTCTCAACATTTCAACAAATGCTTTATTTTTATTTACTTCTCCTGACGACGACAAAAAATTTTTGTTGAAACGTTGAGAAAATAAAAAACTCTAACTGGCCGAAGTGTCTATTTTTTATATAAAAAAACAAATGAACTAGTTTTAACACTTATCATCCCATATAGACTCCACAATTAGGACAATCTGACAAGAATATTTGATAGTCCCAATCAAACCTCCAATAATTGAGAGTTTACAGAAAGTTTACATTCTGAGATCCCTACAGTAACAAGTCAGTTAGCTAACTCCACTGTGTCCCCCCAGGCTGGGTGAGATGTGCCCACACCGCGACCCCCAAGATCACCACCCATTACACCATCCACCCTAGAGAACAGGATGAACGGTGGAAAGGTAAGTCACCCACTGACTTCCTCTCTAAATCTTGCATTGAAGAGACAGTACACCTTTCTTTATTTATTATCCCAATAAACACAAGGTAATGAGACCAAATCCAAATAAATAAATAGTGTGTGACGTTTCAGCGTTGTTACCATCTTCAGACAAAAGTACTTCTTCTTCTTCTTTCTTATCTCCACTCAATCATATTAGGGTATCAAGTTTGTAGAGCTTGAGAATTGACAACCATCATGACTGGGTGAAGTAGAATGCGTCTGCCTTTGTCATTAAGACTGGGAGCACTACTCAGTAGCATGCCGACTTAGCTCCAAAAGAAATAGCCGCCTCTGACATGAAGAACAGACGCCATGTACAGCTGCTCCTAACATGGAGTACAAACGCTGCTCATCCTGTATCCCTGGATTAGGAACCCTTACAGGGTACTATCAGCCGGGCCAGGTGAACCCAGGTTTTTTAGTGAGCTTGTTACTGCTCCCCCCCTCCTCCTTTTTCATCCAGGCTTGGGACCGGCAAAGGCGGAGTACAAAAGTACTGAATAAATAATGTGTGACGTTACAGAGTTGTTACCATCTTCAGACAAAACCATTCGGTACTTTTGTCTGATGATGGTAACAACGCTGTTACAGAAACGTCACACTATTTATTCAGTACTTTTGTCTGAAGATGGTAACAACGCTGTTACAGAAACATCACACACTATTTATTCAGTACTTTTGTCTGAAAATGGTAACAACGCTGTTACAGAAACGTCACTCACTATTTATTTATTTGGATTTAGTCTTATTACCTTATGTTTATAATCTATAATCCAAATTGTGCCTTATCATCTTAATTATCCCATTGTATAATTATACAAGGTCATGCAAACTATATTCATTGATCAAATTCACAATCTTGGTAGAGTTGGGGTCCTGTCTTGAGGTTTCCATACATTCCAAGAGGTGGTCTGGTGAGGCCTCTTGGTCCTGTAGAGGTACATACCCTGCAGCTCTAGCTCTGGCAGTTGGGCAAGACATTGATCTTGCCTCATGGTCGGCAGAGAGGCCCTTGGCTGAGCAGTTGGCGCACTTGGCCGTGCGTGGTTAGGCGACTAAAAACGAATGAGAAATTTTTATTTATTTATTTCGTCTCAATTTACAGGTGTTTCATTCGAGTCACCTTGTCCTGGGTATTTACACATGGCGTGGAGTAGAGGTGGGTCCCCCTGGACCTTGCAGGAGGGCAGCTGTTGGGTATGAGAAATTATCTTCTTCTTCTGGGCTAATTGGCCTAATGTGTAAGGTCTTCTAGCCCCAAATGAGAAATTATACCACAGCATGTTCTTAAATAGTACTGTTATAAGGGGGGGGGTCGGTGGAAGGCTGGTTAAACCGTTTGGTTTTCGACCGCTACGACCCGGGTTCGATTCCCGCATTGGACACTTTTTCTGTTTAAAAAAAAAAATGCTCCAATAGCCCCTGATTCTTGCAAAAGTCCAACCCCACCAGCGAGTGCAAGTAACCAAACAGTGCTCTGGCACATTTGTAAGTGCAAAGTCGAACTGCTTTTCACATGTGTAGACATGTGGTGCGCTTACAGTAAAAGCAGTCGCTAACTACCCACCATGATTATCATGGCTTTGAGATAAGAAAGAAGAGACTGTCATCAGGTGTGTAAACAAGATAGCAGATAAGAAAAAATAGTTAAGACAACCTAAAATTATTCTTAGAATTAAAAGTGGGTTTTTTTTTTTTTTTTAAGGATGGAAGGGATGGAAAATCATAAATATGCTCTGATAGAATTGAAAATTCTGCTATTGTAGAACATAAATGGGTCACAGGACAAAATAATTTCAATTTAGAAAACCCAAGGACACTCGATTATGAAAAAAATTACTACAAGAGACAATTCAAAGAAGTTATTTTATTCAAAAGAAATGTGCTACAATTAACAGAATGGAAGAAAGAGGAAATACACTGGTCCACAAAATAAAAGGAACAACATATTTTTTCATTTATCTCAAATTTTATTGAACATTTATCAATGAAATTTCATACACAAATTTATTATTCCATTATTGATTAGAATACCCGAAATCAAAGAATTCTAACACGTATTTTATGCAAATTAGCCGGTCAAGCAATGATCTTCTTGCAGTCAGTGAATAAATATCTTGGCTATTGTTGTTAATATAGGGTGTGATCGCCTTTAACTGATAGACAGGCTCTACATCGGTGACCCATACTAAGAATTAGGGAGTTTATCAGCTCCTGTGGAATCAACACCCACTCTTGTGTTAAGGCTGTTTCTAGCTCATGAGTGTTTCTAGGAGGGTGTTGGAGGGATGAGATCCGCCGTCCTAGGTTGTCCCATACATGCTCAATGGGATTTAGGTCTGGGGATCGAGCTGGCCAATTCATCCGAGCAATTGCATGATTTTGGAGAAAAGAGTCGACCACACCAGCCCTATGTGGACGGGCATTATCATCCATTAGAAGAAAGTTTTCTCCCATTTCCAATGCTTGAGGCATCACATATGCTGCCAAGATCTCGTCCCGATACCTCTGTCCAGTCAGGGTTCCTTGCCGAAAAATATGGAGTGCTGTTCGACCGCCCAAGAAGATTCCAGCCCAGACCATAAAACATTGGCTTTTGTAGGGATCCCTTTCAACCATATTTCGGGGATTATTTCTGGTTCCTACCTCTCTCCAGACAAAGACACGACGATAGACACGATAATAGCTGTTTAGAGAGAATCTGGACTCATCAGTGAACATTACACGTCTCCATTCATCTGGATTCAGGGCGACATTTTGTCTGCGCCAAAGTTCCCTTGCTCTCTTTTGAGGTGGTGTCAACGGCACACAAATTATGGGTCGTCGAGCATAGAGGCCCTTCATGTGAAGCCTTCTGCGTATTGTATCAGTTGAAATGGGAGAAAACTTTCTTCTAATGGATGATAATGCCCGTCCACATAGGGCTGATGTGGTCGACACTTTTCTCCAAAACCATGCAATTGCTCGGATGAATTGGCCAGCTCGATCTCCAGACCTAAATCCCATTGAGCATGTATGGGACAATCTAGGACGGCGGATCTCATCCCTCCAACCCCCTCCTAGAAACACTCATGAGCTAGAAACAGCCTTAACACAAGAGTGGGCGTTGATTCCACAAGAGCTGATAAACTCCCTAATTCTTAGTATGGTTCGCCGATGTAGAGCCTGTCTATCAGTTAAAGGCGATCACACCCCATATTAACAACAATTTCCAAGATATTTATACACTGACTGCAAGAAGATCATTGTTTGACGGGCTAATTTGCATAAAATACGTGTTAGAATTCTTTGATTTCGGGTATTCTAATCAATAATGGAATAATAAATTTGTGTATAAAAATTCAATAAAATTTGAGATAAATGAAAAAAAATGTTGTTCCTTTAATTTTGCGGACCAGTGTATCAATGATATTTACTGATATGCCTATAATTATATTAAAAAAAAAAAAAACAATGGTTGCCTGTAAAGTCGGTTTTACGGGCGAAGATTTTACGTGACAACGGTAGAATATTTATTGATATGAATATAATTAAATTGCACAATAGGAACAAGGAATTGAATGAAAATAAGAATTGCACAAATTTTAACTATAGAAATATATTTTGTTTACTAAAACATTGTACATGTAAACTTAAACTTAACTAATTCCTATTTGAGTGATTTTGTTGAGGATAGGACGATGATAGGAGAAATATGAAATGAAAGGAAGTGTTTCTGCTGTAATGTGTCCTGCGAAAGTCAAGTCGATAGTTGTTCCTTTTAACGTAGTTGACTTAGAAACGTTTGATACGCAATCAAGATTATACGTATTTTTCATGAATTTAAGAAACAAGTTGTCAGGCTTTACGTTTTTGTTAAAATCACCACACAGAAGAATCGGTATACTAGAATCAACTTGCACGAACGGTGGCACGTACTGGCTGTTGTGAATGTACGGACCGAGTCCTTGCCATAGTAACATTCCAATATCCTGCATACTAGCTCCTGGATGAATATATACAGCACCGAGTATAAACTTGAAGCTAGTATTAGCGGCGAAGCAAGTAACTTCAGTCATGCACATGTCACCCTTGGTTTTAATGACACGAGTTACGTCTGTAATCGCAACTTGGAACACTTCCGCCGTAGATGTCGATGATAATTTACGATAGATCGCCACTCCACCAGCCGCGTTGGTATTTGAAAATCAAAACACTTATTCAGATCGAAGGTTCAAATTTTTGCTAAATAAATTTGAAATTAAATAAAATTTGTAATTGTAAATGATGAAGTTGAAAATTAAAACATTTACTTAAATTAGATGTTAAAATTCTTGCTCAACACAGTTTAAATAAAGTTTTCTTATATCTGCCACTTTTTCTTAATATTTGTAATTTTAAAGAATCAATTCGAAAATCAAAACATTTATTCAGATCGAAGGTTCAAATTTTTGCTAAATAAATTTGAAACTATTTAAAATTTGTAAAATAATAATAAATTAATTAATTAATTTTAAACTAATAATTTACTTAACACTATCAACATTTATCAATAGTATGACATAACCTATAAACTCAGTTTCTCAACTTTTGTGTCAATCTAACAATTAATCAATCAATCATAGTTTACGATAATGAAATATCAGTGTACAATTATTTACCTTTATTGTTGTAGTTGTTGTAAATGACGAATCTAAGCACTCCACATTTTCACTACAGACACAGCTGACGATACTTTAACCACACGTGTGAACTTGTATTATGACGCTTTCTTGTTTTTCCAACGCCAAGAACGTTCAAGAAAGACAAAGACAGAGACAAGCATGCGCCGATTCAATGCGCCTAATTCTCTAGCGCTGCGCGCGCAGCACTCTCGTTCGATGACTCATCGTAACGTTACCGGGCGTTACACTTTTTCATAAGTGACTCCCAGCCGCAACCTAATTTAAGACGTTGTCACGTCAAAAAAAAAAACATTTAATTCTAAGAATAAGAAAAGTGTTGTCTTAAAAAACTAATTTTTCTTATCTGCTATCTTGTTTAAACACTTGATAACAGTACTATTTAAGAACTTGCTGTGGTATTTTTTCTCATTTACCCCTTGCCACCAGTTCGCGTTCTGCAGCCATGTTGGGGGCTAGAAGACCTTACACATTAGGCCAATTAGCCCGAAAGAAAAGAAGATTTTTTCTCATTTATTCTTTTGTCTGATGATGGTGTTGAATTTGCAGATATCTCTGTGATATTTTATATGCAGATATTTGTATAGAATTTCAATATTGACTATGCAAATTGACATATGTATCTATATATCACATCTTTGTTGGATTGTTAGTCAGACTAGCGGTTATTGGATAGGACAGGCCAGCTGCTGATGTACATATAATTTGTCCTTCTTTTATAGTTTTATACCTTTAGGTAATAAAGGATCTTTCTCTTCCTCTACGAATCCATAAAATTTTTCAACAGATGGTAACAATTATTATAAATAAAGCTTCCAGTGTTAAGTTTCTTGTACAACTTTTCATTATAAAGCTTTCGGATTTGTCAGTCCTTCAACAGGATTATCACGTTAATAACTTAAAGACTTTCCTGGAATTTGGACACGACAACAACAACAACTTTCCTGGACTGGACCACAAGCCCAGCACTACACCAAATAAACCATCTGAGTAGTACATCCCCACCTTTGTCTTATCACATATCGTGACAAAGGTGTCTCATCTATCATCACACACTCCGCCTTTGCTGGTCCCAAGCCCGGATGAAAAAGGAGGAGGGGGAGCAGTAACAAGCTTGCTAAAAAACCTGGGCTCAGCTGGCCCGGCTGATAGTACCCTGTAAGGACTTCTAATCTAGGGATACAGAATGAGCAGCGTTTGTACTCCATGTTAGGAGCGGCTGCACATGGCATCTGTTCCTCATGTCAGAGGCGGCCATTTCTTTTGGAGCTAAGTCGACCTGCCACTGAGTAGTGCTCCCAGTCTTAATGACAAAGGCAGACGCTTTTTACTTTACCCAATCATGATGGTTTTTCAGATGAGAAAGAAGAAGACATATCGTTTTGAACGATATCTATAAAAAAACATTATGCATTAAGGTGTAGAAATAAAAGCATAACAAGTTGGGATAGCATTATATAACAAGTGTTCATTCTAGTTAATCTTTGGTTTAGTTTTCTATATTGTCACGTAAAAAATAGGATAGACAAACTTCAGAATGACACGGCAATTTATTTAATATTGTTGCGTTGTTGGTTGACAAAGAATAACTTCCGTGGGTATAAAGGATCTTTAGGACTTTATTTAAGCCTAATCAATATAAAATAATTACAGAAGAGTCCAAAATAAGATAACAATAAAGAACACAGCAGTTACACACTCACCAACTGTAACACAGTGAGACAGAAGTTCGTAGAACCTTCTAGAATCTTCCAGGAAGTACACCGGAGTCGGCGGTAAGCAGCAGTCCGACCTCTTGAGACAGCAGCTTGCTTGGAGTACACCACATAGCTTCGTTCTTCTACTTCTCTTATCTTTCTTCTCTCTTGGCATGAGTTCCTCATCCCTATATATCCCGGAGTAGATCTTTCCAGAAAGGTCATGGTTGGGTAACCAATCAGAAAGCAGCCAGCACCGAGCCTTGCGCAATCGCTATAGATTGGCCAATAAGTTGTTTTCCGCTTTTTACATTATTATTAAATGTTCTAGAACATTCTCTCTCCATCTGGAATGTGCTTTTCTTTCTACGTAACAATATTATAAAGTAAATAAAACTTCCAGGGCTAAGTTTCTTGTGCAACTTTTCATTTTCAAGTTTTTGGACTTGTCAGTACTTCAACAAGATTATCATGTTAACAACTTAATAATAAATACTATTTTTATATATACATTATTATATACATATTGTCGCGTGTTTACCCTGCTGGTTCTTTGTGACAACGCGCTTCTTCCCTTCGTGGTTCACCTACTTGGGCTCCGGTTGCTCTTCCTTGCGGCTTTTCCCGCACGCCACCCAAAGACTTCCTGAGTTCCACTGCTCGAGTGGAAACTCCTTACCCCTGGCAGTATCTCTCGGCCTTACCACTGGTGGGGGGACACGAGAGACTTACCAGAAGAGTAGTAGCAGCAGCAGCAGCAGCAGCCCGATGAAGATGGCAATGGCTAGAGGAATGACAGGAGACGGGACGGAGACTAGAAGCACTTCTTTTATTGTCATATATTACTAAACATTACATATAACTTGAATAATAAACAACAGGTATTTACATTACGCCACCTCCTGGGGCCAATATGAAAAGGTATTTACAGTCAGGAGAGGTGGCCTCCCCAGGAAACGGGATCACAGCAGTCGGCGACTCCCGCATCAGTTGCAGATGAAAAACAGGCGAACGCGCCATCTACTGGCGGAGGTTGCAAGTGCTCTTCTTGTAACACTACCTCCCCCTTAAACCAGATCGTCCCGATCAGGTCCAATTAGTCCTATCTCCTTGGTAACAAGCCAGTCTTCCCAAATGCACCACCTTGGCCTTTGATTTAGAACTTCGCTGGATACGGTAGACCAAATCATTAATCCTTTTGATGATTTTGTAGGGCCCTTCCCAAACCGGCATCAACCCTGGTGAAAGTCCCTTTTTTCTTTCTGGATGAAACAGCCATACTAAATCATTTTGTCTAAATCCATCGTGGTTCGCCCTTTGGTCATAGTGAGTCTTCATCCGGTGGCTTGCCGTGCGAATCTTGGTCCCAACCAATTCGTGAGTCTCCAACAGAAGACCCCTCAAATTGTTTACATAACCAGCCACCTCTGCCGGCGGCTCCCCAGGACTGCCGAACTCCAAATCACATGGAAGTCGTAATTCTCTTCCAAACATTATCTTGGCCGGTGTCTGCCCAGTTGTCTCGTGAATGGCGGCTCGGTACGCCATAAGAAATGGCGGCAATCTTACGTCCCAATCCCTTTGGTGCTGCTCCACAACTTTAGACAAATGTTCCTCCATCGTTTTATTGAACCCCTCAACCATTCCATCAGATTGGGGGTGAAGGGGAGTAGTTCTTGTCTTCCGAATCCCCAACAGCCTACACAATTCTTGGAACACCCCTGCCTCGAAGTTTCGTCCTTGATCCGAATGCAGTTCCAGTGGCACTCCAAACCGACAAATCAGGTTGTCCATTAGAACTTTCGCAACCGTCGTAGCCTCCTGATTCGGGATTGCGTAGGCTTCAGGCCACTTAGTGAAATAATCCATGGCGACCAAAATATATCTGTTGCTGCCTTCGGTAACTGGGAATGGGCCGATCACATCGATCGCGATTCTCTCAAATGGTGCGCCCATATTGTATTCCCTCATCACTCCTCTAGACCTAGTTTTTGGTTCTTTGCTTGCGGCACACCTGTCGCATTCCTTGCACCACCTTTCCACATCCTCGTGATAGTAGACCCAATAGAATCTCTCCCTAACTTTCTTTAGCATTTTATCAATGCCAAAATGAGCCCCCGAGACTCCACCGTGTATTTCCCATAGGACATTGGGAACCTGGACCCTAGGGACTACTAGCTGCATGGTTTTACTCTTTCCATCGGCACTTTCTCAAATTCTTTTCAGCAGTCCGTTTTCTATACTGAGGGAGTCCCACTGTGACCACAAGGTCTTCAATTCGGGGCTCTTATCGGATATCATTTCCCAGCTTGGTCTTTCATTCCCCCTTTCTTTCCATTCCAAGATTGGGCCGACGTTGGGAGGTTTTCAGAGGTCCAATCGTCACTCGGCACCATAGTTGTCCTCCTCGAGGTTACTTCAGGTTCATCAATTTTCTCACAATGCTTGCAGTCGCCACAAGGTCTTCTGGAGAGAGCATCTGCATTGCTATGTTTTCTTCCAGGCCGGTCCATAACGTTGGCAGAATTTAGTTTCCCTGGCTGTCTCTGGTCGGGCAGCCTGACGGTGCACTGCCTCTTTAGATGACCATGTCGTCCACAGCGGAAACAGGGCCCAGCCGATCGTCTGCCAGGCCTGCCGGTCTCTTCTAGCCGTTCTAGTCTCTTCAGTATCTCCCTAATAGTGTTCGATTTCCCACCGCCTCAAGTGGTGCTTTGTTCCACAATTAATTCTGCACCACGGACCCGTGGGTACCCCGATTCGCTCACTCGGTAGGCCGCCTCCACCTCCAGGGCGCGAACCAGCGCCTCTCTTGATTTATCGAAAGAAGCAAGTCGTAACACTCTCTGGACTTCTACGTCTCGAATACCATCGATAAACGTCTGGGCAGCCCATTGGTCAAGGAAATCAATGGGAGCACCAGGGTAGGCCAGATGACAGAGCCTCTTGACATCAGCTTCAAACCCCTGCAAACTTTCCCCGACTTTTTGTCTTCTTAGCTTAAGTTGAGCTTGGTATACTTGCCTTAGATGTTGTTCTCCATATCTCAACTCAAGTTCTCCCATCAACATCGCATAACTCTGTTGATCTGCACGCGGAACCGCCTGAAGCAGATCTAAGGCCGGTCCCCGAAGAGCCACAATCAAATTTGTCACTTTTTCGGTTTCTCCCCAGCCATTGTTGAGAGTTACTGCTTCGAATTGTCGCCTAAAACCCTCGAGGGAAGTTTGTCCGTCAAAGGTAGGCGGAGGTATGTTGCGGCCTGTAGGGGAGATCACAACACCCTCTAGACTCTTCATGCGCGCCAGCTCGATCTCCAGCCTCTTGCACTCTGTCCGGACTTCACCAATATTATTCTCTAAAGCTACCTGGACCCCCCCGATCTCACTCTGGAACCTAATCTCCAAATTTGTCACTTTCTGGTGGAACTCTTCCCTCTCCTGCTGTCGAAGAAGCCTTTCTTCCTCTTTCTCTTTTTCTTTAAGAACTCTTCTTTTTTCTTTAAGAAGCTTTTCTTTCTCTTTCTCTTCTTCTTTAAGAACTCTTCTTTTCTCTTTCTCGTTTTCTTTAAGAACTCTTCTTTTTTCTTTAAGAAGCTTTTCTTCCTCTTTCTCTTCCCGAAGCCCTTGAATCATCTGGGTGAGTATGGCTAGCAAGTTCTGCTCCGAGGCCATTTTTTTTTTTTGACCTCTAGTCTCAATGGGCATTCGTCAGCAGCCAAAGAAATCTCAAATAGAGCCTCCTGGTGACCTCCACGAGGAAGAATCCCGCTTCTGACACCAGTTGTCGTGTGTTTACCCTGCTGGTTCTTTGCGACAACGCGCTTCTTCCCTTCGTGGTTCACCTACTTGGGCTCCGGTTGCTCTTCCTTGCGGCTTTTCCCGCACGCCACCCAAAGACTTCCTGAGTTCCACTGCTCGAGTGGAAACTCTCTTCCCCTGGCAGTATCTCTCGGCCTTACCACTGGTGGGGGGACACGAGAGACTTACCAGAAGAGTAGTAGCAGCAGCAGCCCGACGAAGATGGCAATGGCTAGAGGAATGACAGGAGACGGGACGGAGACTAGAAGCACTTCTTTTATTGTCATATATTACTAAACATTACATATAACTTGAATAATAAACAACGGGTATTTACATTACGCCACCTCCTGGGGCCAATATGAAAAGGTATTTACAGTCAGGAGAGCAGGAGAGGTGGCCTCCCCAGGAAACGGGATCACAGCAGTCGGCGACTCCCGTATCAGTTGCAGATGCAAAACAGGCGAACGCGCCATCTACTGGCGGAGGTTGCAAGTGCTCTTCTCGTAACAATATTTTAAATACTTATTATATATTGAGAGAAAAATATATTACATTATTTCTGTTTGAAAAACAAAATTTTTTGAAAATATACATGCATGGTGGATGATACGTGCTGATTGAATAATATCTCGAGACTTCAAATTCAATTTAATAAATTCGTCAACTATTGTGTTATATATGGTACATGCTGTTACTGAAACATCACATATTATTAAATTATTTGGATTAGGTCTTATTTTCTTGTAGCTATAATCTATAATCCAAATTGTGCTTTATCATATTATCTGACAGCTGATGAGATCAATAAGATGAGTGTCTGGTGACAAAGGTATACCCAGTGACTATGAGATAACCATAAGTTGACATAATTTCCTTATCTTTTCTATACAGTAGAACTACCTCCCTTTAGTGGACAGCTCTCTACAAAGGACAGTTTTCATTTACAAAATTATCATTTTTACTATTTAGTAACTCTCTGGTAAGAGGACACCTCTCCCTAAAGAACACTTTTGCTTTGCAATTAGTTGTCCTTCACAGGGAGGTTCAACTGTAGCAACTTTCTGGTAAGAGGACACCTCTCTCTAAAGGACATTTTGTCTCTGCAAATAGGTGTCCTTTACAGGGAAGTTCTACTGTATTTAGCAACTATCCAGTAAGAGGACACCTCTCCCTAAAAAACACTTTAGCTCTGCAATTAGGTGTTGTTCTGTACAGGGAAGTTCTACTGTATTTAGCAAATCTCCAGTAAAAGAACACTTTGGCTCTGCAATTAGATGTCCTTTACAGGGATGTTCTACTGTAGCAACTTTCTGGTAAGAGGACACCTCCCCCTAAAGGACACTTTGGCTCTGTAATTGGGTGTCCTTTACAGGGAAGTTCTACTGTATTTAGCAACTCTCCAGTAAGAGGACACCTCTCTCTAAAGAACACTTTAGCTCTGCAATTAGGTGTTGTCCTGTACAGGGAGTTTCTACTGTATTTAGCAACTCTCCAGTAAGAGGACACCTCCCCCTAAAGGACACTTTGGCTCTGTAATTAGGTGTTGTCCTGTACAGGGAGGTTCTACTGTAGCAACTCTCTGGTAAGAAGACACCTCTCCCTAAAGGACACTTTGGCTTTGCAATTAGGTGTCCTGTACAGGAAGGTTCTACTGTATCTTTTTTTTTTTTTGCACTAAATACATACGAATACTGTAATCTTCTACAAATGACTCTTCAACTTGTATAAATGATGAGGCACAATTTGGATTATAGATTATAGCTACAAGGTAATAAGATCAAATCCAAATAAATAAATAGTGTGTGACGTTTCAGTAACAGCGTTGTTACCATCTTCAGACAAAAGTACTGATTAAAACACACACACACAAAAGCCTTTATTAGGGACTTGCCCCATACAGAATCTCCCAATTGGGTAAGGTAATAATCATCTTGTGTTATTTACATAGAAATTGAATTGGCTTTACTCTTCGTCTCTGATGTATATAGTTGTTTATTTTTTTACTTTGCTACAATACAACTTTATTTTCAAAATTTATATACAGATTCTCCCAAGACACATATACAGAGAAGGAGTGGAAAAAAAAGGAATAAAATAAATGGTTGCCTGTAAAGTCGGTTTTTACGGGCGAAGATTTTACGTGACAACGGTAGAATATTTATTGATATGAATATAATTAGATTGCACAATAGGAACAAGGAATTGAATGAAAATAAGAATTGCACAAATTTTAACTATAGAAATATATTTTGTTTACTAAAACATTGTACATGTAAACTTAAACTTAACTAATTCCTATTTGAGTGATTTTGTTGAGGATAGGTCGATGATAGGAGAAATATGAAATGAAAGGAAGTGTTTCTGCTGTAATGTGTCTTGCGAAAGTCAAGTCGATAGTTGTTCCTTTTAACGTAGTTGACTTAGAAACGTTTGAAACGCAATCAAGATTATACGTATTTTTCATGAAATTAAGAAACGAGTTGTCAGGCTTTACGTTTTTGTTAAAATCCCCACACAGAAGAATCGGTATACTAGAATCAATTTGAAAATCAAAACACTTATTCAGATCGAAGGTTCAAATTTTTGCTAAATAAATTTGAAATTAAATAAAATTTGTAATTGTAAATGATGAAGTTGAAAATTAAAACATTTACTTATATTAGATGTTAAAATTCTTGCTCAACACAGTTTAAATAAAGTTTTCTTATATCTGCCACTTTTTCTTAATATTTGTAATTTTAAATAATCAATTCGAAAATCAAAACATTTATTCAGATCGAAGGTTCAAATTTTTGCTAAATAAATTTGAAACTATTTAAAATTTGTAAAATAATAATTAATTAATTAATTAATTTTAAACTAATAATTTACTTATCACTATCAACATTTATCAATAGTATGACATAACCTATAAACTCAGTTTCTCAACTTTTGTGTCAATCTAACAATTAATCAATCAATCATAGTTTACGATAATGAAATATCAGTGTACACTTATTTACCTTTATTGTTGTAGTTGTTGTAAATGACGAATCTAAGCACTCCACATTTTCACTACAGACACAGCTGACGATACTTTAACCACACGTGTGAACTTGTATTATGACGCTTTCTTGTTTTTCCAACGCCAAGAACGTTCGAGAAAGACAAAGACAGAGACAAGCATGCGCCGATTCAATGCGCCTAATTCTCTAGCGCTGCGCGCGCAGCACTCTCGTTCGATGACTCATCGTAACGTTACCGGGCGTTACACTTTTTCATAAGTGACTCCCAGCCGCAACCTAATTTAAGACGTTGTCACGTCAAAAATTCACAAAGTTAATGGGAAATATGTACATATAGAGCTATATTATTTCAATGTTCTCCTTTTTACATACAGATTCCCCTAAGTTTTGGGAGAGGATTGAGAAACACTGGACTCAATTACCAAAAAAAAGTAAAGCCTATATACACCCTATATTTCATACATTTATATACACCTTAGAAAATATTAAAAATTGCCATGTGACTGGATCCCTATAAATGCAAGGTACGGCGGCTCTCGCTAAGGCCAAGCGCCTTCTGAACAAGCTCAAATATCCTGAGGAGCCAGGAATGATCTGGTTTTTTTCAGACGAGAACTTTGTTCAGGACCAGAAGGTGAACCACAAAAATGATCGGTGGTTGTGAGAAAGCTCTGGTGAGGTACCTACGGTCATGCAAACCAAATTTCAAGAGTCATTGATGGTTCTTGGTGTAGTAGTGAAGGTGATATCTGCACATTGAACTCCAGAGTCAATGCCGTTGCTCACACTGAGGTGTTAGCCACAGTCTTGGATCGCTACACGTGGGAGGCCACATGTTAAACAGAATTAGTACCATAAAGAGAACCAGAACAATCCAAGAATGGATGGCCGAGAATATTCACGACCATGTCACACCTAACTTTTGGCCCCCAGTTCACCAGATGTCAATCCACTGTACATGTGGGACGTAGTTGAGAGGGACTCCAATAGTCATTCCCACAACACAGAGCTGCTATAGTGGATGCAAACATTGCCAAGACCCATCTCATTACTGCCAGCAGTCGACAGCCTATAGAAGCTGTTATTGCCGCTTATGGCGGGTTCATTGAATGATGTCGTAATAAAAATATTGGACCAGTGACGAAAACAAAAATATATATAGTTGGCTTAATGTTATGTAGTTATGATATAATTGTTTGTGATGATATATAATTAAATGTGATGTTTATGTAATTTTGATCTTAATTGAATAAAATATATAAAATTTAAATGTGTTTTAAATATTAATGACAAGCAGAAAACAGTCTCAAAGTCATTCACTTGTTAACTAGTCCTTACATAATGATGATCTAAAAATTTATAGTAAGATATTGCCTTAGATTTGTTTGCTGATATTTTTGAAAGCAATACGTAGGTTGAAGTGTTGGTACATTTAATTTGTTGATATAGGGCCTTCCTCTGCATCAAGGGCTGTACAATTAAGTAGGTAATGGGGGAGTTCTTCAGTAATTTCCTTGTCACACAGTGTACATATTAGGTTTTTGGCCTCAAACGTCAGAACATGGTTTTTTTTAAGACTGTAAATAGTATTCTCGATTGAGCTATGCATCGTTTGACTGGTAAAGGGAAATCATCGGTTAGGTAGCATTCTGTTTCTATTGACAAAAGTACTGATTGAGTATTCCCCACATGTTTGCCATATTGGTTCTAACCAACCAAAATCAACGGGTCATCATTTGTTTGATCCTCTCAGTCACTCCTCAGTGAGCTATTTATATAAATAATATTTTAAAGTTGGCAACACACCTCAATGCTAGAGGAGAGTCTGCCAAACTGCGGGGATTTGTTTTACTTCACTGTAGGAAACCTTGTCACACTGCCATATACAAGTCTGAAGGTCTCATAGGTTCTTAGATCTCATAATAGAGAAGTTGTTTATTGAATTGTATGTAGATACTTTGAAACATTACCAAATTCTCTTTGTGTATATATTCTATCTTATGAGAACTTTGTCTTCTTCTTCTTCTTTCTTATCTACACTTAATCATATCAAGGTATCAAGCTTGTAAAGCATGACAACCATCATGATTGGGTGAAGTAGAATGCGTATGCCTTTGTCATCAAGACTGGGAGCACTACTCAGTGGCAGGCCGACTTAGCTCCAAAAGAAATGGCCGCCTCTGACATGAGGAACAGACGCCATGTGCAGCTGCTCCTAACATGGAGTACAAAACGCTGCTCATCCTGTATCCCTGGATTAGGAGCCCTTACAGGGTACTATCAGCCGGGCCAGCTGAGCCCAGGTTTTTTAGTGAGCTTGTTACTGCTCCCCCTCCTCCTTTTTCATCCGGGCTTGGCACCGGCAAAGGCGGAGTTATGAGAACTTTGTTAAGTTTAGAACTATTTGTACAATAATTTACAAAACACTACTAATCCATCGTGTAAATAATTAATCATATATATATAAATAATACTAGCACAGCACAATAGTCCTTTGGACTCCGTGCTTTTGTAACAATAAATAAATAAATAAATAAAAAATAAATGAATGGATAGAAAAGTGCTGATTTAAATGATAGGCACAATTTGGATTATAGATTATAAATAAACGTCCTTCCCTGATTTATATTATTATTATAATTTTATCTAAATATATAATAAGTATTTAAAATATGTATATAATAATGTGTATATATAATAATGTGTGTATATAATAATGTGTATATATAAATTGTATTTATTATTAATTTGTTAACGTGATACTCTTGTTGAAGGACTGACAAGTCAGAAAGTTTGAAAATAAAAAGTTGTACAAGAAACTTAACCCCGGAAGCTTTATTTATTTATAATATTATTGATTATAAACACAAGATAATAAGGCATCATCCAAAATAGAGTACTTTTTGTCTGAAGATGGTAACAACATTGTTACCGAAACGTTACACACTATTTATTTATTTGGATTTGGTCTTATTACCTTGTATTCATTCCTAGAGTACTTTGAAACCATTCAGTACTGGCAAATGGATTTTAACACTTTATATGTTGATATACAGTTAAACCTGTCTATAGCGCTCCCTCTAAATAGCACCTCCCTCTCTATAGCACCCGATTTTAAATACGTAGTACAATGCGATTTACATTAAAAGTGACCTGTCTATAGCACCCTATTTTGGTGAGTCCCAAGAGGGGGCGCTATAGACAGGTTTAACTGTATATTCAAGGCGTGAAAAATAATTATCACTATTGTTAAATATTTAAAGATATAAAAGTACAGTTAAACCTGTCTATAGCGCCCCCTCTTGGGACTCACCAAAATAGGGTGCTATAGAGAAGGGTGCTATAGACAGGTCACTTTTAATGTAAATCGCATCATACTACATATTTAAAATCGGGCGCTATAGAGAGGAAGGTGCTATTTAGAGGGGGCTCTTTAGACAGATTTAATGTATAATAAAATTTTATTTTTAAATTTCTCAATGAAAAAAAAATATTTATTTGGATTTGGTCTTATAACCTTGTGTTTAAATTTCTCAAAACAATCACCATCTCACTAATCTATATCTTTGTTCCATCAATTTTTTCAGATATTAAAACACCTCTGAAAGTCCTCTTCTTTCTCACAATATACTTTTTTTGCATTCTTGTTTCAGTTATCCAGTTGACATCCTTTCAATTATTAGGGTCAAGGAGAAAAGTTAATGGGAGCAAGGTCAGGAGAATAGGGTGGATATTAAATCAATTCTAAGTTAGCCACACAACTAAGAGTCATATGTGATGGCTGTATGTGTGTTTTTACCTATTTAAAGCAAAATTCTGAGAACATTTTCTGTTTTTCAATGCTGTCAACGTTAGAGAAGGTTTTAATACAGTAGAACTACCTCCCTGTAAAGGACAACAACTAATTGCAGAGTCAAAGTGTCCTTTAGGGAGAGGTGTCCTCTTACTGGAAATATGCTACAGTAGAACCTCCCTGTAAAGGATAACACCTAATTGCAGAGCCAGTGTCCTTTAGGGAGAGGTGTCCTCTTACTGGAAATATGCTACAGTAGAACCTCCCTGTAAAGGACAACACCTAATTGCAGAGCCAAAGTGTCCTTTAGGGAGAGGTGTCCTCTTACCAGAGAGTTGCTACAGTAGAACCTCCCTGTAAAGGACAACACCTAATTGCAGAGCCAAAGTGTTCTTTAGGGAGAGGTATCCTCTTACCAGAGAGTTGCTACAGTAGAACCTCCCTGTAAAGGACAACACCTAATTGTAGAACCAAAGTGTCTTTTAGGGACAGGTGACCAGAGTTTCTAAATAGTAAAAATGGTAATTTTGCAAGTGAAAACTGTCCTTTATAGAGAGATGTCCTCTATAGTGAGGGTCCTCTCATGGAGGTTTTACTGTATATTCAAGCTTATACATTTTTAAAATGTAAGCATTTGCATCTGTGATAAATGTTTTCTAAGTTTTGATAATATCTTTTATCTCTTAAGTGAATATACAGTAGAACCACTTTTTAGCGGACACCTCTCCACAAAGGACAGTTTTCATTTACAAAATAACCATTTTAATATTTAGCAATTCAATGATTTTTTTTTACTCATCCTCATGACTCCATATAGGTTATATGCCAGTTACGGTAAACCGCTGGTTTTATCCAGCATTTCCCCGAGGTCACCTACAGAGAGGTGTAACTTGGACTTTGACCTGGTATTAAATGGCCGCCTCTAACATGAGGAACAGACGCCTTGTGCAGCCGCTCTTAACATGGACTACAAACACTGCTTATCTTGTATCCCTGGAGACCTTACAGGTTACTATCAGTCAGACCAGCTGAGCCCAGGTTTTTTAACAAGCTTGTTACTGCTCCCCCTCCTCCTTTTTCATCCGGGCTTGGGACCCGCAATGGCTGAGTTGTAATTCAATGATTTTTTTTTTTGCTTCTTCCTAGTACACGTGGTACAGACCATGATAATCATGGTGGGTAGAAGTTGGGGGCTGTTTTTACTGTAAGTGCACCACATGTCTACACATGTGAAAAGCAGTTTGACTTTGCACTTACAAATGTGCCAGAGCCCCGTTTGGTTACTTGCACTCGCTGGTGGGGTTGGACTTTTGCAAGAATTGGGGGCCATTGGAGCATTTTTTTTTTTAGATAAGAAAAAAGTGCCCAATGGGGGATTCTATCCTGGGTCGTAACGGTCGAAAATCAAGGGTTTAGACCATCCTTCCACCGACCCCCAAATGATAATTTTGGCAATGAAAACTGTCCTTTATAGAGAGGTGTCCTCTCATGGAGTATGTTTAACTGTATTTACAAATAAAACGCTGACATCACATGACTGATTCATAGAGTAGGTCAACACAGATGTGACAATAATTGTGAGTATTGAGTAAAAACACTAGGCCTCTAGGGAAAAGTATCATTTAAAATACATTTTTAATCTCTAGCTTTCTGGTTCGAACGCCCTTCTAGAGACGAAAATATGGTATAATGTTATAAACAGTAGAACTTCCCTTTAGCGGACACCTCTCCACAAAGGACAGTTTTCATTGCCAAAATTACCATTTTTACTATTTAGCAACTCTCCAGTAAGAGGACACCTCTCTACAAAGGACAGTTTTCATTGCCAAAATTACCATTTTTACTATTTAGCAACTCTCCGGTAAGAGGACACCTCTCTATAAAGGACAGTTTTCATTGCCAAAATTACCATTTTTACTATTTAGCAACTCTCCAGTAAGAGGGCACCTCTCTACAAAAGACAGTTTTCATTGCCAAAATTACCATTTTTACTATTTAGCAACTCTCCAGTAAGAGGACACCTCTCTACAAAAGACAGTTTTCATTGCCAAAATTACCATTTTTACTATTTAGCAACTCTCCAGTAAGAGGGCAGCTCTCTACAAAAGACAGTTTTCATTGCCAAAATTACCATTTTTACTATTTAGCAACTCTCCAGTAAGAGGACACCTCTCCACAAAGGACAGTTTTCATTGCCAAAATTACCATTTTTACTATTTAGCAACTCTCTGGTAAGAGGACACCTCCCCCTAAAGGACACTTTGGCTCTGCAATTAGATGTCCTTTACAGGGAGGTAGTTCTACTGTATATATAACAAATAGTTGATGTGATATTGTACCATTCCTAGAAAGTATTGATCCTATGTATTTGTAGCCTAGGGACTTTCTTCATTTGAGGCAAGATTATTGCACCATCCTGGGGCTTCATGTCAATATTTGATTTTGGTCCATATTCTATATACAGTTACGAGCGTCATTCCTCATCTCCTAATCAACAATCAGTCATCAGTTTTCATCTCTGTCACTGTTTGCTTTTTTTTTGGAATGGCGCCCTCCTATTGGTTGGCTACGGTCACGCCACCTTTGCCCCCCCCCCCCACTCGCCTTTTCGTTTATGTAATTATTGTGTTGGAGCGGATCGCTCCTTAAATAAATGCATATATTAGTTAATAACCAAATGGAATCCTCTCTTTCTTTTTCCCTGTAAGAGACGCCTATGGAAGCCAACAGTAGATAGACAGATAAAGCACATAGGCTATAGTTATTAACTAACATATGCATTTATTTAAGGCGCCAATTTATAATTGTAACAAATAGTATTTGAATCAAAACATTCAATCGGGTAAAACACGGGCGTTGCCCGGGTCATTCGGCTAGCTAATATTATAAGCGAGACCAGAATGAGAGAGAGAGAGAGAGTAATCATAAACAAATTCATTTTAACTAGGAAAGTTTTTACAAATTTTGACAGATCTCAAAAAAACAACTGAAAGATATATAAGCAGACTACAGTTAAACCTGTCTATAGCGCCCCCCCTATTGGGACTCACCAAAATAGGGTGCTATAGAGAGGGGGTGCTATAGACTGGTCACTTTTAATGTAAATCGCATCGTACTATGTATTTAAAATTGGGCGCTATAGAGAGGAAGGCGCTATTTAGAGGGGGTGCTATAGACAGGTTTAACTGTAGTTGGTAATGATAAAGCACAATTTGGATTATCTATATATATATAAAAATGAATGTCTGTGTGTGTGTCTGTGTGTGTGTCCTCTATAGATTCAAAAACCATACATCCAATCGCCGTGAAATTTTGGGATATTATTAGGTATATCCCCGGAAAGGTTTACGAAAAATAATTTCTTGAATATCTTGAATATCCTTAGAGTTATTTGCAGATTTATAGCTTTAACTCGCAAGCAGCGCCACCATTGAGACCGAGATAGGCTTAGGTTTTGGTCCACGCCTGATGACCTTGGGTCTTTCAGGGCTAATATATTAAGTAAAACTGATTCAAATATTAGTGCTTTAGTGCTATCTCCTTGAGGTTACCGATTTAAAAGTTTATTTTCTAATTTTAGATTGTATAAGAAACATATTTTATTTTAAGTATTGTACTTTATTTTAAAAAGTTTAAATAATTGTGGTTTAAAAAGATTAAATAATTGTGGGGTTAAATAAAACGTTATTCCAATTATTTTCTTCAGCTAGAAATCAATAATATTTTTATTTATTCACGTACGTTAATTTGTTGATATCTAAAAGGAAACACGGGAGACTGGGAGATATTTGGCCGAATGTGGAACTTGCCTTCTCATTCACGTAACTTAGCCCTGAAGACTTTATTTTCTTTATAATAAATTTATTTGTTTGCATTTAACCATATATATGATGTATCTAGATACAACGATGATTTTGTAATGTAGAAAATTAGGAGAGACAAAATTCAGGATGATACGGCAATTTATTTGAGACAAGAATAATGATACAATTCCAAGGCAAGATACTATTCCTTTAACTTACAATTACCGAGGGAACCAATTAATATTGATTTTATTCAACTTATCGAGTATTTTTCAAGGGACCGGGAAAACATTTTCACTAGATAAAATGATGATTTTGTAATGTAGAAAATTAGGAAAGACTAAATTCAGGATGACACGGCACACAAGGACCGGGAAAAAATGTTCACTTTATCGAGAGATTCAAATTTACGAGTTTCAAATTATCAAAATATATCTTTCTTTTTATAAGTTTATAGAGAATTGTTTCAACAAATGTTCGTTAGACAAACCTTTACTCGGATAAAACCCCGGGCGAAGCCGGGTACATCCGCTAGTAGATTATAAACACAAAGTAATAAGACCAAATCCAAATAAATAAATAGTGTGTGATGTTTCAGTGTTGTTACCATCTTAAGACAAAAGTACTGAATGTATTTACTCCATTAGTACTTTTGTCTGAAGATGGTAACAACACTGAAACGTCACACACTATTTATTTATTTGGATTTGGTCTTATTACCTTGTGTTTGTAGTTGGTAATGCTATACAAGGTTGTGACTGACTTCTCTACAGATGTAATTATGAATCAACACAATGTTCCAGAGGTGGACATGGAGAGGGTGTCAGATGAGGTGGACGTCCTTGTAGTAGGAGGAGGTCCAGCTGGACTGTCCACAGCTATCAGACTCCGGCAGCTGGCAGCGGAACACAACAAGGAGCTCCGGGTGTGTCTGGTGGAGAAATCTGCAGAGATTGGTGAGGTCACCTCTACATACTCTACACCTCTAATCTATACACACATTCTATAATGCAATATGTCAATGATGAACCTCAGCAATGGTCCCACTCCAGGGATACAGAGGAGCTGCATCTGTACTCATGTTAGAGTCAGCAGCAAAGTCTTCCATGTTAGGAACGGCCTCAAATTACAGTCAGACTTTCACCAAAGTGTGCCTGGACCATGGTGCCATGATCAATGAAAGCTGCACTCCTATACCCCATTCCATGAGATCATGAACTCATGGAATTTGTGTAATATTTACACAAGGGGATAAGAAACAACAACTCTACACACACAATAATTTACTGACGTCTAAAATCCAGCCCATTTCACTATTTAAAAATCTTGGATAGACTTCTGAATGTTTCACAATTATTTACCATGTCTTGAAGTAGCCTCGTCAATAATTAGTAAAAATGTTGAATTTTTTCTCCTTGATGTTAGAAGGAGCCTCGGTGAAATCTACATGTACAGTATGGACCCTTGATTGATGGGGCAAACTCATCTTTGACGAACGGCTCTTATACTTGAACTTGACCCTTTGACAGGTAGGACAAGATGATACAAGCTAACAGAGGTTATACAAGATAAGAAAGACCATTAATCTGTACAAGAGCTAGGTCCTCAGCTAAGCACCAACCTTTTAAAAACTAAAATAATCAAATTATCTCTAGAGCTGTTACTAAATGAGTTTTTCCTATTGTAAATGTGGAAGTTTCTTCAGCACAGCTGGTGTGTCTGGCCATCAGCTACACAGTTCTTACACTTGGATTCAATGTTGTTGTCGTGTCCAATGAAGAGCCTCAGATATCTCTATGTATCTCTATCACAGCAATGTCCACTATCTTGGGTGTGTAAAGCTGCTGCTCTGGGTCCATGTCAATTTTTATGCAAGGCCGCGGCCATTGCTGAGCATGAGAATATGTGAGGTGTTAGTTCCACACCAGGACAGTTGTTACATGTCCTATAGGTTCTTGTGCCATCTGGATGTATTGTCATTCCTTTATAGTGTTTTGTTCTAAGTCTTGTTATAGTTTTTGTAATTCTCTCAGAGTTTATTTCGCATATTTGATATTTTCTTGGATTCAATGAAATAAGAATATTATATACAGTAGAACCTCCATGAGAGGACACTCCCACTAGAGGACACCTCTCTATAGAGGACAGTTTTCATTTGCAAAATTACCATTTTTACTATTTAGCAACTCTTCCGCTAGAGGACACCTCTCCTCTCTGTTATTGCTTCATAGTCCTCTAGTGTGAGTGTCCTCTCATGGAGGTCCTACTGTATTGGAAAGCTGTATTAAATAAACAATAAATATTGGGGAAATTAAAAGAAAAAGACAACTCCTGGTTGTTGAACTGAAAGTTAATGATGGTTTGAGCCTTATAAGTAAAAATAGACTGTTTGCTTCATTGTCCTCGCTATTGCTTCATAGTCCTCTAGTGTGAGTGTCCTCTCATGGAGGTCCTACTGTAGTTGATTATTATCTTTGAGAGATCCTTTCTGAAGTCTTTACATAAGCACATGGGCATCAACTGAAAAACATTTTAAGTCACCAATTCAATGTCTTCCTTATTATTGCCTTATTTCCAAGCCTTAGTTATGTTTATAAAGATTGATATACATTCTTGCTACTTTGTTGCTTTTATTTTATTTCCATGTCTTCTATTATTACAGTAGAACCTCCATGAGAGGACACTCGCGCTAGAGGTCACCTCTCTATAAAGGACAGTTTTCATTTGCAAAATTACTATTTTTACTATTTAGCAACTTTCCGGTAAGAGGACACCTCTCCCTAAAGGACAGTTTGGCTCTGCAATTAGGTGTTGTCCTTTACAGAGAGGTAGTTCTACTGTATTTAAAAAAAAAGACCAAATGTCATCACCACCACTGAATATAGCACGCCCTATCCACTGTGAAATTACCCAAAGTTATTTAAATCTAGATGAGCCAATTCTAAGGTTCTTACATCAGAATACCTCAGCTTCCTTAACATACCAGATAGATAAGAGGCTCCCTCTTCCCTCTGGTTATTTATAGAAAACTTGATGTAGCCACATCTACCAATATATTATATATTGCTTATCCCTAGTACATGTGGTACAGGCCATGATAATCATGGTGGGTAGAAGTAGGTGACTGGATTTGGTCTTATTATCTTGTGTTTCAAGGGATATGTTTCTTTTTAAAATTTATTTCAAATCTTTAGCTCTCAGGCATGACAGCTCAAGATTTAAATTGTAATTAAAAAAAAAAAAAAAAAAAACTTGGAAGCTTTAGAGACTCTTATGGTGTAATTTGACTGATTCGGAACAAAATGAGGTTGAGGTTGGTATATGCTCGTCTTTTTTTTTTTTTTATCCCTAGTACATGTGGTACAGGCCATGATAATCATGGAAGGGTAGAAGTAAGCGACTGCTTTTACTGTAAGTGCACCACATGTCTACACATGTGAAAAACAGTTCGACTTTGCACTTACAAATATGCCAGAGCCCAGTTTGGTTACTTGCACTCACTGGTGGGGTTGAAGTTTTGCAAGGATCAGGAGCCATTGGAGTATTTTTTTTTTTTTTATCAGAAAAAAGTGGCCAATGCGGGAATTGAACCTGGGTCGTAGCGGTGGAAAACCAACGGTTTAGACCATCCTTCCACCGACCCCCTACATATAATCAACTAATGATTTATTTTACTCCTGATATTTCAGTGACCTGCTTTCACTCTCCTGGGGGGAATGGTTGAATCCTAATTGTACTTATCTACTTCCCTCATTCCACTGAAGAGAATGATAGGAAGTCAATGAAATGTCAGGAGTTAAATAAATCATTGGTTGATGTGTTGTTCTCTGAATCTACTTCAAACTAACAAATGATCTTGGCAAACTTGACGAATATCTAGTATCTAGACGAATAAGTTTTTTTTTTGCACTTTAGTTTGATTAAGACACAATTTGGTTTATCTTATATATATAAAAATGAATGTTTGTATGTTTGTTTGTTTGTATGTCCGGTATACAAATTCGCAGTAGTTCACTAATTCAAACCAAAATTTCCATACATAAGGTAAAAAAAATACGGGGAAGACGATAGGCTATTTAAAAAAAACATATAAATCAATTATTAAAACTATATATTCAAATTATTCTACTTAGCTCACGAACAGTGCCCTCTATCAAAGATTAGATTAAATTATGCTGATGCAAACAAATAGATAATGCTAATAACAAACAATTATAAAAAAAATCTCATCTAAATATATATCACTCGGGTAGATATGCACACGAGTCAATCCCCTTTGTAATAAGACCAAATCCAAATAAATAAATAGTGTGTGACGTTTCAGCGTTGTTACCATTTTCAGACAAAAGTACTGATCTTTATAATCCATAATCCAGATTATGTCTTATCACCTTGTGTACTTTAGTTTCTTTTAGTTCTGATCTCTATATGTCTTAATGTCTTGTTTATTCAATTTGAAATTTTGTCAGGTGGTGTAAAAATACATTATTAAAAAATAATTGTGTCATCTATTCATCTTTGCCATTTAGCAGGTCAATGGCATGGCACAACTCCAGCTCTGGCGCAATTTCAGAACATTAAGACAACCATGGTATCTTTTCTGTCCAGGGAGGTTTTTGTTTTGTGTAAAGAGGATTTACAGTTTTCTGAATAAGCTGCCATGGTGCAGGTTAAGTAGCAGAGAAAATTCACTGGTCAAAATTTAACACAAAGCAATAACGCGCCATCTAAACATATAAAATGAAAGGATTTAAAAGCACGAATGTTTCCTTTATACATAATACAAACTTCCACTGTCCTTACTGCAATATTTGAATGTAATTCTACTGTCCTATAAGCTTATGTCCATAGTTTTCTTGAAAACCATTTCTGAGATTCCATCCTTCAGCGCTGCGTATATAAGCAGAATCGTCCAATACAGTATTAGAGTTCTGAGAAGCGGTCTGGTGAATTAAATTGGCGAAACTGCAGGGAGGGTTCACCACTGATGAGCCAAGCCCTCCCAATATATTTTTTCATCGCAGTAAGGACAGTAGAAGTTTGATTTATTTGTAAAAAGAAACATTCCCATCTTAATGTTTTCATTTACTATTTCTTCTTTATTTAGATGTGAAAACAGTTGATTCTCTATTTAAGACCAAAGACAAATAGAGTAGGATATCTTATGTTTGTATTTTGGACCAGAAAATTGAGAAGCAAGTATAAATGATGAATACGAACATCAACAAGACAAAATTAGACAAGTGATCTATACTCTGGGGTGGGCCAATGACATTCTGTTGTTGGTTGTAACTTATCCCCTTGTGTAAAGATTTCAAAAATTCCATGAGTTCATGCTCCTCAAGCTGTTTTATGATAAGCAGCGGCCTCTCCCAAAGGTCCTGTTTAGTGGATCTAATACAAGTCAAAATGTGTCCTGGAGCTGCAGGTGCCAAGCTACATTTTGGACAAGTGGGGTAGATTTTGTTGTTATTTTGTATCTTTGTACAAGTATGTGGTTGTTGTAACATGTTGGAGAATTGTGTGGCAGGCGGCCATATTCTATCTGGAGCTTGCATCGAGCCCAAGGCCTTGAATGAACTCATCCCTGATTGGAAGGAAAAAGGGGTAAATTTTTCTTAATGTTCCTAAAAAATGTTTTTTTTTTTAGTCCTTCTGATTGCCCTCAAATTCTTCTTATCTATTTTGACGGGAGATGTGTCTGTTGTTTATGAATATACGTTTTGTTTGTTGGGAATTATAATGCTACAATTCAGCTAGAGAAAAAGTTAGGTGTATAAAAATTGATTTTAAATTGTTAGTTTCAGTTTTTTTTGGTTTGTTTCAGTTTTTTATTTTTACAATGGTTTTTTTTTCCATGTTGTGTTCAGTGCTCCACATTTTGGATAATAAATATTTAAGATTTATTACATTTTTAATTTTGCTATAATATTTACCCTAAATTTTTAGGTCTAAAAAAGCTTTAGTAATTGGAACTAAAAATAATTAAACACAAGGTAATAAGACCAAATCCAAATAAATAAATAGTGTGTGACGTTTCGGTAACAGCGTTTTTACCGAAACGTCACACACTATTTATTTATTTGGATTTGGCCTTATTACCTTGTGTTTATAATCTACTAGACGAATGGCCCGGGCAACGCCCGGGTTTTACCCGAGTGCTTATATATTTTTAAAATGTTTTAATTAAAATACTATTCGTTACAATTATAAATTGGCGCCGTGGATGTTTCTCTTGTGAAACGTCCCGCCCCAAACTGTGTGTGTCTTGAAAATATAAAAATAAAAATGTGAACGGAAAAATATGTCCAGGGTAGCCTAGTGGTCATGGCATCTGCCCGGTAAGCGGAAGGTCGTGGGTTCGATTCCCATCCCTTTACACTTTTTTTATTTTATCCATTCTGACCAAAATCTATCCGTGAACTTCACACAGTGAACTTCACACAGACAGAATAAGGCAATTATATAAGTAGATAATCCAAATTGTGCCTTATCACACACTATATTTTTATTTGGCCTTATTAACTTGTGTTTATAATCTATGACGTAATACCGGCAGCGCCCGCCCGTTGGCTGCCGGCGATCACGTGACTGCCCATGACGGTCGTGACTATATATGTTGATAGGGATGGATAATAATAATATAATAATAATAATTATTATTATTATTATTATTATTATTATCATTAGATAATGATAATGATCATAATGATGATGCGCGCGCATCCGTGACAGAACCGGCCGGCCAGCCGGCCCATGACGGTCGTGACTATATATAGGGACTAGACGAATGGCCCGGGCAACGCCCGGGTTTTACCCAAGTGCGTATATATTTTAAAAACGTTTTAATTCAAATACTATTTGTTACAATTATAAATTGGCGCCGTGGATGTCTCTCTTGTGAAACGTCCCGCCCCAAACTGTGTGTGTCTTGAAAATATAAAAATAAAAATGTGAATTTTCATAAAGATTTCATCATGTCGATTTTTTTTTTTTGCATTTCACCTACTAAATCGATAGAGATAATTACATTTGCAACATGAACTTAAGTATATTGACTAAATAGAAAACTGCATAGTAATAAAGATCATTTTTTAAAGGCACCATATCGTTTTTTTTTCAATAAAATCGAAACAAAAATTAACGATAAATAACGATAATTGCCTTAAAAAGAAATTGCCTTAAAAAAAAGAAACATTCGCGGTGATTTTGTCTTGCATTCGTTTTATACAATTATTATATACGAATGACCCGGGCAACTCCCGGGTTTTACCCGATTAAATGCTTTTATTCAAATACTATTCGTTACAATTATAAATTGGCGCCGTGGATGTCATTCTTGTATAATATATAAATGAGTTTTAAAAATTGTAAAAAAAAAAAAAAAAATGCATCGGCCGGGAATCGAACCCGGGCCGCCCGCGTGGCAGGCGAGCATTCTACCACTGAACCACCGATGGTTATGAAAATTCCCATCCGTGAGCTTCAGACAAACAAACAGACAGAATAAGGCAAATATATAAGTAGATTTACTCTTCATTGTTGGCTTTTTATCTTACATTTATTCTTCATTGTTGGCTTTTTATATTACATTTACTCTTCATTGTTGGCTTTTTATCTTTCATTCATTCTTCATTGTTGGCTTTTTATATCATATTTACTCTTCATTGTTGGCTTTTTATCTTATATTCATTCTTCATTTTTGGCTTTTTATATTATATTTACTCTTCATTGTTGGCTTTTTATCTTACATTTATTCTTCATTGTTGGCTTTTTATATTACATTTACTCTTTATTGTTGGCTTTTTATCTTACATTCATTCTTCATTGTTGGCTTTTTATATCATATTTACTCTTCATTGTTGGCTTTTTATCTTACATTCATTCTTCATTTTTGGCTTTTTATATTCTATTTACTCTTCATTGTTGGCTTTTTATCTTACATTTATTCTTCATTGTTGGCTTTTTATATTATATTTACTCTTCATTGTTGGCTTTTTATCTTACATTTATTCTTCATTGTTGGCTTTTTATATTATATTTACTCTTCATTGTTGGCTTTTTATCTTACATTCATTCTTCATTGTTGGCTTTTTATATCATATTTACTCTTCATTGTTGGCTTTTTATCTTACATTCATTCTTCATTATTGGCTTTTTATATTATACTAATGATGATGCGCGCGCATCCGTGACAGAACCGGCCGGCCCATGACGGTCGTGACTATATATGTTGATATTCCAAATTGTACCTTATCAGTAGATTTGGTCTTATTACCTTCTAATCTATAATCCAAATTATTTGGATAATGATAATGATCATAATGATGATGCGCACGCATCCGTGACAGAACCGGCCGGCCGGCCCGCCCGCCCGCCCATGACGGTCGTGACTATATATGTTGATAATTCAATTTGTGCCTTATCATTAAAAATAATTAACTTTAGATCTTTTTTTTTTAATTATCCCTAGTACATGTGCTGCAGGCCATGATAATCATGGTGGGTAGAAGTAGGCGACTGCTTTTACTGTAAGTGCACCACATGTCTACACATGTGAAAAACAGTTTGACTTTTGTACTTACAAATGTGTCACATGTCAAGTTCATTTCTACAACAAACAGATATCATCAAATGATGTCTGTTTTCTCTGTAATGTATTATATTAATGT
This sequence comes from Cordylochernes scorpioides, assembly GCA_030710605.1. NCBI lineage: Eukaryota > Metazoa > Arthropoda > Arachnida > Pseudoscorpiones > Chernetidae > Cordylochernes > Cordylochernes scorpioides. Next base: position 97,041,218 of record CP092863.1, on the reverse strand, counting down.
GCCAGAGCCCCATTTGGTTACTTGCACTTGCTGGTGGAAATGGTTATCTGAAAAAAAAAAAAAAAGCCCAATGCAGGATTCAATCCCGGGTCATAGCAGTTGAAAACCAACAGTTTAGACCACCCTTCCACCAACCCCCATTAACTTTAGTAAAACCAGCTAGTTTTATCTAATGTAACTCTATTATAAATAAAATTTTAAACACCATTTTGACAATTTAGTAAATTTTATATTAAGACACCTACTGATAAGGCACAATTTGGATTATAGATTATAAACACAAGGTAATAAGACCAAATCCAAATAAATAAATTGTGTGTGACGTTTCGGTAACAGCGTTGGTACCATCTTCAGACAAAAGTACTGAATGAACTAAATGAAGTAAATCAGTACTTTTGTCTGAAGATGGTAACAATGCTGTTACCGAAACGTCACACACTATTTTTTTTATTTGGATTTGGTCTTATTACCTTGTATTTAAGACACCTACTGTTATTAAATGTTTTGGTACCAATATGCCAACAATTGGATTTTTGCCTTCTTCCCAACCCTCTTTAGTCGCGATAATCAATTTTTTTTTAATATTGGTGGCTATAAAGGTTTGAAAAGAAATTTAAGAATAAAATAACTGTAGTAGAAAATCTACCCTCCATGAAAGACTGCACCATTCATGCTTGGTGGACACAATAAACAGTGGTTTTCCTTCTGGCGCACAGAGCCACAATGATCGATTTTCAAATTATAAATTACACTGCACACATATGTACTGTTACATTTAACCTGAATATGGGAACACTTCACGATTTTGCGTGTCATCCTTGCGCAGGGGCCATGCTAATCTTCTCTGTATCGTTCCAATTTTATTAACCTGAATATGGGTAGGGAATGAAAAAAAAAAAAGAACATTTTTAAACACAAGGTAATAAGACCAAATCCAAATGAATAAATAGTGTGTGACGTTTCAGTGTTGTTACCATCTTAAGATAAAAGTTTTTTTTTTTTTTTTGCTTATTCCTACACGGTACACATGGTACAAGTCATGATAATCATGGTGGGTAGAAGGCGACTGCTTTTACTGTAAGTACACCACATGTCTGCACATATGAAAAGCAGTTCGACTTTGCACTTACAAATGTACTAGAGCCTCGTTTGTTTACTTGCACTCGCTGGTGGGGTTGCACTTTTTGCAAGAATCAGGGGCCATTGGGGTATTTTTTTTTAATCAGAAAAAAGTGCCCAATGCGGGAATCGAACCCGAGTCTTAATGGTCAAAAATCAATGGTTTAGACCATCCTTGCATCTACCCCCTCAGATAAAAGTACTCTATTTTACATGTCCTACACTATTTATTTGGATTTGGTCTTATTACCTTGTGTTTATAATCTATAATCCAAATTGTGACTTATATATAATTGTACCTTGAGTATTTAGAGTGTTAAATTTAATTCTTGTTTGAATCTGAAACTAGGATCCTCATTGGCCGTGATATCATGTTAAAACGCCTCGATCGTGAAATGATATTGTAACAAAGTATTTATTAATTTTATTATTTTTATTAACAGAGTGGTCATTTTTATGTTTTTATTTTGCTACTCTGTATACTCTGTAAATTTCCCTCGTGGCTTATCTTTTGTTTACCATTCATAGTTTTGTCCTTGCCTGAAATAAATTGTTGTCTCCTCCTGAAGTTTTTGTCTTCCCTAATTTTCCATGTGGCAATTTATAATCCTAATTGTGTGTCAAAGAGGGAATTGATGTTATTTAAAGTAGTATTTGTCCTGTGATCGACCAAAGATATTCCCAATTTACCTGGTACACCTTGTCTGTAGTATCTCACCAGATAGAGATCTCACCACTTGTGTCCCGCAGGCCCCTCTCAAGACACAAGTCACCAAGGATTCCTTCCGCTTCCTCACCAAGAACAGAAGCTTTCCTATCCCCATAATGAAAGGTTGGTCTCCCAGCGTCTCTTTTTCTATGGGGACATTTTATTTTATTTCGACTTTAGAGCGCTATGTCCCCCTAGAGACACTTGCACTATAAAGGTAAACTAAACATAGAAAGAAAAGAAAAAAAAAATCATTTGAATATGTACAAGGATTAGTATGTGAAAAAAAATATGTATATATATGTTATAAATAAAGATAATGAGATTTCTGTTGTATTTTAGAATTGTTGAGATTATGCTATGGTAATGTAATGCAGTCATGGTTGAAATCTTTAAAGTATGATAACTAAAAATAGTTTTGATCAGTAATTTAATTGAGTTAAAGGAATATATATATAAAAAAAACATAATTTGATAAAAGTAATGCCTGGCTTAAGGCGTAAGAATAAAAAAATGAAAAGCTTATTTACATAATGTACAAAAGTTTTGAGCCGGCCATTGGGATAAAACAACAACGAGTTTTTTATAGGGGAAGAGTGACCTCTGGCTGTCGATTTAAGAGTATTTGAATGTATGAAATTATAATTTAAAATAAAATAATACTTTTATATAACACTAGACGTATGACCCCGGCTTCGCCCGTGAATTCCCCCGATTGCAATTTCCTTCATACTGAAAGTACATCAATAATAAATATTAGAAGTGCCATAGAATAGCATTACAGAAGTAACACATAAACTACAGGAAAAAAGTGTGTGTGATGGCAAAAATTGTATTATATTAGTGTTTAGGTATTTGATTTAATTAATATAGTTGATATAATAATATATATTTATATTATATATAATATAAATGAGTTTTAAAAATTGTAAAAAAAAAAAAAAAAGTATCGGCCGGGAATCGAACCCGGGCCGCCCGCGTGGCAGGCGAGCATTCTACCACTGAACCACCGATGCTTATAAAAAATGGCCATATTTGGGTATTCATTCCATTCTGGAATACTCAGCGTAAAAAAAAGTTCTTCAAATGAAAAAAATAAATAGCCAAAAATACTAATCAAAATGTAGCCGAAAATTTTCCTCAGGTTTATAAAAAGCGACATGCAAAATTTGGTACCAATTGGTTCAGTAGTTTTTGAGTTTATCGCGAAACAGATAGACAGACATTGACTTTTATATATATAGTGATACTAGACGGGTGACCCGGGCTTCACCCCGGGATTGACCCGTGTGCATATCTACCCGAGTGATATATATTCAGATAAGATTTTTTTTATAATTGTTTGTTATTAGCATTATCTATTTGTTTGCATCAGCATAATTTAATCTAATCTTTGATAGAGGGTGCTGTTCGTGAGCTAAGTAGAATAATTTAAATATATAGTTTTAATAATTGATTTATATATTTTTTAAAATAGCCTATCGTCTTCCCCGTATTTTTTTACCTATGTATGGAAATTTTGGTTTGAATTAGTGAACTACTGCGAATTTGTATACCGGACATACAAACAAACATACATTGATTTTTATATATATAGATATATATAAAAGGTCAGGTGTTGATATTAAAAACAAAAAAGGCATATTCTGACCAGGCTCACATTGGAGTATTTCTTGATAAATCCACGCCCTTATCAGAGGATCGGAGCCTAGGTGTGGTGCCTTAAACCACACAGCCAATCTGCCACAAGCATCTTGTTGTTTTCTATCATTGATTCTACAGCCAAATGTATGGAATGGTGAGTCTACATGAAGTGTGCAGGGATGCCCATGTACAACCACGGCAACTACATCGTCAGACTGGGACATCTCTGCCGATGGCTTGGGGAGCAGGCCGAGGAGCTGGGAGTGGAGATCTACCCAGGCTATGCCGCCCAGGAGGTACTGACTCTTCCTTGCGCGTTGTTCCTTTACTCCTTGTGTAAAGACTATATGAATACATGAAAACTAGCAGTTGTGGACCAACAGCAGCATTGTGTTTAGCTGATTCCACACTAGCCTGTTCAGTGATACGCTAACCATGACGTATGCACAAAGGAACGTGTGACCACTGGACATGCGTTGGACCTGGAGACTGTTGTTGGATGCTGTGCTGCCTGGAGTATAGGAACTCCATCTATTATTTATTCCTGCAGTGAATCTGTATAAGACTGCTTGTCTTAATAAAGCTTTGTGTATTACCTTGTGTTTGAATGACAATACACAGGGTTGGTCAATACTCGGGTGTGTGGCAGATCCTGTACCATCCTGACAACAGCGTGAAGGGCATCGCTACCAATGATGTCGGCATTGCTAAGGATGGTTTCTCCCAAGGTAACAACCTCTTCTATCACACATATCAAACATCTTCCATTTTGTAAATTAATTATAAGTCAATAATGTGTGTACCATCTATATATAAGAATTGAAAGTATTAAGCATTAATGTTTCTTTCAACACATCAAACAAACTTCTACTGTCCTTACTGGGATATGATGTTTCAGCATGCATTAGCCATCAACACAGTATCTCATATGGTCAGCAATTGTAGGGTTAATGGGAGATACAGTAGAGGATACCTAATTACAGAGCCAAAGTGTTCTTTAGGAAGAGGTGTCCTCTTACCGGAGAGTTGCTACAGTAGAACCACTCTGTAAAGGACAACACCTAATTACAGAACCAAAATGTCCTTTATGGAGAGATGTCCTCTTACCGGAGAGTTTCTACAGTAGAACTTCTCTGTAAAGGACAACACCTAATTGCAGAACCAAAGTGTCCTTTAAGGAGAGATGTCCTTTTACCAGAGAGTTGCTAAATACAGTAGAACCTCCATAAGAGGACACCTCTCTACAAAGGACAGTTTCCATTTGGAAAATTGCCATTTTTACTATTTGGTGACTCTCTGGTAAGAGGATACCTCTCCCTAAAGGACACTTTGGCTCTGCAAGTAGGTGTTGTCCTTTACAGAGAGGTTCTACTGTAGTAAAAATGGTAATTTTGGTGATGAAAACTGTCCTTTGTAGAGAGGTGTCCTCTAGTGGGAGGATAAATAAAACTCCAGGTAAATAAAGATATGAAAATACAAATCATAAAGCCTAGCTGAATCCAGCAGAACAATAACCTGTTGTTGTTGTTGTTGTTTCTTATCCCCTACCGGCAAAATTTCCATCTATATGTATCTTTGTTGAATATATAGTCCAATTATTTGCCAGAGTATGCTGTAGCTGATGAAGGAAACCAGCAATATTGAAGGGTCATATGTTTATCCGGGCTGTTAATATCAGAGATTCCATTGGTAGGTTTCCTTCAGATATTTTGATGGTGGCTTTAGGTTGATAGAACACTATAGAGAGGCTACTTATGTACATTGCTTTAGAAGGTATTAGGGATAAGCAAGAAGATACAAGGTGCGTTCATTAATTTCCAGGACTGCTCTGTATCTTTGAAAAAATAAAATAAATAAAAAAACTAATTTAATATTTTTCAAAATATGCCCCTCCTGCCTCAATACACCTATTTCATCTTTTTTTCCAATTGTCGAAGCAGGAGATAAAATCATTTTTTGAAAGGCTACTCAATTCAGCTTGTATCATATCAACGTTGTCAAATTTCCTTTCTTTTAACTTCATTTTCAATTTAGGATAGAGGAAATGTCATTGGGGGCTAAGTCAGGGGAATAGGGTGGATGAGGGAGCTGTGTAGTTGAATGCTTGGCCAAGAACTGCAAAACAACATGGGCTGTGTGCGGCCACGCATTATCGATGTGAAGTATCCAGTCATTGTTTTGTCATCTTTCAGGTCTTTTAAGGCACACTGCCTCCCTTAAGCGCCTCATTATCCCCAAATAAACCTCTTGATTAATTGTACGTCCGAAAGGAATAAATTAATGGTGAACCAAACCATTAATATAAAAAAATGTAACAAGCAATGTCTTGACTTTGGATTTTGTGAATCTTGCCTTTTTGGGTTTCGGTTCCCCTCTTTCAATCCATTGGCTGGATTGACGTTTGGTTTCCGGGTCATACTGATACACCCATGTCTCATCCCCGGTAATGATTTTTTGCATACATTCTGGATCGGTCCGAGTCATTTCAACCATGTTTTTGCAGACATCCATTTTAACCTCCTTTTGTTCCTCTGTTAGAATCCGGGGAACAAATTTTGAAGACGTCCGGATCATGTCCAAATCTTTTGTTACTATTTGATGACACAGTCCTACAGATAGTCCAGTCTCTGAAGATAAGTCTTTAATAGAAATTCTTCTGTTATATTTAATTAATTCCTTTATTTTGAGCTTGTTTTCCTCGCAATGTAATGATCTTGGACGTCCAGTATGCTGATCATCGTTTACCTTTTCCAGACCTTTTTGGAAGCCTGAAAACCATTCAAAAGTTCTTGAACAGGATAAAGCTGCATCGCAAAAAGCTTCTTTAATCCATTCATACGTCTCAGTAGCACTTTTTTTCAATTTAAAACAAAACTTAATGCAGATTCTCTGCTCTTCGAAAATGGCCATTTTAAAATAAGAAATGCGAACCTTACAAGGAAGTTGTTTCGTTCTATTTTTAGATCGGCCCGTGCGCCACGAGACTCTTGCTTTCAGTCAGGTGTGGTCGAATGTCCAATATTTAACTCCGTATAAAATTTTTTTCTTTAGCTTTTTATTTATTTTATTTTTTAACCAGTCCTGGAAATTAATGAAAGCACCTTGTATATAGTTTATCTCTGCATTTCATACTATAGTCATACTATTCATTTCACACATTTATAAAAGATGGAATCTGTAGAAGACTTTCATGGCATCTCTCTAAATGTAACATCTAGATGTTCCTGATAAGGTACAAAATTTTGGGTTATAGATTTGAAACATATTTCCCACTACAGTAAATATGTTTCATTCAGAGCCTTGTTTCCAAAACGTCACACATTATTTGGATTTGGTCTTGTTTACTTTACCAAGTTTTTTTCTTTTTGTTTGATTTTCCCCATCTGGATATTTTATATATACAGTAGAACCTCCATGAGAGGACACTCGCGCTACTAGAGGACACCTCTCTTTATAAAGGCAGAGATTTATATACAGTAGACCTACCTCCCTGTAAAAGATAGCACCTAATTGCAGAGCTAAAGTGTCCTTTAGGGAGAGGTGTCCTCTTACCGGAGAGTTATTACAGTAGAACCTCCCTGTAAAGGACAACACCTAATTGCAGAGCCAAAGTGTCCTTTAGGGAGAGGTGTCCTCTTACCGGAGAGTTATTACAGTAGAACCTCCCTATAAAGGACAACACCTAATTGCAGAGCTAAAGTGTCCTTTAGGGAGAGGTGTCCTCTTACCGGAGAGTTATTACAGTAGAACCTTCCTGTAAAGGACAACACCTAATTGCAGAGCCAAAGTGTCCTTTAGGGAGAGGTGTCCTCTTACCGGAGAGTTATTACAGTAGAACCTCCCTGTAAAGGACAACACCTAATTGCAGAGCCAAAGTGTCCTTTAGAGAGAGGTGTCCTCTTACCGGAGAGTTGCTAAATAGTAAAAATGGTAATTTTGCAAATGAAAACTGTTCTTTGTGGAGAGGTATCCGCTAAAGGGAGGTTTTACTGTATTTTAAAAATTTATAAATATTTTTTTAAAAATTGTTTCTTTCTCACCAATTCTTTGTCACCAATAGATAGGGAAGAGTTCATCAAAGTTGGTGTGCAGGGAGTGTTTGAACGAGGCATGGAGCTCCACGCCAAGTGCACCGTGTTTGCTGAGGGTTGTCACGGCCATCTGGGCAAGCAGCTAGTTCAAAAGTACAATCTGCGCGAGGGCAGGGAGCCGCAGTCCTATGGACTGGGGTTGAAAGAGATATGGGGAGGTGGATCCTGCGGTACACCAGCCTGGGACGGTGATGCACACCGTGGGTTGGCCACTGGACAGAAGGACCTATGGTGGGACCTTCATCTACCACCTGGATGGTGAGGCAGCTCCCACGGTGGCTCTGGGACTGGTCCTGGGACTGGATTACCAGAATCCTTACCTGGAGCCCTTCAAGGAGTTACAGAGGTTCAAACTCCATCCCCACATAAGGCCTTTGCTGGAAGGAGGCAAGAGAGTCGGCTACGGAGCTCGGACTCTCATTGAAGGAGGTCTTCAGGTGAGTGTTTGGTAAACCTGACGGTACATTCACTTGTTGTTGTTTCTTATCCCCTTGTGTAAAGATTACACAAAATCCATGAGTTAATGCTCCTCGAGCTGTTTTATGATAAGCAGCGGCCTCTCCCAAAGGTCCTGTTTAGTGCATCTAATGCAAGCCAAAGTGTGTTCTGGAGCTGCAGGTACCAAACTACATTTTGAGCAAGTGGGATAAATTTTGTTATTATTTTCTATCTTCAAAGGCTTGAGATGGCCTGTTCTAAATCTTGTTAGTGTTGTTTGATGCGGTCTGAGGTTCAGAGCTCCTCCTGGGTTCACTCCACTGTAAGACACATTCTACTTCACCCAGTCATAATGGTTGTCAAATCTCACCATCAAAGTCTCAAGCTTGACACCCTAATATGATTGAGTAGAGATAAGAAAGAAGAAGAATCCTTCTTAGAAATGATATTCAGTGATTCCTCCTCTAGTAATCAGGTACTCTGTTTCTTATATCAAAAATAGAATACAACCCCATCATTATATCACACCTGATATGTACAGAGCCTGCCCAAGTTGACCTTCCCCGGAGGCTGTCTGGTAGGCTGTGAGGCTGGCATGGTCAATGTCCCCAAGGTCAAGGGCACCCACAACGCCATCAAGAGTGGCATGCTGGCAGCTGAAGCCATTTATGATGTCCTCTCATCCGAGGCCAACTCTTCCACTCAGGGTAAACTCCATTGTTTTAAATCTCCTGGATACATTAATTAAACAATTAAAAAGGGTTATCAGAGAGATGAATTTCTTTTTATTTTATTAAAATTGTCTCAAGCAGCATCAGGTGGTGTTTTATTCACTATACAGTAGAACCTCCATGAGAGGACACCCTGCTAAAGGACACCTCTCCACAAAGGACAGTTTTCATTTGTAAAATTACCATTTTTACAATTTAGAACTTTAACTCTCTCTTTAACTGAGTTCAACTGACCTGATTGATGGACCTCAGCAATGGTCCCACTCCAGGGCTACAGAGGAGCTGTGTCTGTACTCATGTTAGAGTCAGCAGCAAAGGCTTCCATGTTAGGAACGGCCTCAAACTATAGGCAAAGTCAGATTTTCACCAAAGTGTGCCTGGATCATGGTGTCATGATCAACGAAAGCTGCACCCCTATACCCCATTCCATGAGATCATGGAATTCGTGTAATCTTTACACAAGGGGATAAGAAACAACAACAACATTAATTAAACAATTAAAAAGGGTTACCAGAGAGATGAGTTTCTTCTTATCTTATTAAAACCATCTCAAGTGCCATCAGGCGGTGTTTTATTCACTATACAGTAGAACCTCCATGAGAGGACACCCCGCTAGAAGACACCTCTTCACAAAGGACAGTTTTTATTTGTAAAATTACCATTTTTACAATTTAGAAACTCTCCGACACCTCTCCCTAAAGGACACTTTGGCTCTGCAATTAGGTGTTGTCCTTTACAGGGAGGTTCTACTGTAGTAACTTTCCGGTAAGAGGACACCTCTCTAAAGGACACTTTAGCTCTGCAAATAGGTGTTGTCCTTTCCAGGAAGGTAGTTCTACTGTATGTAGAAGGGCAGAGATAGCTGAAAGCTTGAGACAGTTTTAATAAAAAGAAACTCATTTCTCTAGAAACCTTTATACTGTATAGACATGTGGTGCACTTACAGTAGACGCAGTCGCCTACTTCTACCTACTCGAGCTGTTTTATGATAAGCAGTGGCCTCTCCCAAAGGTCCTGTTTAGTGCATCTAATGCAAGCCAAAATGTGCTCTGGAGCTGTAGGTGCCACTCTACATTTTGGGCAAGTGGGGTAGATTTTGTTGTTATTTTCTATCTTCAATGGCTTGAGATGGCCTGTTCTAAATGTTGTTAGTGTTGTTTGATGCTGTCTATTTCTGATGTTCAGAGCTCCTCCTGGGTTCACTCCACTGTACCAACTGTGCTTAGGTGGGATCCTCCAGTTCTTGTTTATTTTTGTTTTGGCTATTGTTTCTATTTCTTTAAAAGTAAGTTTATTTTTCTGTGGCAAGGGTTCTTTTGTGCCTTTTTGACGTGACAACGTCTTAAATTAGGTTGCGGCTGGGAGTCACTTATGAAAAAGTGTAACGCCCGGTAACGTTACGATGAGTCACCGAACGAGAGTGCTGCGCGCGCAGCGCTAGAGAATTAGGCGCATTGAATCGGCGCATGCTTGTCTCTGTCTTTGTCTTTCTCGAACGTTCTTTGGCGTTGGAAAAACAAGAAAGCGTCATAATACAAGTTCACACGTGTGGTTAAAGTATCGTCAGCTGTGTCTGTAGTGAAAATGTGGAGTGCTTAGATTCGTCATTTACAACAACTACAACAATAAAGGTAAATAATTGTACACTGATATTTCATTATCGTAAACTATGATTGATTGATTAATTGTTAGATTGACACAAAAGTTGAGAAACTGAGTTTATAGGTTATGTCATACTATTGATAAATGTTGATAGTGTTAAGTAAATTATTAGTTTAAAATTAATTAATTAATTAATTATTATTTTACAAATTTTAAATAGTTTCAAATTTATTTAGCAAAAATTTGAACCTTCGATCTGAATAAATGTTTTGATTTTCGAATTGATTCTTTAAAATTACAAATATTAATTTTTTTTATTTTTTATTTATTTATTGTTACAAAAGCACGAAGTCCAAAGGACTATTGTGCTGTGCTAGTATCATTTACATATATATGATTAATTATTTACACGATGGATTAGTATTGTTTTGTAAATTATTGTACAAATAGTTCTAAACTTAACAAAGTTCTCATAAGACAGAGTATATACACAAAGAGAATTTGGTAATGTTTCAAAGTATCTACATACAATTTGATTAGTCAGAGGGCAAGATAAAAGAAGATGCTCTGGTGATTCAACATCTAAGCGGCATTCACATGTTGGATCATTGATAGCATTCAGTTTGAATAGGAAACTTAAGAAGGGTCCTTTGCCAGTTAAGAATAAAGTAGTGAATTTATCAGAAGAAATGAAATTTGGGGACAGCAATTGGAAAGAATTTCTTGAACAGTTCATTAGATTGAGAAAGATAAAACTTAAATTTTAGATCCAGATATAGTTTGTTTAATTCTTTTTGAAGGGGTTTTTTGAATGTTCGATCTGTGAGAGAATTTGTCATATTATACTTTGTTTGTGATAACTCAAGATAATCGGACAGTAAAGGGGTTTTCGCTAGTATATGTGTGATGTAAGAAGATGAAGTCCTATAAGCATGAATGCATCTAATAAGAATTTGATATTGTATAGAATTCAACTTGGATCTTTTTGCTGCAGTGATAAAAGTGATTCTTTAAAATTACAAATATTAAGAAAAAGTGGCAGATATAAGAAAACTTTATTTAAACTGTGTTGAGGCAAGAATTTTAACATCTAATTTAAGTAAATGTTTCAATTTTCAACTTCATCATTTACAATTACAAATTTTATTTAATTTCAAATTTATTTAGCAAAAATTTGAACCTTCGATCTGAATAAGTGTTTTGATTTTCAAATACCAACGCGGCTGGTGGAGTGGCGATCTATCGTAAATTATCATCGACATCTTCGGCGGAAGTGTTCCAAGTTGCGATTACAGACGTAACTCGTGTCATTAAAACCAAGGGTGACATGTGCATGACTGAAGTTACTTGCTTCGCCGCTAATACTAGCTTCAAGTTTATACTCGGTGCTGTATATATTCATCCAGGAGCTAGTATGCAGGATATTGGAATGTTACTATGGCAAGGACTCGGTCCGTACATTCACAACAGCCAGTACGTGCCACCGTTCGTGCAAGTTGATTCTAGTATAACCGATTCTTCTGTGTGGTGATTTTAACAAAAACGTAAAGCCTTACAACTCGTTTCTTAATTTCATGAAAAATACGTATAATCTTGATTGCGTATCAAACGTTTCTAAGTCAACTACGTTAAAAGGAACAACTATCGACTTGACTTTCGCAAGACACATTACAGCAGAAACACTTCCTTTCATTTCATATTTCTCCTATCATCGTCCTATCCTCAACAAAATCACTCAAATAGGAATTAGTTAAGTTTAAGTTTACATGTACAATGTTTTAGTAAACAAAATATATTTCTATAGTTAAAATTTGTGCAATTCTTATTTTCATTCAATTCCTTGTTCCTATTGTGCAATTTAATTATATTCATATCAATAAATATTCTACCGTTGTCACGTAAAATCTTCGCCCGTAAAACCGACTTTACAGGCAACCATTGTTTTTTTTTTTCGCTAGCACATCAGCAGCTTCATTGCCTTCAATGCCAACTCATCATTGTAGTATCTTGTAGAACTCACCAGATGTCAGATAACAGCTTTTTGTAAGAAATCTCTTTTCTAGCATTATTGGTGGCAGTCAAACAGATAACTCAGATTTGTTTAAACATACAACTTTCTGAAACATTTGATAGAGGTGTCCTCTTATGGAGTATGTTTTACTGTACGTTTAATCTGTGTTCGTGTAACCTTTACACAAGGGATAAGAAACACCAACAACTGTGCTTCTCAAAGCTAGCAGTTTGTCAATATTGTATAGTATATATATTGACATTTCATCAACCCACTGTTGCCATTTTTATGGCAGAAACTCAAGGAAATATGAGCGATAAGGTACAATTTGGATTATAAACACAAGGTAATAAGACAAAATAAATAGGTGTGTTTTAAATTTATAAATTCAATTTGTAACAAATTTACTGGCAATGTGTTTATTTTTAAAATATCATCAAATATTATCTCTACAGACCCTACTGCAATGATATAAGTTATTGAATGATAGGGCTTTGGCTCATCAGTAGTTTTTTTTTTTGCTTATCCCTAGTACACGTGGTACAGGCCATGATAATCATGGTGGGTAGTTAGCGACTGCTTTTTTTTACTGTAAGCGCACCACTTGTCTACACATGTGAAAAGCAGTTCGACTTTGCACTTACAAATGCCAGAGCCCCGTTTGGTTACTTGCACTCGCTGGTGGGGGTTGAACTTTTGCAAGAATCGGGGGCCATTGGAGCATTTTTTTTTTAACAGAAAAAAGTGTCCAATGCGGGAATCAAACCCGGCTCCTAGTGGTCGAAAACCAAACGGTTTAACCAGCCTTCCACCGACCCCCCTCATCAGTAGTGAGTCCTCTCAGTGATTTCACCAAATTAATCTCTAGACCGCTCTACTATTGTATTGGATTGGTTTGGGATATAACCTGTATTTACTATGGAAGGCAGCTTAGGGGTGTTTAGTGAACTATGGACATAAGCTTATAGGTCTGTAGAGGTACATACATATAATTTCAAGGTATTGCATCGAGCAAAGCTCTTCCACAAATATGGTATTTATTTATATAGATTTGGTCTTATTTATTTTTTTTTTTACCTTTGTTTATTTATTTTTTCCCTTGGCAGAGCTGACTGCTATAGGGCGCGTTCCCAGGTGGCGGATAGGGGAACGACCTTCAGATATGAAGGCCAGCTGCGAAACAAGCAGAGTAACTGACGAATAAGCAGTCGCGGACCAACAGCACCATTGTTAGAAGAGGAGTAGACCTCTTTAAAAATCCTGACTTCAACTGACCCAGTTGATGGACCTCAGCAAGGGTCCCACTCCAGGGATACGGAGGAGCTGCGTCTGTACTCATGTTAGAGTCGGCAGCAAAGGCGTCTGCTTCCATGTTAGGAACGGCCTCAAACTACAGGCAAAGTCAGACTTTCACCAAAGTGTGCCTGGATCATGGTGCCATGATCAACGAAAGCTGCACCCCTACACCCCATTCCATGAGATCAGATGTTGATTTGCATGCTGCATCGCCCGTCGCGCAGAATAAACAGGGGCGCGTTCAGGACTTAGGTAGAGGGTTCTGTCTGATAAGTATAATACAGTCTCCACAAACTTCTAACTTTGCAGCTTCCAAGCAATTGAGAATTTTGCAGTGCAACATAAATGGATTGTGCTCAACAGCAACAAAAATAAAATTAGAAGAAATAATGGAAATAGCTGAAAAACAAAAGATACAAATTATAGCCCTACAGGAAACCAAATTAAATGAAAAATACAATCTCAAATACAAAAACTACAATATCCTCAGAAAAGACAGAAATAAAGAAGGGGGTGGCCTTGCATTTTTAATCAAGAATTTGTACTATGAAGACATAGCCATTAATATTCCAAATACATCAGACCTCGAAGCCCAAGGTATCAAAGTCTACCTCAGTCAAAACAAAACCATCAACATATTCAATATGTATCACCCACCAAACAATAAACTTATTGACGATGGAACAATGGCTCAATTTCTTACAGACAACACTATTATTGTAGGTGACCTTAATGCCAAACATCAACTATGGGGATGTTCCATGCCAAACCCAAGAGGCAAAATACTTTCAAACTTATTTGACGACAATGCCTTCATGTGCTTAAATGATGGGAATCCTACCCACCATTCCTACAGCTTGGTTTTGGTTCTGTGTGAGGTTCAGAGCTGGGTCCACTGTACTGACTATGTCTGTGCAGCTATTGAACCATCGGACTACGAGAGGAGGCTCAAGGAGAGCTGGATCTGGAAGGAACTCCACATGGTCCGCAATGTCCGTCCATCTTTCCACACCTCGCTGGACTCTACGGTGGCATAGCTTACTCAGGGCTGTTCTGTGTTCTGGCACGGGGCAAGGAACCCTGGACCTTGTCTCACGGAGGTGGGTGCTGTTTACAGCAATTATATTGTTGTTGTCCACAGGGTGTGTGTGTTTCAAAATTTATGTGGAAGTAACAAAATATCATAAAAAGAAGTGGCCATATAAAAACCCTAAAAAATCAAAATGCACAAAAACCTTCATAACTGCTTGAAATGGAATTTAGTTTTTTGTGCAAAAAAAAATTTAGTTTACAATTGGCACCTCAGCCAAGACAAATATCTTTTCCAAACGGGGCTCTGGCACATTTGTAAGTGCAAAGTCAAACTTCTTTTCACATGTGTGCACTTACAGTAAAAGCCCCTGCCTACTTCTACCTACCATGATTATCATGGCCTGTATTACGTGTACTAGGGATAAGCAAAAAAAAAATATATCTTTTATTTCTTCTGGCCAACTTTATATATTTAACAGTAGAACTACCTCCCTGTAAAGGACAACACCTAATTACACAGCCAAAGTGTCCTTTAGAGAGAGGTATCCTCTTACTGTAGAGTTTCTAAATAGTAAAACAGGTAATTTTGTAAATTAAAACTGTCCTTTGTGGAGAAGTGTCCTGCTAAAGGGAGGTTCTACTGTATTATCATCCCTAGTACATGTGTGGTCCAGGCCATGATAATCATGATGGGTAGAAGTAATCAACTTCTTTTACTGTAAGTGCACCACATGTCTACACATGTGGAAAGCAGTTCAACTTTGCACTTACAAATGTGCCAGAGCCCTGTTTGGTTACTTACATTCGCTGGTGGGGTTGGACTTTTGCAAGAATCAGGGTACAGAAATGAGGGCCATTTGAGCATTTTTTAATTTATTCTTTTGTTTGATGATGGTAACAATGCAGAAACATCGCACACTATTAATTAATTTGGATGGGGGTCGGTAGAAGGAAGGTCTACACCATTGGTTTTTAACCACTACGACCCGGTTTTGATTCCCGCATTGGGTACTTTTTTTCTGATTTAAAAAAAAAAAAAAAATGCTCCAATGGCCCCCAATTCTTGCAGAAATCCAACCCCACCAGCGAGTGCAAGTAACCAAATGGGGCTCTGGCATATTTATAAGTGCAAAGTGAAACTGCTTTTCACATGTGTAGTCATGTGGTGCACTTACCAGAAAAGCAGTCCCCAACATTACCCACCATGATTATCATGGCCTGTACCACGTGTACTAGGAATAAGCAAAAAATATACATATGTCATAATATATACTCTTCCAGGAATAATAAAGCAAACCTACAGTCGACCCAAAGAGAGACAGGAGGGTAAAGTCCGGTCACTTTAGACATCAGCGACATTCCAAGGGGCGACCATTGGGCCCATTACTTGGAACCTCAGGACTATTAAGACAGTGGGGGATTGTGTGCGACACGAATGGACGCCTGGCTCTCTCCCTCTCTCTCTCTGGTTGCCTGGGTACCTCTTCCAACTTGTGGTGTCCTTATTTCTCCTACCACCTTATTATTACACCACATATATATATTTGGATTAGGTCTTATTGCCTTGTAGTTCTCCTCTACTGTATATTCTGAAGTGTACTGACTGCCCCAGGACCGGACCATGCCAAGCTCCTGCCCCTAGAGAAGGGGCACACCTATAGACTATCCCAAGCCAGATGGAAAGTTGACTTTTGACCTGCTGACCTCGGTCTCACTGACCGGCACCAACCACGAGGAGGACCAGCCAGCCCATCTGACATTGAAGAATGACTCTGTGCCTGTGGATACCAACCTGACGGTGTATGGTGGTCCTGAGGCTAAGTTCTGCCCTGCTGGTGAGTCTATCTGTCTACCTACTGTGAGGGATGTTCATCGGTCTTATATCCACTCAATCATCAGGGTATCAAGCTTGTAGAGCTTGTGAAGGTGTCTTCTTCTTTCTTATCTTCACTCAATCATATCAGGGTATCAAGCTTGTAGAGCTTGTTGATGGTGTCTTCTTCTTTCTTATCTCCACTCAATCATATCAGGGTATCAAGCTTGTAGAACTTGTTGATGGTGTCTGCTGGGGATGTGTCTTCTTCTTTCTTATCTCCACTCAATCATATCAATGTATCAAACTTGTAGAGCTTGTTGATGGTGTCTGCTGGGGATGTGTCTTCTTCTTTCTTATCTCCACTCAATCATATCAGGGTAGCAAGCTTGTAGAGCTTGTTGATGGTGTCTGCTGGGGATGTGTCTTCTTCTTTCTTATCTCCACTCAATCATATCAGTGCAAGCTTGTAGAGCTTGTTGATGGTGTCTTCTTCTTTCTTATCTCCACTCAATTATATCAGGGTATCAATCTTGTAGAGCTTGTTGATGGTGTCTGCTGGGGATGTGTCTTCTTTCTTATCTCTGCTCAATCATATCAGTGTATCAAGCCTGTAGAGCTTGTTGATGGTGTCTGCTGGGGATGTGTCTTCTTCTTCTTTCTTATCTCCACTCAATCATATCAGTGTATCAAACTTTTAGAGCTTTTTGATGGTGTCTGCTGGGGATGTGTCTTCTTCTTTCTTATCTCCACTCAATCATATCAATGTATCAAACTTGTAGAGCTTTTTGATGGTGTCTGCTGGGGATATGTCTTCTTCTTTCTTATCTCCACTCAATCATATCAGGGTATCAATCTTGTAGAGCTTGTTGATGGTGTCTGCTGGGGATGAGTCTTCTTCTTCTTTCTTATCTCCACTCAATTATATCAGGGTATCAAGCTTGTAGAGCTTGTTGATGGTGTCTGCTGGGGATGTGTCATCTTTCTTATCTCCGCTCAATCATATCAGTGTATCAAGCCTGTAGAGCTTGTTGATGGTGTCTGCTGGGGATGTGTCTTCTTCTTTCTTATCTCCACTCAATCATATCAGGGTAGCAAGCTTGTAGAGCTTGTTGATGGTGTCTGTTGGGGATGTGTCTTCTTCTTTCTTATCTCCACTCAATTATATCAGGGTATCAAGCTTGTAGAGCTTGTTGATGGTGTCTGCTGGGGATGAGTAGAGCTCATCAATGGATGAGCCAATACAATCAATAATGTGTCTGGGTGAAGTAGAATGCATCTGCCTTTGTCATTAAGACTGGGAGTACTACTCAGTAGTGGGCCACAGACTTAGCTCCAAAAGAAATGGCTGCCTCTGACAGGAGGAACAGGCGTGTCCAGATGTGACAACAATGTGAGGCCACTCTTAACATGAAGTACAAATGCTGCTCATCCTGTATCCCTGGATCAGGAGACCTTACAGGGTACTATCAGCCGGGCCAGCTGAGCCCAGGATTTTAGTGAGCTTGTTACTGCACCCCCTCTCCTCCTTTTTGATCCGAGCTTGGGACCGGCAAAGTTGGAGTTAAGTTCACAGGGGATGATGATATACTGTATTTGCTTACCAACCATAAATCTGGAGGGATTTCTTCCTTCTTCAATCATGCTTGCTCAGTATAATCAACAACAACAAAATCTACACCACTTGCCCAAAATGTAGCTTGGCACCTGCAGCTCCAGAACATATTTTGGGATGTATTAGATTCTCGAAACAGCACCTTTGGGAGAGGCCGCTGTTTATCATCAAACAGCTCGAGGAGCATGGACTCATGGAATTCATGTAATCTTTAAACAAGGGGATAAGAAACAACAACACTTTGATTGAATCTAAACAGGACCTTTGGAAGAGGGCTGCTGCTTATCATAAAATAACTTCTGCTTTTTACATGCATAGACATGTGGTGCACTTACAGTAAAAGCAGTCGCCAACTTCTACCCACCATGATTATCATGGCCCACATGTACTAGGGAAAATAAAAGAAGAAAGAAGCATTAGCCCTGTTTTCTAGGAGCTCTCCACTGAGTGTTGAAAAAAGGAATTATCCCTGTGATCTAGGTATTGTAGGAGTCCTCCACTGAGTGTTGAAAAAGGAATTATCCCTGTGATCTAGGTATTGTAGGAGTTCTCCACTGAGTGTTGAAAGAAGGAATTATCCCTGTGATCTAGGTATTGTAGGAGCTCTCCACTGAGTGTTGAAAGAAGGAATTATCCCTGTGATCTAGGTATTGTAGGAGCTCTCCACTGAGTGTTGAAAGAAGGAATTATCACTGTGATCTAGGTATTGTAGGAGCTCTCCACTGAGTGTTGAAAGAAGGAATTATCCCTGTGATCTAGGTATTGTAGGAGTTCTCCACTGAGTGTTGAAAGAAGGAATTAGCCCTGTGATCTAGGTATTGTAGGAGCTCTCCACTGAGTGTTGAAAGAAGGAATTATCCCTGTGGTCTAGGTATTGTAGGAGTTCTCCACTGAGTGTTGAAAGAAGGAATTATCCCTGTGAACTAGGCATTGTAGGAGCTCTCCACTGAGTGTTGAAAGAAGGAATTAGCCCTGTGATCTAGGTATTGTAGGAGCTCTCCACTGAGTGTTGAAAGAAGGAATTAGCCCTGTGATCTAGGTATTGTAGGAGCTCTCCACTGAGTGTTGAAAGAAGGAATTAGCCCTGTGATCTAGGGTATTGTAGGAGCTCTCCACTGAGTGTTGAAAGAAGGAATTAGCCCTGTGATCTAGGTATTGTAGGAGCTCTCCACTGAGTGTTGAAAGAAGGAATTATCCCTGTGAACTAGGCATTGTAGGAGCTTTCCACTGAGTGTTGAAAGAAGGAATTATCCCTGTGATCTAGGTATTGTAGGAGCTCTCCACTGAGTGTTGAAAGAAGGAATTAGCCCTGTGATCTAGGTATTGTGGGAGCTCTCCACTGAGTGTTGAAAGAAGGAATTAGCCCTGTGATCTAGGTATTGTGGAAGCTCTCCACTGAGTGTTGAAAGAAGAAATTATCCCTGTGATCTAGGTATTGTGGGAGCTCTCCACTGAGTGTTGAAAGAAGGAATTAGCCCTGTGATCTAGGTATTGTAGGAGCTCTCCACTGAGTGTTGAAAGAAGGAATTATCCCTGTGATCTAGGTATTGTAGGAGTTCTCCACTGAGTGTTGAAAGAAGGAATTAGCCCTGTGATCTAGGTATTGTAGGAGCTCTCCACTGAGTGTTGAAAGAAGGAATTATCCCTGTGATCTAGGTATTGTAGGAGTTCTCCACTGAGTGTTGAAAGAAGGAATTATCCCTGTGAACTAGGCATTGTAGGAGCTCTCCACTGAGTGTTGAAAGAAGGAATTAGCCCTGTGATCTAGGTAGTGTAGGAGCTCTCCACTGAGTGTTGAAAGAAGGAATTAGCCCTGTGATCTAGGTATTGTAGGAGCTCTCCACTGAGTGTTGAAAGAAGGAATTAGCCCTGTGATCTAGGTATTGTAGGAGCTCTCCACTGAGTGTTGAAAGAAGGAATTAGCCCTGTGATCTAGGTATTGTAGGAGCTCTCCACTGAGTGTTGAAAGAAGGAATTATCCCTGTGAACTAGGCATTGTAGGAGCTTTCCACTGAGTGTTGAAAGAAGGAATTATCCCTGTGATCTAGGTATTGTAGGAGCTCTCCACTGAGTGTTGAAAGAAGGAATTAGCCCTGTGATCTAGGTATTGTGGGAGCTCTCCACTGAGTGTTGAAAGAAGGAATTAGCCCTGTGATCTAGGTATTGTGGAAGCTCTCCACTGAGTGTTGAAAGAAGAAATTATCCCTGTGATCTAGGTATTGTGGGAGCTCTCCACTGAGTGTTGAAAGAAGGAATTAGCCCTGTGATCTAGGTATTGTGGGAGCTCTCCACTGAGTGTTGAAAGAAGGAATTAGCCCTGTGATCTAGGTATGTAGGAGTTCTCCACTGAGTGTTGAAAGAAGGAATTAGCCCTGTGATCTAGGTATTGTAGGAGTTCTCCACTGACTGTTGAAAGGAGGAATTAGCCCTGTGATCTAGGTATTGTAGGAGTTCTCCACTGAGTGTTGAAAGAAGGAATTAGCCCTGTGATCTAGGTATTGTAGTAGTTCTCCACTGAGTGTTGAAAGAAGGAATTAGCCCTGTGATCTAGGTATTGTAGTAGTTCTCCACTGAGTGTTGAAAGAAGGAATTATCCCTGTGATCTAGGTATTGTAGGAGTTCTCCACTGAGTGTTGAAAGAAGGAATTATCCCTGTGATCTAGGTATTGTAGCAGTTCTCCACTGAGTGTTGAAAGAAGGAATTATCCCTGTGATCTAGGTATTGTAGGAGTTCTCCACTGAGTGTTGAAAGAAGGAATTATCTCTGTGATCTAGGTATTGTAGGAGCTCTCCACTGAGTGTTGAAAGAAGGAATTAGCCCTGTGATCTAGGTATTGTGGGAGCTCTCCACTGAGTGTTGAAAGAAGGAATTAGCCCTGTGATCTAGGTATTGTGGGAGCTCTCCACTGAGTGTTGAAAGAAGGAATTAGCCCTGTGATCTAGGTATTGTAGGAGTTCTCCACTGAGTGTTGAAAGAAGGAATTAGCCCTGTGATCTAGGTATTGTAGGAGTTCTCCACTGACTGTTGAAAGGAGGAATTAGCCCTGTGATCTAGGTATTGTAGGAGTTCTCCACTGAGTGTTGAAAGAAGGAATTAGCCCTGTGATCTAGGTATTGTAGTAGTTCTCCACTGAGTGTTGAAAGAAGGAATTAGCCCTGTGATCTAGGTATTGTAGTAGTTCTCCACTGAGTGTTGAAAGAAGGAATTATCCCTGTGATCTAGGTATTGTAGGAGTTCTCCACTGAGTGTTGAAAGAAGGAATTATCCCTGTGATCTAGGTATTGTAGCAGTTCTCCACTGAGTGTTGAAAGAAGGAATTATCCCTGTGATCTAGGTATTGTAGGAGTTCTCCACTGAGTGTTGAAAGAAGTAATTATCCCTGTGATCTAGGTATTGTAGGAGTTCTCCACTGAGTGTTGAAAGAAGGAATTATCACTGTGATCTAGGTATTGTAGTAGTTCTCCACTGAGTGTTGAAAGAAGGAATTAGCCCTGTGATCTAGGTATTGTAGTAGTTCTATACTGAGTGTTGAAAGAAGGAATTATCCCTGTGATCTAGGTATTGTAGGAGTTTTCCACTGTGTGTTGAAAGAAGGAATTAGCCCTGTGATCTAGGTATTGTAGGAGTTCTCCACTGAGTGTTGAAAGAAGGAATTAGCCCTGTGATCTAGGTATTGTAGGAGTTCTCCACTGAGTGTTGAAAGAAGGAATTAGCCCTGTGATCTAGGTATTGTAGGAGCTCTCCACTGAGTGTTGAAAGAAGGAATTATCCCTGTGATCTTGGTATTGTAGGAGTTCTCCACTGAGTGTTGAAAGAAGGAATTATCCCTGTGATCTAGGTATTGTAGGAGCTCTCCACTGAGTGTTGAAAGAAGTAATTATCCCTGTGATCTAGGTATTGTAGGAGTTCTCCACTGAGTATTGAAAGAAGGAATTAGCCCTGTGATCTAGGTATTGTAGGAGTTCTCCACTGAGTGTTGAAAGAAGGAATTATCCCTGTGATCTAGGTATTGTAGGAGTTCTCCACTGAGTGTTGAAAGAAGGAATTATCCCTGTGATCTAGCTAGGTATTATAGGAGTTAACCACTGAGTGTTGAAAGAAGGAATTATCCCTGTGATCTAGGTATTGTAGGAGTTCTCCACTGAGTGTTGAAAGAAGGAATTATCCCTGTGATCTAGGTATTGTAGGAGCTCTCCACTGAGTGTTGAAAGAAGGAATTATCCCTGTGATCTAGGTATTGTAGGAGTTCTCCACTGTGTGTTGAAAGAAGGAATTAGCCCTGTGATCTAGGTATTGTAGGAGTTCTCCACTGAGTGTTGAAAGAAGGAATTAGCCCTGTGATCTAGGTATTGTAGGAGTTCTCCACTGAGTGTTGAAAGAAGGAATTAGCCCTGTGATCTAGGTATTGTAGGAGTTCTCCACTGAGTGTTGAAAGAAGGAATTATCCCTGTGATCTAAGTATTGTAGGAGCTCTCCACTGAGTGTTGAAAGAAGGAATTATCCCTGTGATCTTGGTATTGTAGGAGCTCTCACTGAGTGTTGAAAGAAGTAATTATCCCTGTGAACTAGGCATTGTAGGAGCTCTCCACTGAGTGTTGAAAGAAGGAATTATCCCTGTGAACTAGGCATTGTAGGAGCTCTCCACTGAGTGTTGAAATTAGTAATTATCCCTGTGAACTAGGCATTGTAGGAGCTCTCCACTGAGTGTTGAAATAAGTAATTATCCCTGTGAACTAGGCATTGTAGGAGCTCTCCACTGAGTGTTGAAATAAGTAATTATCCCTGTGAACTAGGCATTGTAGGAGCTCTCCACTTAGTGTTGAAATAAGTAATTATCCCTGTGAACTAGGCATTGTAGGAGCTCTCCACTGAGTGTTGAAAGAAGGAATTATCCCTGTGAACTATGCATTGTAGGAGCTCTCCACTGAGTGTTGAAATAAGTAATTATCCCTGTGAACTAGGCATTGTAGGAGCTCTCCACTGAGTGTTGAAAGAAGGAATTAGCCCTGTGAACTAGGCATTGTAGGAGCTCTCCACTGAATGTGTGAATGTGTGTGTGGCAGGGGTGTATGAGTTTGTACCGGTGGAGGGCGGCAAGGAAGGAGAGAGCCGTCTGCAGATCAACGCCCAGAACTGCATCCACTGCAAGACCTGTGACATAAAGGACCCGACCCAGAACATCAACTGGGTGGCACCTGAGGGCGGCGGTGGACCAGCTTACAACGGCATGTAACCATGTGTTCTTCGTAACGTATTAAAATCTTTATTTTTGAAAACTGCTTCTTTATTGGCCCCTCACTATACAGAGTCACTTTAATAAAAAATGTAGATTATCTAGCTGATGTAGTCTCAATCCCATCCATCCTGAATTCTGGAAGTTGGCGCTATTTGTCGATACACTTGCTCTCTAATTAAAAAGACATATTGGATCAAAATATCATTTATTTTACCAATAATTGAGTTGGCTGAACGCCAACCTTTATCAAGGTGTTATAACATTTTAAAGTGTGTCAACAACAAACTCAGCGCCACATAACGTCAACAGAATTAAGTTTTTAAAATATTTTGTTATATTCAATGGGGAGAAAAAAAAAATTGATTTAAACTTGCTCTCTACGAAATATTTTGAAAAAGTCTTCTCATTAGGTGAAAAATATAAATATACAGTAGAACTAAACACCTCCCTGTAAAGGACAACAACTAATTACAGAGCCAAAGTGTCATTTAGGGAGAGTTGTCCTCTTACCGGAGAGTTACTAAATTGTAAAAATGGTAATTTTACAAATGAAAACTGTCCTTTGTAGAGAGGTGTTTTCTAGCGGTGTGTCCATGGTGGGTAGAAGTAGGCGACTACTTTTACTACACTTGTGAAACATGTCTACACATGTGAAAAGCAGTTTGACTTTTGCACTTATAAATGTTACCAAAAAGAAACTTGTGAAAACATATTTTTGTAGTTTTTAAAATTTCTAACCCCTTTTACCAAACGAATCATGTTGCTGTTAAAAGCTAGGTGGATACAAGGGAATATGACTATCACTTTTTATCATCTAAACATAAGGTAATAAGACCAAATCCAAATAAATAAAGTGTGTTACGCTTCAGCATTGTTACCATCTTCAGACAAAAGTACTGAATGAGAAATTTAACCACAGTATGTTTTTAAATAGTTCCTGTTATCAAGTGTGTAAACAAGATAACAGATAAGAAGAAGATATTTATCTGATAAACAGATGAGAAAAACACATGTTGAATATTATTCTTAGAATTAAAAGTTTTTTCAAATATAATTAAAAGCATATCTATAAATATCATTTATATTTCCCTCTTTCTTCCATTCTGTTAATTGTAGCACATTTCTTTTGAATGAAAAATGCTTCTTGTTGTTAAAAACAGGCTGTGGTTAAATTTCTCATTCAGTACTTTTGTCTGAAGATGGTAACAACGCTGTTACCGAAACGTCACACACTTATTTATTTATTTGGATTTGGTCTTATTACCTTGTGTTTATAATCTATAATCCAAATTGTGCCTTATTCATTTTTATCATCTAGGTATTTTCTGTAAAGTTACCTTTGTCTCAGTATCCAGTGTTCCAAGGTGTACAAACGTGTACAGGACATCTTAGAATTTATAATACAATATAATGCAGCTTATATGATTATTCCCATCCCTGGAAACTTTATTTTTCCATTTATCATTACTCTACACAATTCATCCTATCATACTTCATCCCTAAGGTTTGAATTATCGTTATTTCTCCTTAAAAGAAATTTAGATGTTTTGCTTAAAAGAAACATTTGCGGTATAATTGTCAAACTTCATTCTACATATCTTGAATGCTCAAATTTAATGGAAAAAATCAAAACATTCCTGAAATGCCCCAAATGCGATTCCTAGCCTGCCAGTCCTGAACATCTATTAAATTATTTCAAATCCTCCAAAAAAGACCTCTGAGAAAAACCCAGGACTATAATAGAAAATCTGAGACAATGGAACCTAATGGAGATCGTTTAAACGACTTGAGGAATAAGCAACAACACAAACGTGCTACTGGTCGGATGTTTGTACCATTTTGGGTCTTGATCTTGGCAGCTCTAGATACTCTGCAGTCCTGGATCTTTCCAGTTGATCTCGAGGACCATCACCATCTCCTCAGCAGCGAAGTACGCGATCTACATATTCTTCATAGATCGTGAAATACGTGGTGTCACTGGAGACCCACTGGTGATTCTCCACCAAACTCTGCAGCGCTGGCAGAGGCGCCATATTCATTGTACATAGTGTATATAATGCATATTATCTTTTTTTAAATAGTGCAGACTGTATGTATTGACAAGATGTCAATAAAATTATTTTAATTGTCAATTGTCTAGATATATACTTCCATTATCCTACCTAGCTGCCAGGTAACTTTTCTCTTATCATCTCAGCCAATCAGAACGACATCTCCAATTCTAAGGACGATTTCTATATCCTTTCCAGGTTTGTTCATTAGTTTGGGACAAATATTCCTTCTTGAAGTGTGTTATCTCAATTCTTGTTTCAGTGGTTTTTTTTTTTGCTTATACATGGTACAGGCGTCATGACAATCATGGTGGGTAGAATGATAAAGCACAATTTGGATTATAGATTATAAACACAAGTTATTAAGACCAAATCCAAATATATTTTATAATCCAAATTGTGCCTTATCATTTTTGATAGACTTCAATGGACCTAAGAATTTATTCTTCCTATGAGCTGAAGAAAATGAATTCCACACACTAT
Organism: Cordylochernes scorpioides; assembly: GCA_030710605.1. Taxonomy (NCBI): domain Eukaryota; kingdom Metazoa; phylum Arthropoda; class Arachnida; order Pseudoscorpiones; family Chernetidae; genus Cordylochernes; species Cordylochernes scorpioides. The sequence goes on along the minus strand of CP092863.1, from coordinate 97,015,346 downwards.
TTATTTATTTGGATTTGGTCTTATTACCTTGTGTGTTTATGGTGGGTAGAAGTAGGCGACTCTTCTGTAGGTGACTCAACTGTAAGTGCACCAAATGTCTACACATGTGAAAAGCAGTTCGACTTTGCACTTACAAGTTGCTTAGTGTAGTAAGGTATTTGTAGGAAATCTGCATTCTTTCAGCTTCTGATATCTCTCCTTCAGGGAATTTATAATTTTGGTAACAGCTTCAAAAACAACAATGAAGTCAGAGGCACTAAATTTTTGGGATCCCTAGAAACACAATTCGGTGGTCGTCTGTTCATGTTTTCTTCAATATGTTCAATTACTATCATACATAATTTCTTCCTTCTTCAACAATGACACATGATTTTTTTAATTATTTATTACAAAACACACGCTATTTCCTATGTAGATGTTTGCGTGTAAATGTTTAATCTATTTTATGTACATAGTTTTTAAATATATATATACAAATTTTATAGTTTTAGAGAGAGAGTGAAAGTTATTCAAATTTACATTTTAGATCAATAAATTATACAAGAAATAAAGATTATTTACATACATATTATCAAAAGTCTAATATATTTTTAGAATTACAACCACTAAACCAATGGCACAAATATAGAACATTCCAAAACAATAACATCAATAAAAACTATACTAATTAAAACTAGAAATTTCAATTCTTAATGTAATTTAGGTCCAGGGGAGTTGAGATAGTCTACAGAATTTGTTAAATTTTCTATATTCTTCTTTACTGGAAACCATTTGGCTTAAACTAGAACTGTTCATTTGGAACAATGTTACATCATTTGTGTTGCATCATCTCTTTCATTATGAAAATTTGAAACTATTATAGACATGTATGATTCTTTTTGAAATTAAACAATATATACAGAAATTATGAAAAAGGCATCTTCTTATCGTGCAACTGAAAGTTGCTGATGGCTTGCGCCATTTATCGGAATAAATATCAACTTTTCTCGTTGATTTTTAATTATTCCAGAATTGGCCAAATACCCATTCTTGATTAATCAAGAAAAGCTAACCACGGACGCGTTTCGGGCTGTTGGCCCTCATCAGCGTGGTGCAAGCTGTACCTCAACGACCAAAAAATTTGGTCATTCAGGCATCCTGAAAAATCATGAAACTGGCCAGAATTGCGTGAGACCGCGAACCAAAGTGAAAAAATAGTACAAATTTGATATTGTACTGGGATAAGGTGCATAAATTAAAAAAAAAGGCATCTCCTTATCGTGCAACTGAAAGTTGCTGATGGCTTGCGCCATCTATCGGAATAAATATCAACTATTCTCGTTGATTTTTAATTATTCCAGAATTGGCCAAATATACAGAAATTGGTAAATTTCAAAACGAATCATACGCGTCTATAATAGTGTCACGTGGAAAATTAGGGAAGACCAACTTCAAGATGAGACAGCAATTTATTTAAGACAAGAACAAACTATGAGTGATAAACAAAAGATAAGCAAAAGAGGGAAGTGTACAGAGTATAACAAAATATAAACATAAAAAATAATACTCTGTTAATAAAATAATGAATACTTAAAGTAAAAAAGGCGTTTCCTGATCGGGCAACTAAAAGTTGCTGATGGCTTGCGCCATCTATCGGAATAAATATTCTGGAATAATTAAAAATCAACAATTAGTTGATATTTATTTCAATAGATGGCGCAAGCCATCAGCAACTTTCAGTTGTACGATCAGGAAATGCCTATTTTCTTAATTTATCTACCTGATCCAAGTACAAATTCACTTTTGTTCTATTTTTCACAATAAATACTTTTTTACAATAGTTTCTAATTTCCATAACAGATGGCGCACTAATGTATCATCTCTTTCATTGTACGAATGAGACGTTCCCGGCCCACCAAGCCGCTGTGGGAGGATTGGATTTCCAAATAATTGGTCGGAAATTACAATATTTCCCAATCTTTTCCCAATATAACTCTTTGAAGTAGTTGGCAGTTACTCCAAAATGTGTTCCGTTGTCACTATAGGCTATTTCTAGTCGATGATACTTGCGAACAAATGAATTAATCGCTTCAATAAATGTCTTTGTTTTCAGAGAAGTTGAGTTCTAGATGTACAGTTCCCGAAAAAAGCACATTGTAAAAAGAGGACAATCCCTAAGTCAGATAACTAGCCAAAACAACTCCCGTGATTTCAAAAACGTGTGCATACTTACGCTAACACACACATACAGCTCTATTTAAGAACACCGGTCTTATACATATTCACCACAGGAAGAAAGGAATCATGGAACTCCTATATTCCAGGCAGCGCAGCATCCAACAACAGCCTCCAGGTCCGACGCATATCCAATGGCCACACGTTCCTTCGTGCATACGTCATGGTTAGCGAATCACCGAACAGGCTGAACCTTACGCTATCTGGTGGCAAAGGAGCCATTTCAGCAACAATCAGACGGACAGAGAAGCCCTCTTGCAGACTAAACATTTGTGTAAGAATCTCCCAACTTAGATACCATGCCTTCCACGCCAACATGACAATTCTCCCTATATAATTCTTCAAGCATCTTGTTAACTAGAAGATGTAATTTTGGCAGAAGCTAGCTTGAAGTCGATCTAGTCATCTCGCAAAATTATGCTGGTCTTAACTCGCAAGAATTTATCCTGATCTCGTACAATGGGAATAATTAGGATATTATCAGGTTGAGAGAACGCTTCTTGCTGTAAAATCTGAATCAGTAAGATAATGCTGCTTAACTCAGCTGATTCTAATTTTCTTTGACAAAGGAGATCAGACTTTCTATTGGATTTATATCTTGCCCTAAATGATTCCACTCTTTAATATATATGTGTTATGAATATTTTGTTTTGTTGTTGAAAAATAATTGGAGGTGCAGTCGTGAAAAATAGGAAATAAATTATTTACTTATATATATATATATATATCAAGTAGTTTTTATTTTGAATTACTTGAGAAATAAAATATACATAATATTATTTGTCACAGTAATATAGAATTTATAAAATGAATTCTATATTCATGATTTAAAAAAAAAGGTAGGTTAACTTTACATATTTACAACAATATTCAAAGTGCTATATTCTAATATATATATATATTTTTTTTATATGGTTAAAAAATGTAGAACAGTCAATGAATAAAATGATTGTTTTATACCGTTTTTAAGGGTGCCTGAATGACCTGTTTTTTTGGCCGTTGAGGTACAGCTTGCACCACGCTGATGAGGGCCAACAGCCCGAAACGCGTCCGTGTGTTAGTTTTTCTTGATTAATCAAGGATGAGTATTCGACCAATTCTGGAATAATTGAAACATAACGAGAATAGTTGATATTTATTCCGATAGATGGCGCAAGCCATCAGCAACTTTCAGTTGCACGATAAGGAGATGCCTTTTTTTCATAATTTATGCACCTTATCCCAGTACAGTATCACATTTGTACTATTTTTTATCGATAGATATATTGAAACATATTAAAAATTGGAATCATTTAGTATTTTAAGAAACGGCGAAACCTTACAATGAAGAGTAACCAAGAGAGAAGGAAAAAGCACCATCTATCAATTATAGATGGGATTATAACATCCGGGCATTATTCACGGTGGAGGGAGATGTTTTCTGTGAGTTGCCACTTGGTCGACAGTGGAGCTTTGGAAGAACAGACGTTTGGCAGTGTCTGTTCTCCTTATCAGACGCGGACATAAACAACTTCACTTGATTCTCTCACCTGAGAGACCTGAAACACCTAGGTTTCTTCTACCGTTTATCCTTTTTTTTTAAATTATTCCTGTACACATGGTACAGGTCATCATAATCATGGTAGGTAGTTAGCGCCTGCTTTTACTGTAAGTGCACCACATGTCTACACATGTGAAAAGCAGTTCGACTTTGCACTTACAATGTGCCAGAGCTCCCGTTTGGTTACTTGCACTCGCTGGTGGGGGTTGAACTTTTGCAAGAATAGGGGGCCATTGGAGCATTTTTTTTTTTTATCATAAAAAAAGTGCCCAATGCGGTAATCGAACCCGGGTCTTAGCGGTCGAAAACCAATGGTTTAGATCATCCTTCCAACGACCCATACCCGTTTATCCTAAACCTCCTGAATACCCGTAAGATTGGTTCTGGAGGAAGGGACGGCCCAAGAAAAAGATGTGCAGCTTGACCAATGAAAACGGTGTGAAAGAACAAAAGGCAGAGGGGATGAAGCAGTGAAGTAGACTTGTATATGGAACGCTTCACGATTTTGCGCAAGGGCCATGCTAATCTTCTCTGTATCGTTCCTATTGTATTAGTTGTACCGCCGAACTGGTATCACAGGGGCCATGCTAATCTTCTCTGTATCGTTCCAATTTTAGTAGTTGTACCGCCGAACTGGTATCACAGGGGCCATGCTAATCTTCTCTGTATCGTTCCTATTGTAGTAGTTGTACCGCCGAACTGGTATCACAGGGGCCATGCTAATCTTCTCTGTATCCTTCCTATTGTAGTATTTGTACCGCCGAACTGGTATCACAGGGGTCATGCTAATCTTCTCTGTATCGATCCTATTGTAGTAGTTGTACCGCCGAACTGGTATCACAGGGGCCATGCTAATCTTCTCTGTATCGTTCCTATTGTAGTAGTTGTACCGCCGAACTGGTATCACAGGGGGCCATGCTAATCTTCTCTGTATCGTTCCTATTGTAGTAGTTGTTCCGCCGAACTGGTATCACAGGGGCCATGCTAATCTTCTCTGTATCGTTCCTATTGTAGTAGTTGTACCGCCGAACAAGCAGACATGTATAGAGAAGATGATTTTAGACCAAAGTGCTGTATTTAGACATCAAAGAGAAAGAATAAGTAGTTCTTGTTGTGCTCTACGAAGACGAAATGGAAAAATCCGATCAAGAAGAGGAGGAGAGATTCTTAAAAGAAGATTAAAGGTCTCCAGAGAGTACTGGGAGAGAGGAGCTGGACGAGTGTTGGGGGAGGTTTTATTTATGACCCGACGATGATATCATGGGTAGATGACGGGGAGTACATTTGCTGACACACTACCTAACTGATCACCTCATCTATCTGTATATTCACACATAGATATATCAATTAAAAAGACTCATTTAACCTGTTCCCTGATATTTTTCCAACCCATTATCTTGATAAATGAAGAAAAGCCAACCACGAACGCGTTTCGGGTTGCTGGCACTCGTCAGCGTGGTGCAGTCTGTACCTCTACAATCAAAAATATTTTATTATTTAAATATATATATATTTTTTTCGCATATATATATATATGAAAAAACAATAGAAAAAAAAGTGGGTCAGGTGTTGATATTAAAAATAAAGAGAGTATATCCTGACCACAAGCACATGTGCTTTTTAGATAGCCTAGCGCCATCTAATGGAGCAAAAATAAACTAACGTTTATTTATTTAAATTGCTCCGTGATATTTGGCCAACCCATATCTATGTGTTTTGAAAATAGAGCAATCCATAAATATATATTCAATTAAAAAGACATATATTAAATCAAAATATAATTTATTTACCAATATTTCAATTGGCTGAAAGCCAACCCCTTTTTTCAAGATATTATAACATATTAATGTCAACAACAAACTCAGCGCCACATAACGTCAATAATTTGATTATCATCACTATTAAAGTTTTTTACTAGGGAGATACACAGTGCCATCGCTCTGATACATGGTTAAAGGAGAGGTTCCTCTTTTGTTACATTAATGACATTCTCCCGCAACTTTATGTTATATATGTGTGAAAAAACAATATAAAAATAAATAAAATAATAAACATATTTATCGTAATTTAAACAATGTGATCTGTAAGTAATAAAGTATGACGTATAAAATAAAAGGATTTAGCGCGAATGTTTCTCTTTTATACATAATACAAACTTCTACTGTCCTTACTGCGATGAAAAATATATTGGGAGGGCTTGGCTCATCAGTGGTGAACCCTCCAGCGGTTTCGCCAATTTAATCCACCAGACCGCTTCTCTAGAGCTCTAATACTGTATTGGATCATTCTGCTTTTATATGCTACACTGAATTTGGATTTATTTATGAAAAGAAACATTTGCGTTTAAACGTTGCTTTCGTTTTATATAGATGGCGCGTTATTGTCTTTTTATTTATGTGTGTTTGTGTCAACAAAAAACTCAGCGCCACATTACGTAAATAGAATTCTATTGACGTTATGTGGCGCTAAGTTTGTTGTTGACACATATTAATATTATGAAAAAAGGCATCTCCTTATCGTGCAACTAAAAGTTTACGATGGCTTGTGCCATCTATCGGAATAAATATCAACTATTCTCGTTGATTTTTAATTATTTCAGAATGGGTATTTGGCCAATTCTGGAATAATTAAAAATCAACGAGAATAGTTGATATTTATTACGATGGATGGCGCAAGCCATCAGCAAATTTCAGTTGCACGATAAGGAGATGCCTTTTTTTCCATAATTCATGCACTTTATCCCAGTACAATATCACATTTTGTACTATTTTTTTCATACATTAATATGTTATAACACCTTGATAAAGGTTGGCGTTCAGCCAACTGAAATATTGGTAAAATAAATAATATTTTGATTCAATATATGTCTTTTTATTTGAATATATATTTATGATAGCTCTATTATCAAAACACATCGATATACACATCGATGTATATTAAAATAAAAAAAAGGCATATCTTGACACGTTCTCTGGGGCCAAAATATTTTTGGTTGTAGAAGGTACAGTCTGCACCACACTTACAAGCGCCAACAGCCCGAAACGCGTTTATGGTTGGCTTTCCTTGATTTATCAAGAAAATAGGTTGTCCAAATATCAGGGAACAGTATAAATTAACGTTTAGTTGATTTCTGTTCCACTAGATGGCGCTCTGCAATCTAAAAAGCTCATATGAACGTAGTCAGGATATGTATTTTTATTTTAATTTTAATAGATATATATGCACCAAAAGATACAACTCTCCCTTTAATTGTGCATCATAACAATGGCGCTATACATCACCCTAGACCAGAGGTCGGTAAACCTGCGGTGGCTCGTGAGCCACAAGCGGCTCTTTGGATGTGAAGCTCTTTATATAGTTCCATACGTAAATATTATTTATCCGAGTACTATTTATTGTTAGCAAGAAAAATTTTTGTGGCTCTTTAAAAACTTTGAAATTTTGTAAATTGCAAGAGTCAAAAAAACTCTTCCGACTCAAAAGTTTGCCCTAGTAAAAAAACTTTACTAGTGATAAGATAAAAAAAAAAGAGCCACAACACCAGTTTTGGAAAAATTCAGTCAAAGAGCCAACCTGTATATCTGTATACAAAACTGGTGTTGTATCTCATTCTTTATAATCACTATTAAATTTCTTTTTACTAGGATGATGCACAATTAAAGGGAGAGGTCCCTCTTTTGGTATATTAATAACATTCTCCCGCAACTTTATGTTGTATATATGTGTGAAAAATAATATAAAAATAAATAAAATAATAAACATATTTATATATAAATATGAAAAATAGAACAAAAGTGAATTTGTACTTGGATCAGGTAGATATATTAAGAAAAAAGACATTTCCTGATTGTGCAACTGAAAGTTGCTGATGTGGTTAGCTTTTCTTGATTAATCAAGAAACGGTATTTGGCCAATTCTGGAATAATTAAAAATCAACGATTAGTTGATATTTATTCCGATAGATGGCGCAAGCCATCAGCAATTTTTAGTTGCACGATCAAGAAATGCCTTTTTTCTTAATATACAGGGTGATCCAAAAGTCCCGCACAACTTTAAAAATTAATAACTCCGCGAATATTTGCGCTAGAGCAATGCGGTAAACACCATTGTGTTCAGGATGCAATGGGATTTTTTATGGCAAATAATGAAAAATTCGAAATTGATTTTAGTTACAACTTTATTCGCTAGATGGCGCCCTATCAGAATCAGCGATTCAGCGGCCAAATTGTTTGATAAATTGAAAAATATAACTGAACGACACGTATTTTTACTTTTTGAATACCAGGAAAGAACCCTAATAATATCAAATGATAAATTAATAAAACACCATTTCGCCAAAAGTTAGAAGAAATGGTTAACGATTTTTAAATACAATCTGAGATATGTAAAATAGGTATATGCAAATTAAAACATGTAGCAAAAAAAAAAAACCTGATATTTTAAATGCGGTTTGCTTGAATCCTCTCAGCTATTTATTTTTCGAATATAATAATTTTCTATTTTTTAAAATTCAACTCTCTCTCTCAGTATCGATTATATTTATTTTAATTCATTTGAAAAATATTTATCTATCTCTGATGATTTATTTTACTCTGGAGTGCCGTTGTTGTTTTTGTCGTGTCTAATAAAGTGCCGCAGATTCTTTTCGTTTGGCCAACAAAAATGTCCAATTTATATACACATATTATTACATAATGAGACTTTAAAGAATGCAAATAATCTTCATCTATTTACATATACAACACATCTCCCCCCTTAATAATACTTCAGTCGGTCTAGGGGTTTCTTGGCTCTCTGAGGTCTAGGACTGCGGACGGGCACTTGCACAGCGGGCAGCCTCCGGTTTAGGAGTGCAAGAGGGCACGTGCACAGCAACAGGCCCTGGTATAGGAGTGCAAGAGGGTACGTGCACAGAAGCAGTCTCCTCCTTGGAACCTCTGGAACCTCCTCTTCACATTATTTCTGACTTCTACCTACAGGCTTCTCTCTTGATGTTCGAGGAAGTATCAAATTTCTTGACTCCACTTGTTTCTTTCTCACAGGTCGCAATTGATTGATATGCCTCTTATACACGACGCCCTCGCAACTTATAAGGTAGTGACGGTAGCTCAATAATTCCAAAATGGTACCTTTTTACCGTTTAGGTCCAGTTGCATAGTTGCGGAAATAAACCTCGCAACCTGTAGTAAACTGCTCCTGCCTTCTTACGGCCTCATGAAATACCTCTCGCGGATTTCCTTTCTTGGTATTAAATTCGAGATTCTTGATCTTAAACTTCTCTTCATTAGCAGTTCCGCCGGGGAATTCCTTTATTACAGTTTGGAGGGATGCTCTATGAGCAAATAGGAAACTTTGTAGATTCGTCTCTAAATCATCCTTGCCATTATTCTTTCTCAAAAAGTTTTTAAACTCTCTCACATATCTCTCAGCTAAACCATTTGAACTAGGATTATACGGACTGGTCTTAGTGTGCCGTATACCATTCATTTTGGTAAATTGCTCGAATTCACCGGAGACAAACTGTCTTCCGTTATCTGTAACAAAATATTAGGGCAATCCAATTCTGGCGAGAATTTCTCTAAGATGACTTATAATCGTTTTTCTGGTTATCTTTGATGATAAAAATTTCTATCCACTTTGAGTATGCGTCCACGAGAACCAAAAACATTCTTCCCATGAACAGACCCGCTAGATCAAGATGAAGTCGATGCCACGGTTTTTCGGGGCCAAGTCCATTCCGAGATGGTAGCCGGGGGCATGCTTGCCGATTCTTGGCATACTCTACATTCTCTAGTTAACTCTTTGATGTTACTGTCTATGCCTGGCCACCAGAAAATACCGTCTGGCAATCATCTTCATTTTAACAATCCCCATGTGTATTTCATGCAAGTCATTTAAAATTAAAGATCTTAATTTTTGGAGAATTACCACTCTTTCACGCCATTGAAAACAATCAAACTTCAAACTTAATTCCTCATTGATCTTATAATAAGGAGCTAGTGGGTTTTCCCTCAGTACCCTTGTGAATTTCCACACACACACACAGTTGCCTTCTCTAACATTCCTTAATACTATAGACAGTATTTTATCTCGGGACGTCTCATATGCCACCTCCCTAAAAGAGAACGGTACCTCATTCAACTTCCTGAGAAGAAGTACCTGGTCTTCATCAAGAAACTTCCTGACACTCGATTCTAAAGGAAGACGTGACAATGCGTCAACATTGGAATAATTACTACCTTTTCGAAACTCCTCAGTATAATTAAATGCAGCTAATATAAAGGACCATCTTTTAATTCTGGATGCTGCACCTATGGGAATTGGTTTCTGAGGTGAAAATATATGAATTAAGGGTCGGTTGTCTGTGACTAATACGAATTTTCGTCCCAGTAAGTATTGTCTTGATTTCTCATCGCCATAAGTTATGCTCAACGCTTCCTTTTCTAGTTGAGAGTACCGTTTTTCCGCTTCAGTTAATGTTCTAGAAGCAAACGCTATAGGGCATTCTTCCTTTCTATCATTTCTATGACTCAGAATTACGCCTAGTCCATAGTCCATTAATAATGATTTACATTTTTTAAATAACATTCGATATTTTTCGTCCAATTCCATCTACAATTTTTATTCAAAAGTTGATAGAATAGCGCTAAAATGTTTGCTATATTCTTTATGAATCTATAATAATAAATTAAGAGTCCTATGAAAGATCTTAATTGCGAAACATTCTTTAGGTTCAGGCGCCTCTATCACTGCTTTAATTTTATTTTCTAAGGGATGCAGTCCATATTTATCCATTTTAAACCCTAAAAATTCCACCGATTTCTTTTTAAATTTACATTTATATCTGTTTAACTTTAAACCTTTTTCTAGCAATCATCTAAACATTAGATCCAACTTTTGTTCATAATCTTCAAAGTATTTTCCTGCAACCAAAATATCATCTATGTAGCAGGGCACAACTGACAAATCAGAAAATAAGCCTTCCATAATCCTCTGAAATTTATTTGGTGCTACCGCTACGTCATATGGTAGTCTTTTATAAGAAAACAACCTCTTTGTTGTGTTTATATCAACATCAGCTTTGGCTTCTTCCGCTAACATTACTTGTAAGTAAGCCTGTGATAGGTCTAGAGTCGAAAGTACGGTGCTTGTAGATAATTTTGAAAAGATCTCATCGATCGATGGAATGGGATACCTATCTAATTCTATTGCTTTATTAGCTGTACATCTAAAATCACCACATATCCTTACACTACCATCCTTTTTTGATGCCGGTACTATTGGAGAGGTCCAATATGCATGAACTATAGGTTATAAAATGCAAGAATTCACTAAACGATCAATTTCATTCTCTACTTTGTTTTTTTGGAGAGAAAGGTAAACTTCTGGCCTTACAAAACACAGGAGTCACATCCTTTTTTAAATTAAAATTTATTCTAACGTCTTTTAGACAGCCCAATTTTTTGTTAAACAAATCTGCATACCCATCCATCAAATTTTTATATATTCAAATATATTTCTATTATATTCATTATTTAAAATTTTAATGCTAAACAATATAGAATAATCAAGTTTGAACTGTTTAAGCCATTCTCTTCCTAAAAAAATTACCTGGATTTTTTCATTTACAACTATTAATCATAAATATTGGTTGATTTCTTTTACAAAAACATTTCTTTGATCTATAATCTCTATTGATTTACCACAAAAGGATTTTAATCTTGAATTTGTTGGAAATAATCTTTTACCTTGCTAATAATTCTTATAAATATCTTTAGGTTTTAACGTATCTGGACTTCCTGTATCTATTGTAAAGCACAAAGAATAATCATCTACTGTTAAATTTATTGTGGCATCAGTTTCGCCCTGTACAGAATATATAGAGTCCTCTTGTACAAATTTACATCCCCACATTCTTTTACTAGCTTTGCAAACCCTACTTAAATGACCCAGTTTATTACATTTTAAAATAAGTCTTTGTTCTATGAGGTAAAACAGATGCCACGTGTGAATGTCTTTCACCACATCTATAACACACTATTTTGCCTTTGCCACTTTGCCTGAAAGGCCTATACTGCGCCGTACTATTATTGTACTCGCACTTTTTATCCTTTCAATTCACAGGGGATATCTTGGCCACTAATTTATCTTGTTATTCTCTTGTATTTATCTCCGCCAATTCGAACGAGATCGCCACTGCAAAAACTTTATCCAGGGTGACATCGTCGTCCTCTTGTAGTAGCTTCTTTTGCAGGATTTCCGACTTGATTCCAGCCACAAAACGGTCTCGCATCATGGTTCCCAACATATCGACGAAATTACAATTTATTGCCAAATGTTTCAATTCTCTAAGATATTCCGAAATTGATTCTTCTTCCTGTTGAATTTTCTTTAAAAATCTGCATCGCTGTGGTATCACTTTCTTCTTTGGATCCAAATGCACCTTAATTTTTTGAATGATAGTATCATAGGGTTGATCTTTCATTAGACCAGGAAGAAAATGTCGTTTCCCTGCTTCAAAGTTTCAGACTCTGGTAGCGAGGTAAAAATCAGCACTTTAATCTCCTCCTTCAGATGCCAAAAAGAAAGCCTCAAATTTTTGTACAAAAAGTTCGAAGTGTCCTCCACTGGGCTATAGCATCTAAAAGGTACTATTAACTTTGAACTTGTCATGCTGATCTTTTCTACTCCTTTGTTTTCTTGATCCAGATAGTTTAAAAGATGTAATCTTAACCCATTTTCCTATTTTTCCTCTCCATAATCCGAGAGTCAGATTTGTTTAAAAGATGTAGTTGTTATACTTGCATAGACGCCGTTTTCCTCAGCTTTTTACTGGCTCTGTAGATCGCGCATCCTCGTCGCCACTTTTGTTGTGTCGTAATTAGACGTACAAGAGCTCAAACTTGACCATGGCCAACAACAAATGTCCAATTTATATATACATATATTTTTACATAATGAGGCTTTAAATAATACAAATCATAATAATCTATTTACATAAACAACAGTTAATATATAGCGAGAAGAGTAGAGGACTAAGCACAGATCCCTGAGGTACACCAGCCCATGTTCTTCGGTCCTTAGAAAATGTTCCATTGACCCGAACCTTTATCCTTCTTCCCCTTAAGAAGTCTGCAATCCAGATTAAGGTTTTTCCTCTTACTCCGATGTTGTGCAGCCTTTCAAATAATTTCTACACTCGAACAAAAGCTAAGGTCATATCCAGGAATACCTCCGTTGTCTTCTTTAGCGGTTTTTCCTAGAAAACTATTATTGATTGACAGAAGTAGAACAGTTTATCAGTTGTACAGTGTCGGATCTTTAGCCAGTTTGGTAGAAGTTTATTTTATTATTTTTAGTGAGCCAGACTATGAGCCTAGAGTGGATAATTCATTCTGTTATGTTACAAAGTATGCTGGTAAGAGCAATTGGCCGATAGTTCTTGCATTCCTTAGCATCTTTGTTTGGTTTCAGTATTGGCACTATAATTCATATCTTCCAATTCTTTTGTAGTTTACCAGTTTTCCATGAAATGTTCAGTATTCGTAGGAGTTGATTTTTAGCTTCGTCTCCAAAGTGTTTAATCATTTGACCAAAGATTAGAGCATCTCCAGGTGACATCTTGGATTTAACTTTCCTATTGATGAATTTAGCTCATTCAGTGTGAAGTCTCTCGAGTAAATATCTTGTTGATGGTAATTTGTTGCTTGTTTAACTAACTTGTTTATATTATTTTTTAGAGTCTTGCCTTCATTCGTATAGCTTAGTCTGGAAGTGCTTGAAAGATATTCAGCAATTATGTCAGCCATCTGTTTGTTCGTTCTCGCTGTTCATATCGGTTAGAGTATTGGAGGATTAGTGTTGGTATTGATTGTTTTATAACACTAATTATATTCCAGTGATGACTTTCCTTTTTTGGATCCATTTTTTTCGCAGAATTCTGCCCATTTTTTTTGTTTGAATATCCAAATTTCTTGTTCTATTTTGTGACTAATTTCAATGAGTTCCTTTATGATTTCTTCTGTTTTATTTGTTTTAAGAAGTTCATTTTTATTGTCTCTCTGTGCAATCATTGCCTCGATATTGTGGTCCTTCCAGTAAAGTATTCACAGGTCTTTACGTTTACCTCTAGGTATCGATACTTTTGCAGCTTTGGATATGTTCAAAGAGAATTTTTCCAATTTTTTGTCAATCGTTCTGTGATTTAATTCTTCGCTGCACAGTTCTTCAAGCTTTTCTGTAATTTTTTCCCAGTGTTCTTCTATTCTGTTGGAAATTCTCAATTTTGAATTTTAGGGTTGTTAAAATTGGTCTGTGGGTCACTGATTGCACTTTTCAGAATTTTCCATTGTGTTGTGGGTGCGATGTTGTAATTTATCGCTGTGATGTCTATTGCGGATTCTGTGCCTGTGGACTTGGATAGATAGGTGTTCTTTTCGTTATTTAACGGCGTAGGGTCGAGGTCGGTTAGCATGTCCTCAACCTGCTGACCTTTGTTATCCTGGACAGGTGATCCCCAAGTTGGTCTTTCGGCGTTAAAATCACCAAGTATGATTGCGATATCCGAAGACGCTTCACTAAATGTCTCTATCAGGCCTGTATTGATGCTAGAATTATCGTGGTGATAAACATTTATGATTGGAATTGTTTTATCTGTAAGATAGATTTCTATTGCCTGAGCTTCTGTCGTGCCTTCTCTAGGCTTACTCTGATTATAGGCGATTTCCTTAAATTTGATTTCTAGAGTTTTAATCAAAACGGCAAGTCCTCCTCCGAATTTTCCCGGTCTGTCCATTCGTAGTGTTGTGTAATCTCTGATATTGAATCTCAGATTCTGATTCAATTTTGTCTCCTGAGGACAATTAATATGTACATTGTTGTCACAGAGAAGACAAGTCAGCTCTTTATTTTCCTCTGGAAACCATTTATATTGAGTTGTAGTAGATTGAATTGTGTCCTCGTAGTAGATTTCTCATCATGAGCTCGAGCTGCAGCTCCTGACGCGGCGGTTATCACGGACGCGATAGCATTACTGGAGATATCAGTTTTGCTCTTCATTTGAAAATGGGTGCCGTTGCAACGTTAGTCATCTTGGAAACGAACCAGAATTTGGTCAAATATTCCAAGGGTCCAGGGGGGACCGCAAGGAGGTGTGGTCGAACTTCTCCCCTTCCACTTGGAATGCCGTCACTACAGGATAAAGCACTCTTGGTGAATTTTTTAAATTGTGATTCAGAATCTGCCACTGAAGCTTTACGAGCGTTTCGTTCCTTTAAAGATATTCGAAGCGGTAAAGGACCAATGAGTTGATACTCTCTAAAGCGATTGATTAAAAGTTTTGAGGAAACTGGATCTCTGGAAGCAAAACCTCGGAGTGGAAGACCATCGACATGCAAGTCAGTGGCTGTTAGGTTTTGCAGAATGCTGAAGCTATTGAAACATTATCCACGTATGGAGAAGTAAGTGCTAGACAAGTTTCTCGACAAACGGGGATATCGTATGGAACAGTTGGAGAGAACACACATTTAGAATTTTTCTATAAAAATATCCTAACAAAATTCAAAGTTTTCACGAGTTGAAAGTCAGCGATTTTGAGAAGGGTCAAGAATTCGCTGCATGGGTTTTCGGGCAAATTGATATTGATGAAAACTGGCTGTCAAATGTTCTAAGAACAGATGATGCTCACTTTTATCTAAAGGGAGAATTTTACATTCATAACTGCCTCATTTTGGCAACAGAAAACCCTAGGGCTTTTACAGAAATACCACTTCATCAGCACAGAGTTACAGTTTTGTGTGGGTTCACTTCTTCTTTTTTTTTTTGGCCATTTTTCTTTGAAAAAATCAATGGAAGAACTTTTAAAACCGTTTTCGTAACTGGTGAACGTTATGTTCAACTTTTGAGAGAAAAGGTTATTCCCATATTGCAGGACAGACAAGCACTAAGCGAAATAACATTCATGCAAGATGGAGGACGTCCTCATATCTCCCACGGTGCCAAACAATTGCTGAAGAATACGTTCGGTGGAATTCGTTGATAAGTCGCCACTTTATATACCAGTGGCCTCCAATATCACCAGACTTGACGCCTTACAATTTCGGTTATGGGGGTACATTAAAGCGCGTTTTTATCGATGCCGGTCTACCACATTGGCCATGTTGAAGGCTTCTATCAGATGGCACGTTTTATAAATTTCAACAATTTAATTGTGACCATTCTATCATCTATCGTCTGCAGGCGGTGTTTGAGAATGAAGGGCGCCACATTGAGCAAGGATTGTGACCTAATACAAGAGAGAAGGCAGTTACCTCATGTGTTATATTTTGCAGCTCTTTGTTTTGGGTTATGGGAATAATAAATGCTGTCCTCACATCTTGACTCTTTTTTTTTTCTGTAAACAGTAATTTTTTTGTTTGTCATTTGCCCACATTTTATATTATGTCGTGCAGGCCAAAGTGTTATAACTTCTCGAATAACACTGGTATACACAATTTTACCCCTTATGTTTAGTTTATCGCTTTTCGCTCATTAGAAGAAATAGCATAAGAAATAATCTCTCTATCCCCCCCAACTTTAGATATTTTGCGCAAAAAATAATACAAAATGATTTTACTACCACGTTTTTCAACGCAAAAGGTCGATTTAAAAATGATTTTTTTAGGGGATACATTTTCAAAATTATGTACAGTGTAATAAACAATGATAACATTTGACAAACCCATAGGATATTTGGAATAAAGTACGACAAATATATTTTGTCACTCCCCTCTATATTTCATTTTTGGATCATGAAAAATATCCAGTTAAATAGTCAAGTGTCGACAATTAGTCAAGAAACTATACATTCCTTATAGCACGAAATCCTATTAGTAGTGCCATCATAATTTTTGGTACTATATTAACATTTCAAAAATCGTGTATTGATATCAGTATTTATTTTCAAACATTCAATTTATTTCACAAAACTCCATCTAAAATATAAATATTTTTTGCTACATGTTTTAATTTGCATATACCTATTTTACATATCTCAGATTGTATTTAAAAAATCGTTAACCATTTCTTCTAACTTTTGGCGAAATGGTGTTTTATTAATTTATCATTTGATATTATTAGGGTTCTTTCCTGGTATTCAAAAAGGAAAAATACGTGTCGATCAGTTATATTTTTCAATTTATCAAACAATTTGGCCGCTAAATCTCTGATTCTGGTAGAGCGCCATCTAGCGAATAAAGTTGTAACTAAAATCAATTTCGAATTTTTCATTATTTGCCATAAAAAATCCCATTGCAGCCTGAACACAATAGTGTTTACCGCATTGCTCTAGCGCAAATATTCGCGGAGTTATTAATTTTTTAAGTTGTGCGGGACTTTTGGATCACCCTGTATATATAAATTACTTTGTATTAATTATGTGTGTGTGAAAAATACATAATGAAAAAGGTTAGGTGTTGATATTAAAATAGAAAAGTTTATCCTGACCACGTTTACATGAACTTTTTAAATGGCAGAGCGCCATCTAGTGGAATAGAAATCAACTAAACATTGATTTAGTCTGTTCCCTGATATTTGGCCAACCCATTTTCTTTAACAATCAAGAAAAACCAACCACGAATACGCTTCGGGCTTTTCTTTATTCATCAAGAAAATAGTTTGGCCAAATTGTTGAAATATTACAGAGTAACAATGGCTATAGATGAGACTGAGTTTGAAAAGGAACTTGTATGTATATAATGTTTTATTGTTTTTGTTGTTTTCATGTAGACAAATATACCAAGATTTGTTTTGTATAATTGCTATTGATAATAAATAATATGTAAAGTTAAATTGGTTACGGATTCAACCTTCTTACTTACTTTAATTACATAACACAAATATCAGGGAATAAATATGTTAAATACCATTATTCAACAAATAAATAACCGACATATAGCATAAGTTATCAATACTCGTAGAAATTTATTACATTTTGTGGTCTGTGTTCCCCCCAAGTCGACAAAAGTATAGAAAAGACGCCATTTTCAAACGACCTGGGGATAAAATTGACGATAAAAAAAAGAGATATATTGGAATAACGATAGAGGTAATCTCCACCCCCTCCCCTTTGATCAATTTACAAAATGTGGGGCAGATTCTCTTCCCGCCCTTCATGCTTACATTTTTAGCCAGACGACTCTTGCGCCCTTTTCTATTATTTCACTCATTGTAGGCCCCATTGTGTGTGTTATGAATTATATATTTTGTTGTAAAGATAAAGAATTGAAGGTGTAGTCGTGATAATATAAAAGTAGAAAAAAATAATTATTTACTATCAAGTAGTTTTTATTTTCAATTACTTCAAGAAAATTACACGATAAATATTTTCACAGTTATATAGAATTTATAAAATTAATTCTATATTAGTGAATTTAAAAGATAGGTAAGTTAACTATACATATTTACCACAATATTAAAAGTGCATATTCTAAAACTATGGTCAAAAATGTAGAATAGTCAATGAATGTGAAAATAAAATATATATTTTAAAAAATAAAATATTTGAATTTTTAGAGATTATATAATATATATATATATATGAAATATAAATAATGAATTTTATTTTTATCTTTTAAATTGCTAGAAATTTATAAATATTCTAAAATAATAAATCCATGATCCCGTCTTTCGCTGCTTACATTGGAATTCTCCATTAAATGTTTATTAGCTGATTCCTCGTCATAAATTTCATTAAGCTCGACATGATTCATATTACCTTGTAGGAAACTTCTAGGCTTTCAACCAATATATCAAAAGTGATTGAAGTTTCCATATTTTTGTATCTAGAAGCAAAAAAAAAAGTAAGTAAACTCAGGCTTAAAGACCAATAAAAAAAAAAAGAATAAAAGAATTGCGGCCCTCGAAGCTTGAGCGGGGGCGCAGCACGAGTGATAGATAAATACAAAAGTTATCAACTAAAAGTTGTCAATAACAAAATTTCAATTTAATTCGAAAAATGTATTATTTAATTACAAAAAATAGTTATTTAATTTAACAATGTATTTTTTTTTTTTTTTTGCTATAAAAAGTTGTTAATTTAAAAGTGGTTTTAAAGCGCCGATATTAAACGTTGAAATGTTTTTTTTGTTAAACCCCTTCAAAAATAATTGTTTTTAAATCATAAACTATTAGCTTCATACTTTAATAAGTTGATATTATGCCATAAGACGGCATTATTAAACTTTAAACTGTTATCTTAAAAGCGTAAATACTTTATAATGGCACCAAAATAAAAATAAAAATCACTTATTAGTATCAAAAATGTCCTTATTGAATTCAAAAATGACAAATATAAAATGAAAAAAAAAAAATGCTATTTTAAAGGAACTTACGAATTAAAGGAAGCAAATAAAATGATAAAAATTGATTGTATTATTGGTAGATGTCTGTGTTTAGAAATATAAAAATTAGAAATAAAGATTTATCTTATTGGATTTTGTCTAATTACTTTTTGATTTGATGGGGGGAACATAATGGAAACTTGTAAATAAATTAACGATTTGATATTTTAAATATTCAAAAAGTATTTTATTATGTCAATGAGTTATGTCACTCATAATTTGAAATTAAACGACACGTCTTTGAGTTTATTTGATGTGTCAAATATGTTCCATTTATAACTATGAATTACACATATCTCGATGATTCTAAAATGAATTTTGTGTCTGTTTCCACAATATTTGATGCCTCTATCCGGATGAAACTTTTAACATATATAATAACTTTACACACTGTGTGTATTTATATATGTATGTATTTATATATTGGGAAATATCCAAATATCAGGGAACAGGTTAAATCAATACTTAGTAGATTTCTGTTCCACTAGATGGCGCTCTGCTATCTAAAAAGCTCATGTTAGTGGTCAGGATAGGCCTTATTTATTTTTAATATCAACACTTGACCTTTTTATTTTTTTCTTAATATTACTATATATATGAAATACTACTACTATTAATAATATACAAATTTTAAAATAATTATGGTTTAGGATACATTTACTTAGGTTTGTTGCCGGCGAACACTGTGGTCATCGGAACATCTATATTACATAATTGCTTCATTTACTTTAATATTTTCAAATTATTTGCTATATATTCTCGGTGACAAACTGACATCATTCTAGAGCGTTTTCTCAAAGAATTATAGACACAAGTAGGTCAGAAATTGTTTAGGTTTGGTAATATAATTGTTACTGTACAATTGTGATATAAAATTCTAACGACGCATTATTAAATCGCATAGAGAGAGGCATGCGCACAAATATATATTTAAAAAAAAAAGCTTTTATTTAACTTACCTGTATAACTGTCCAAAGAATCTTGTAATCAATTTTTTAACATCTTTACAGACGACGTAGAAGCCTGAAAATTTGCACACTCGCTTAATCCCGATGAGAATGTAAGTATGCAAAATTTCCGACGCTTAAATCGACAGGAAGTATGTTAATTTTAATTTCGTTTTTTTTTTAAATGTATTGTCATCATTATTAGAACTTTTTCTTTTGTCCTTTTTTGCATTTTTCAAATAAATAGGTGTACTAGATTCAAAACTGCAAAGTTTGAAGTGTAAAATTTCTATTTTTCAATTGTGTGTTCTAATACAACAGAAAAAAAAAAACAGAGTAAGAACTGAAAAAATAAAATTCGTGTTGCACTGTGTAATTTATCTAATGTATTTTATCTATCTAACCTCTATATTAATAATTAAAATTGATAGCCAATCAAACATACCAATAATGAACCCTGTTCATAACGAAAACCTCTAAATACTGAGCCATTGTATGATTTGTTTGTGCATTGAAACACTCTGGCAAACAAAATTCGCCTGTCAAATATCTACATAATTATAAAATCTATTATAGAGTTAAACCTGTCTATAGCGCCCTCTCTTGGGACTAACCAAAATAGGCTGCTATAGAGAGGGGGTACTATAGACAGGTCACTTTTAATGTAAATCGCATCGTACTACATTTTAAAATCGGAAGCTATAGAGATGAAGGCGCTATTTAAAAGGGGCGCTATAGACAGGTTTAACTGTATATATAAAAGTCAGTGTATGTATGTTTGTCGGCTATACAAATCCTCAATAAGGACTAATCTGGCTGAAATTTTAACAGAACATAGAGAATAATCTGGAAGAGGTATTTGTCGCATTTTTAGCCAAGAAAAATTGAAATTGACCGTTTTCTGGGTAAAAATATTTGTTTTTAGTCAGAAAATGATGATGAAACTTTTGTTGTATCATGTTTGATTGTCATATACAAAATTATTTCGGGGAAAATTCCATAAAGCAAACATAAAGCCAGTTTATTTTTAGAAGGCAGGGACAAAATTCTAACAGAGCAAAACTCGAGCAGAAAACATGAAGCCAGATCATCTCTCTATAAAAATATATTCCCCAAGAACTATAAGAGGCAACTCCCTGTTGTCTGAAGATGACCTTCCCCAAGAACTATAAGAGACAAGTCCGTGTTGTCTGAAGATGACCTTCCCCAAGAACTATAAGAGGCAACTCCCTGTTGTCTGAAGATGACCTTCCCCAAGAACTATAAGAGACAAGTCCGTGTTGTCTGAAGATGACCTTCCCCAAGAACTATAAGAGGCAACTCCCTGTTGTCTGAAGATGACCTTCCCCAAGAACTATAAGAGACAAGTCTGTGTTGTCTGAAGATGACCTTCCCCAAGAACTATAAGAGGCAACTCCCTGTTGTCTGAAGATGACCTTCCCCAAGAACTATAAGAGACAAGTCCGTGTTGTCTGAAGATGACCTTCCCCAAGAACTATAAGAGGCAACTCCCTGTTGTCTGAAGATGATCTTCCCCAAGAACTATAAGAGACAAGTCTGTGTTGTCTGAAGATGACCTTCCCCAAGAACTATAAGAGGCAACTCCCTGTTGTCTGAAGATGACCTTCCCCAAGAACTATAAGAGACAAGTCCCTGTTGTCTGAAGATGACCTTCCCCAAGAACTATAAGAGACAAGTCCGTGTTGTCTGAATATGACCTTCCCCGATGAACTATAAGAGACAAGTCCGTGTTGTCTGAATATGACCTTCCCCAAGAACTATAAGAGGCAACTCCCTGTTGTCTGAAGATGACCTTCCCCAAGAACTATAAGAGACAAGCCATGTTGTCTGAAGATGACCTTCCCCAAGAACTATAAGAGACAAGTCCGTGTTGTCTGAATATGACCTTCCCCAAGAACTATAAGAGGCAACTCCCTGTTGTCTGAAGATGACCTTCCCCAAGAACTATAAGGGGCAACTCCCTGTTGTCTGAAGATGACCTTCCCCAAGAACTATAAGAGACAAGTCCGTGTTGTCTGAAGATGACCTTCCCCAAGAACTATAAGAGACAAGTCCGTGTTGTCTGAATATGACCTTCCCCAAGAACTATAAGAGGCAACTCCCTGTTGTCTGAAGATGACCTTCCCCAAGAACTATAAGAGACAAGTCCGTGTTGTCTGAAGATGACCTTCCCCAAGAACTATAAGAGACAAGTCCGTATTGTCTGAAGAAGACCATTCCATAAAACTAGCAGAAACAAGTCTGAACGTGAATAAGACCAATGAAGGGGCTACCATCCTTAATAACTAGGGGATACCTTGTCTTGAATAGAACCAACCAAGAAGAAAATCTCAAATCACAAGGACATACAAAGAACGCTAATCAAACCAAAATAGTCCCAATTAGAGACTTCCAGTAGATGTGCAAGGGCAGCAAGCCCCCACGCGGGGAAAAATCAATTCCACCCACCCCTCATTGATCGGTGTACTCCGCTGTAATTGCCTAGCCTTGAACTTGGGGCATTGACAGACGCCAGCTGGTCCCTCAGGACTTCACAACAGTCCTCACAACTCTTCAGTACTGGCTTCAACTTTGAATGAGAATAGGTCAAATACCTTTCTGACATATTTTGATATATACAAAATTTACTTATCCACTTCTTTCTTTTCTTTTTTTTTTTGTTTTTGTTGTTGACCATTTTATAAATGTAATTGTAGTTGGGATATTGAAAAACGAGGCAAATCTCTGAATATTCCAATAGTTGAAGGAATGAAGGAAAATGTTGATGAGTAAATCTCTGAAATGGGGATCGTCGTGTTTGGAGGGGGGGAATTCTGAGATCGATGCAGTTCCCCCAGGCTTATCGATCCTACAGGAATGCTGCAGAACTCCCTCTTTCTTCTTTTGTTGAATGCGAACATTGTAGAGCCTTTTTGGATGGTAGTGAAGTTTTGTGCGTCATATTGCTCAGTACCATATTGAATGCTTAGCTGATAGAGATATTTGGATTTTTAGACAAGTCGAATACATGAATATAAGATTTGATTGGAGCATTTACTGAGGATTTCATCAATTTACATTAAATAATAAAAATCTGCAGTTTATCTTGAAATGGACGACAGATCGCCGAAATTTCAAAAAGGTTCAAAAATTCATGTTTAATTTAAAATCAAAAGAATATTTATAAAGAATATATATTTGAAGCTAGGGGTGTCGTTCAAATTCTGGCGGATTCTCTTTTGAATTATCATAAAATAACAACTGTCTATATTTAATCCTCCAGTTGAAGTTTTCTTTCTGCTGGGACTACATGATTGCTCATAGGAGAACATATTGGTTTTGTTGATGGTTAAAACTCTTGATAGTGGCCTTGGGTGGTGAAATCCGTGGACAATCTAGAAAGAAAACTGCCTGGTGTCATCACACAAACAGCCCTCCACTGTTATACGAGGGCCATCCAATAAATAAGTTTCCCTATTTTTTTAACAAATAAACATTATTTACAATTATGCAGTTATTTTATTTTCATTATACAACTCATAGACTACTTCTCTACATAATCACCATTTCTGTTCAAACATTCTTGGTAGCGTTATAGCAATTTTTTGATAACATGTTGTACCAAGCCGTGTCCTGTCTTCGTAGCCAGTGGTTCGCCTCCGCCTGCACTTCGTCAACACTCGCAAAGTGCTTGCCTCCAAGGTGCAACTTGAGTGCTGGAAAAAGATGGAAGTCGCTTGGGGCAAGCTCCGGAGAATAAGGGGGATGTGTGAAAATTTCCCATTTGAAGTTTTCCAGCAACGTTTGAGTCGTTCGAGCTGCGTGAGGGCGATCATTGTCATGGACGAGTAACACTTTCCGAGACAAAAGTCCAGGACGTTTCCGTTTTATTGCAGCTCTGAGTTTAGTGAGGACTTCGCAGTACCTCGCAGCGTTAACCGTCGTGTTTGAGGGCAGGTAGTCAACCAATAAAACACCCTTACAGTCCCAAAAGACGATAGCCATAACTTTGTCTGCAGAGATTATGACCTTCGCCTTTTTTGATGCACTTTCCTCAGGCTTCTTCCACACCATGCTTTGTCGTTTTGTTTCTGGAGTTGAATGATGCACCCAGCTTTCATCTCCAGTGACAATACGGGAAAACAGTTGATCTCCATCTCTTCGATGCATTTCCAGGAAAGCTCGGGCTGCCATCATCCGTTGTTGCTTGTGATTTTCCGAGAGCAAACGCGGGGACCCATCTCTTGCGCAGACTTTGCGAAAATTCAAAACACCTGACATGATTGTTCCAATCGAAGAGCGTCCAATTTCGAATCCAAGGGGCAGTCGAATCATTATTTCGTCAATGGTGACGCGGCGATCTGCTCCCACCACATTCCGAGCAGCAGCAACGGCTGCCAATGCAGTCCGTAGCAGTAACGGGCCTGCCGCTTCGCTCGTCATCATGCACGTTTTACCGTCCTTCCAAGAACCATGAACGCCATCGGCGAACCATTTGGATGCTCATACATCCTTCACCACACACTGACACTAAATTGCAATGAATATTGACCGCAGCTTCATTTTTCGCCGTGAAAAACGAATTACAGAACGGAGTTCGCAAGTGGACACGTTCACCAGTGGTATCTCCATGGAAACTGAAGCGCTACGGACTTGCGCGTACGAGTAGCGTGATTTTGAAGGTCACGCGCTTCCAACGCATCCTAGTGACCATTTCTTACACTACTAACTAATTTTAGAAAGTTTCGTTCGCAGAAAAAAAAAGGGGGGGGGGAAACTTATTTATTGTATGGCCCTCGTATATTATCCTCCTCCTCCTTCGATGTCTTCCTCTACTGAGGGTGGGCCACATGGTCTCTCCATATCTCCCTCCTTCAATGTCTTCCTCTACTGAGGGTGGGACACATGGTCTCTCCATATCCCCCTCCTTCAATGTCTTCCTCTACTGAGGGTGGGCCACATGGTCTCTCCATATCTCCCTCCTTCAATGTCTTCCTCTACTGAGGGTGGGCCACAGGTCTCTCCATATCTCCCTCCTTCAATGTCTTCCTCTACTGAGGGTGGGCCACATGGTCTCTCCATATCTCTCTCCTTCAATGTCTTCCTCTACTGAGGGTGGGCTACATGGTCTTTCCATATCTCCCTCGGCCACATGGTCTCTCCATATCTCCCTCCTTCAATGCCTTCTTCTAATGAGGGTGGGTCACATGGTCTCTCCATATCACCCTCCTTCAATGCATTCTTCTAATGAGGGTCGGCCACATGGTCTCTCCATATCTCCCTCCTTCAATGCATTCTTCTAATGAGGGTGGGTCACATGGTCTCTCCATATCTCCCTCCTTCAATGCATTCTTCTAATGAGGGTGGGTCACATGGTCTCTCCATATCTCCCTCCTTCAATGCATTCTTCTAATGAGGGTCGGCCACATGGTCTCTCCATATCTCCCTCCTTCAATGCATTCTTCTAATGAGGGTGGGTCACATGGTCTCTCCATATCACCCTTCTTCAGTGTCTTCCTCTACTGAGGGTGGGCCGCATGGTGGTTGTGAGCCTGCTTAAGGGTGAACAGCTTCTGGTCTGTGAAGAGGATACGCTCCCATCACTGACCAGTGGCCCGATGCTTGAGTTGGCGACATCTCTCTGCCTTATGCGCTTATTCTCATCCGTGAGGAACTGAACTTTGTGTAGCTTGTACGCCTTGAGGTTGAGTTCCTTTGTCGCTATTCGATGAAACTACGACTTTCTAATTGAGGTCTCACGGGCGATTTTTCTCATGGACACCTTACGGTTGGCGGTTCTTTCTATTCCAGCGTCTTCATGGCCAAGCTCATTGATGGTTTGTTGAGGTACTTTGAACAACCTCACATTAACGTTTCCCTTGACGAAACATCTAAATAATTGCACAACATTTGTTTGACATCCTAAAAACAAGACAAAACAAGTTATCCCAAAGTCGAAACTTAACATAATGGTACATAAAAACAATGAGAATCCAACAAAACATAAATTAATTTGAAAAATAAAATAATACAAATGTGACATTGTACTGGGATAAGGTTCATAAATTAAGAAAAAGGTATCTCCTTATTGTGCAACTGAAAGTTCCTGATGGCTTGAGCCATCTCTTTCTTGATTAATCAAGAAAGGGTATTTGGCCAATTCTGGAATAATTAAAAATCAACGAATAGTTGATATATATTCCGATAGATGGTGCAAGCCATCAGCAACTTTCAGTTGCACGATAAGGAGATGTCTTTTTCTTAATAAATTAATTTATTACAGTTCAATCCTATCGTGCTAAGATAAATTAAATATTAACTTCGTTATTTTGGGACAAACTGTAGTAAATAAACATGTGTTTTCTCATGCTCAAATATGCAAATCTTTTTTCAACAAATGTATTTTAAATAAGTAAAATTCATCAATATATAATACACACATATAATTATTTAATTAAAAAGGCATATATTGGATCAAAATATCCTTTATTTTACCAATATTTCAGTTGGCTGAACGCCAACCTTTATCAAGGTGTTATAACATTTTGAAGTGTGTCTCTAATGTTATAACACCTTGATAAAGGTTGGCGTTCAGCCAACTGAAATATTGGTAAAATAAATTATATTTTGATCCAATATATGCTTTTTTAATTAAATATTTATTTATGGATTGCTCTATTTTCAAAACATATAATTATCAAATTACAAAACTATTTTAGAGGCGTAATATTCTTTTTTTTTTTTTTTTATAAAACAATTTCTACTGTCCTTACTGCAATGGAAAAATTAAAGGGAGGGCCTGGCTCATCAGTGGTGAACCCTCCCTGCGGTTTCGCCAGTTTGGTAGATTAAACTGGCGAAACCGCTGAGAGGGTTCACCACTGATGAGCCAGGCTCTCCCAATATTTTTTCCATTGCAGTAAGGACAGTAGAAATTGTTTTATTTTTAAAAAGAATCATACACGTCTATAATAGTTTCGAATTTTGACACATATAATTAAAAGACACTATAATATATCATTATTCAATATAACTATAATAATGTAGCAAAGTATTTATTATACGAGTATGTATAGATTATTGATTTTTGATATTTATATTATTTATATTGTGGCGAATAAATAATTTATTATTTAATTTAATTATTCAATGAAAATATTTGGAAACAGATTTAATTTAATTATTCAATATAAAATAATGATCGAAATATTTCTTTGCGTGCTTGCTCAAGATTCTCTAGCTGTAGATAGTTTTGTTGAGTTGTTGATAATTGTCGACTGGTCGTGGTGACGTCATCAATAAATACTTTCACATCCCCAGATATACAAAGACTTGATTTCTACGCTACAATATGGTTTGATACTCTGGAAACTTCCCTCATTATTTATCTTGTATCTTATAAATGTTGATTTGTGTTTTTTCCTGATTTTATACGTTACAATATATATATATGTCGAGTTCCCAATATAAGAACTAGTTGTAAAGAAACACTAAAAGATTCTAATCAACAGAACTCTACTTTATTATTCTCTTGACCTATATTTTATACCTCGCGCTTTCCGCGGACATGCAAATCAACCATCCTTTTAAAAAAAAACAAAAAGTAAATAAGCAAATATACAGAATATACAAATATACAAAATAAAACAATACCATGCAAATATGTCGAGGTATGCGACAGACTCCCCCCCCATGACCCCTCATCACTCCCGTGATGGGACTCCTGGTGGTCTATGATGAAACTTAATGATGTTGGTGATGTGGGCACTCTGGGTTCCTCGTTCTGATTCATAGAGGACATATTTAACACAGCCGTCCACCATCTTTACATCAGTAACAACATGAGGTCCAGTCTGCAGTCGCTGTTTACCTGTGTATTGGTGTTTCACCAGAATCGAATCTCCAGGTTTGACATCAGCAGGTCTTCTTCGATTTCGGTTGTAATAATATTTAGTGCGCAGACGGTAGTTATGGCGCTGTTTGTCATTATTCTCCGTTTCAATTCTATGGAGTTGTAAGCCCAATTCCTCGTCAGCAGGCACTACCGGCACTGTTCCCTTCCATTTGTACCATGGAGAGCATCCCAGATAGGTATTATGATGTCGATTATGATAATGGACGGCTGCCTCCAAGCAACATTTCCATCCTTTAGGGAACTGTGGGTAGCATTCCATGAAGGTCTTAATTTCTTGAATCACTCTCTCGGCCAGACCATTTCCCGCAGGGTGATATGGACTGGTATGAAGAAACCCGATTCCCTTCTCCTGCGTCCAGTTGTAAAATTCCCCTCGAGTAAAGGAGGTACCTCGATCGGAAATAATTTTCTTTACATTTTTAAGAATGGGATGGTCCGCAAAGTATTCCTTTAGGGCTTTACCCGACTGTTTCATACTTTTGGCGTATACAATCCGAGTAGCTTCATCAATCACTACTAAGAATGACTGGGTAGAGGCATTGGATTCTGATTTCTTTTTGAGTTCTGCGAAGTCAACATGAACCGTATGAAAGGGAACATGAGATTGAACAGGCAAACTCATCTGGTCAGAGGTAGATCTATATTTGGCCTTTACCTTCTGACAGGTGGAACACGTTTGGACATAACGTCGAATGTCCCCCTTCATATTTCGCCACCAAAATCGATTCTTAATTGTATAATAAGTCCTCCAGAATCCCGAGTGGCCACCGGATTTCGGATCATCATGATACAAGCCGAGAATGCTAGGAACTTGTTCAGTAGTCACCAAATAGGACTTTCTCTGTTCGTCGTATTCCAGCTCTAAAGCTTTATGCTTCAACCAGAACGTCTGTTCATCAGACTTGTCTGGGACGCTTATACACAATCGTGACAACGCGTCGGCGTCCCTCAGTTCCTTTCCCGACCGATGATTTATTATGATATTAAAGGAGCGCAGGAATAACTGCCACCTGGCTAAACGGTCTCTAAGTTCTCCACAACTTAAAAGTTGAGTTAAGGCTCTGTGATCAGTATGTACCACAAAAGGGCGACTCTCCAAGTAGGAACGAAAATGTTTCACAGCCTTTAATACCGCCAAGCACTCTTTCTCGGTAACGGAATAATTTTGTTCGGCTTTTGTAAAGGTGTAGGAGTAATAGCTAATTACCCGAAGTTGTTTACATCTTTTTTCTTGGAGGTCCCTTTGATATAAAATGGCTCCCGTTCCATAGTAGCTGGCATCCGTTGATAGCTCGAATGGCAATCTCCCATCAGGAACCCTAAGAATTGGTTCCTCAGTAATAAGTGCGATAAGTTTTTGGTAGGCCGTCTCGCATTCAGAATCCCATTCGAAGGTTACATCTTTTCCTTTTAATTTGTCCAATGGTCTTACTATGTGAGCATAATCTTTTATAAAGGCGCGGAAATGATTAGTCAATCCGGTGAAACACTGTAAGGACCTCAAATTGTATGGACGTTTCATATTTCGAACCTTTTCGGTAACTTCAGCCCTTATTTTCTTTGTGTCTCCATCAATAACTCTCCCCAATAGGTCTATGCGAGGGACGCAAAATTGACATTTATTAAGATTTAACACTAGGCCCGCAGTGGTCAGTCGTTCAAGAATTCTATGCGTCAAAATGGAGCAATCCTCCTGAGTATAGCCACCACAACAGATGTCATCGATATAAGCTACCACCTTATCACCCAGTAGGTCTCCTAGAATTGTAGTCATTATTCTCTGGAACTTAGCTGGAGAATTCTTCCATCCAAACGGAAGCTTTAGAAACTCGTAATAACCAGATGGAGTTACGAAGGCAGTGTATTTTCGAGTATTTTCTGATACGCCAAGTTGCCAAAATCCATCCTTCAAGTCGAGCTTTGAGAAAAAACGACATCCTCCGAACACATTAATAATGTCGTCTATTCGAGGAAAGGGAAAAGGATCCAAAAGTGTTTCATCGTTAATCCTTCGATAGTCGACACATAATCGATAGTCTCCATTCTTTTTTGGAATTACTATGCATGGAGATGAAAATGCCGAGTTTGATGGTCTAATTATTCCTTCGCTTAGCATCGATCTAATTTTTACATTTAACCAGTTTCTTTTGGTATTCTCCAATCGATATGGCTTTGCACTGACAACTCGAAAGTTTTCTTGCAGTCCAAAGTCCACCTCAAATTTTGAAATTATTGGCGAAGTCCTTTTGCAAAGGCTGGGGTATTTGACCTCGACATCCCTCCTGGTAACGAGGTTCGGGCCAGTTTCAGAAAAGAAACTGATTTGATCTGTAAAGAAGTCCCACTTCACTTTCAAGGATTTTAACGTAGGCTTACCAATTAACAGATCAAAGGGCATATCTGGGAGGACAATAGCCTGGATCTTGATTGTTTGCTCCCCAGCCTCCAAAACCAGATCAATGGCTTCGGTAGCAGTGAATTTATTATGGTTGATCGTGTTTATTAAAGTCTTGGTAGGGTATGTTTTCCACTTGTTTTTTTTTTGTGTTAAATTTTCGTGTATCAGGTTAAGAGAAGAACCGCTGTCCAGATAGGCCTTTACTAAGTAAGAGTTTATTGTCACATCAATTAAGGAATGGGGAGAATCACAAATCGAAAAAATGGTCGATTTTGACCATGGGATCGGCGAACCCATACTCGTCAGTTTTTTGACAAATACGAACCATTTCCATCATTTTCGGCCTGGTATAACCTCGTGTCACTATTTTCAGTGAAATGAACTGGTTTCTTGACTGTGCCAGGAGTTCTTGCAGACGGCCTGATGTTCTCCAGGAGTTTGAGTAGACTTTGCTTGCATTTGATATTTGCCGTGGCCAGTTGTTCCTGCATATGCTGGGGAAGTCCATGAATTATCCCAATAATCAACAATTCCTCACTAAGGCCAGGCATACCAAGTCGCATCTTTCCTTGTTTCTGGTAAAAATACTCCACCAAGAATCCTCCTCGATATCTCCAATTGAAAGCACGGTCGTAACTCACAATGGGATTTTCGTTAAAAGAACCAATAAATTCCTGCTTCCAATCCTTCCAACAATATTCCTCTTCATCCTGGTATTTGTTGTCGAACCATAACAAGGCCGATCCTGTTAGGTATGATCGCATTCCATTGATTCTAGCCTTGTCTCTAACCCATCCGTTGTTTTCACAGATGTTTTCATATACTTTGATCCAAATTTTAGGATCCACGTTTCTTCCATCAAAGGTAGCCACATCCATTTTGACTGGCCTACCTACCCTGATTTCACTCTTATTATTAAGCAGAAAGTCGGTCATTAAACGCTGCTGGTTGGCCATCGTCCTGAGGATACTCTCCATGGTCGAATCTGCCAAGTCCGTTTCTTCCTCTTGCATGTCTTGCTTAATAAGCTTAATCTTATCAAATTCTCCATTTGCATACCATTGTATAAGGCCAGTTGGAACGCCAACAAATCGGTTTGAATCCTTTTTCAGATAAAAAGCCATTGGTTTCTTGCCATACCTAAAAGTCCTTTCATGACACTCTGGTGACTGGTATTCTTCTGGAATGTCAATAATCTCCTCACCAGAGTGTAAACCAAATCCAATCACCTTATCATCCCTGAAATATAAGACTAGTGATCCTGTCGGCTGCGCCATAGTTGTCGAGTTCCCAATATAAGAACTAGTTGTAAAGAAACACTAAAAGATTCTAATCAACAGAACTCTACTTTATTATTCTCTTGACCTATATTTTATACCTCGCGCTTTCCGCGGACATGCAAATCAACCATCCTTTAAAAAAAACAAAAAGTAAATAAGCAAATATACAGAATATACAAATATACAAAATAAAACAATACCATGCAAATATGTCGAGGTATGCGACAATATATATATGTCATAATTTGTATAATTAATGCTCAAGAGATATAATATTTTTTCGTCAAAAGAAGTATGTGAATATGTTAAGCTTTTGTTAAAATGTAAATATGCAAATTCATCCATCTATAAAAACTACAAAAAATAAAGGTGGCAGACATCGCGGTGTGCGCCGTTCGCTTGGCATAACGGTTGCGCCTCTTCATTTGAACACGACATATATATATATATATAAAGATTTTCTTATCTTTTTGAATATTATTTATAGAATTATTGTTCATTTGTTTGATACATGAATATGTTTTTGATATTGAAGTCGTGGTAATAATAATAAAAAATAGTTTAGATCAGAATTAGCTTTAATTGAACTTATGGAACATAAATGCATAATTTGATAAAGTACTGCCTGACTTAAGGCGAATAGAATAAAGAAAATAAAAGAATTATTTACATAATTACAAAAAGATTTGAGCCGGCCAACGGGAAACAACAACAATAAGTTATATAAAGGGAAGTCGCGTCATCTGGTGGTAGATTTAACAGAATAGTGTAATCTATGAAATATATTTTGAAATTAGGTAATTTTTATATAACATATATATATATATATATGTTATTTTTGACTCAAAATATATATATGTATTTTAAATGATGTGAGTGTTGATCTTTTTTAAATGGTTATAGAGGTAGGTCCTTGCTCATCTTGAATGATTCGGTACATTGGGTCACTTGGAAGATTGAAGCATTGAGGAACTCTATTGCATATTGTTGCACCAAGTTGCAGCTTTGCAGGATCCTCGGCCTTGATTTCTTCCTTCTTGGTGTTATACACCAAGCGAGTTTCCATACTCAAAGCAAATAAAGAAAAGTAGATAAAGGTAAATTACCTTTTAAAGTTATTGTGTTTATTTATTCTTCCTCGTAGGTTGTGATCCGCAGTCTTCGTCTAGGTCTTTCTCGCTCCAATAACCAATCAAGATATAAAAAGGAATGATGATAATCTAAATAATCTGTTTTAAATAAATATTAAGTATCATAGAATATTTTTGAATAAATATAAGGCGCATTAAAATTGATGCAACAATATTTACAGGGGACGTTGGGCGTATATTTCATCAGAACGGGATATTAAAAGCAGCCGATGGTGTGGCTGATAGCGTCTGATTGCTCAGTGATAAGTATTGTCTTACATAAGCTGATAGCACCAGTACGTTCCTAACCAAAATAGACTTATCATCGTGTGTGAGCGTGTGTGTCATTTAAAGGTCAGTAGAGATTGGGGGAATTTCTCACAGAATTCCAGCTAATAGGGAAATTATGATGAAGAAATCTTTCATTGTAATAGGACAGAGGTCGCTAAAGTGCGTCTCGAGAGCCACATGCGACTTTTTGGATGTGAATCTGCGGCTCTTTATATAGTTCCATATGCAAATATTATTCATTTGAGTACTGTTTATTGTCAAGAAAAAAATTGTGGCTCTTTAAAAACTTTGAAATTATGTAAATTTTAATTTTTGATTCTTCCGACTTAGGAAGTTTGCTGATCTC
This sequence comes from Cordylochernes scorpioides, assembly GCA_030710605.1. Lineage (NCBI taxonomy): Eukaryota > Metazoa > Arthropoda > Arachnida > Pseudoscorpiones > Chernetidae > Cordylochernes > Cordylochernes scorpioides. Next base: position 96,981,908 of record CP092863.1, on the reverse strand, counting down.
TGTAATAGAATGTTTGGCAGAGGAAATTTACTGGGAAATCTTGGAGAATATATGTTTGTGTAGAAATTGGAGATATCCAAACCACTGTAAATTCCAACAATGATGAAAAAGCCCTCCTATATATTTGAATTAAATAAATATAAAATATTTACAGAGTTCCTTTTATTCAGAAATTAGGAGGCAAGCTTTCACACGGTCGCGCTTCATTAGGCCACTAGCTCAGGAAAGGAGTGCAACACACATATAATAGAATTAATATATACAGTTATCAGCGTCATGCGTTCTTAATTCTGTCACCGTTTGCTTTTGGTTCAGTGGTAGAATGCTCGCCTGCCACGCGGGCGCCCCGGGTTCGATTCCCGGCCGATGCATTTTTTTTTTTTTTTACAATTCTTAAAACTCATTTATATATTATACAAGAATGACATCCACGGCGCCAATTTATAATTGTAACGAATAGTATTTGAATAAAAGCATTTAATCGGGTAAACCCCGGGCGTTGCCCGGGTCATTCGGCTAGTAATATACTGTATATAAACGAATTCCAGGACTCCTATTGCTGGAATGCCCACTCTTCTTCACCGCTAGACAACAGACAATAAATAATGTTGTTGATCTATATCAATTTGTAAATAGCAGAGAGAATATGCATAGATTTAACTATTTTTGTAAATATATTTATGATTATCTTTCTAACCTTGAAGGTTCAGGTTCCTAATATATATTATTGTTTCTCTTTTTTATTTTTAATTACTTTTTCTTGTATAATATGTTTATAACTGTTTCTGTTTAAAAATGTAAATCGACACAATTATCCCTAGCCGGGATATCGCGTTTTATGTTGAAATAAATACAATAGAGATTCACAGAAATAAATTTTAAAAATAAAATATATAAATAGTTTCCAGTTGTAGAGGGTTAGGGGGACAGTTTCAATGGGGGTGGAAATTATATCTGTGTTGAATATGCTGGAACTGTTGGGGTAGATCTTCTGTTTATGCTGTCTTTGGATATTGTTGATTCTCTCTAGAATGAGTCTATTGTATTTGGAGAATATGTTATGGAAGTGACATCTTGTAAGTTGAATTGATGACCTGTTTGAATCTCCTATATATGTTGATTATTGTATGAATACGAGCAAATTCTTTATCAACAAGGTAGCATAATGATTTTTTTTCTCACAATGAGTTTCTTTTTATTACAAAACGCTAGCTTTCAAGAGATAATATCTCTTCAACGGGCTTAATAAAACATCGACTATATTTTACAAGATATATTTACAAAAACATACGCCCTCAGTGTGGATATTTACAACTGAAAAATTTAAATTGATATGTAATTTAACAATGTTATGGAATATGTCTATTTTCATTTTTAGGGCATCCAGAACCTATAAAATTGATCTATTGATTTCTTCTAAGATATCTAAGGTATTGTGATCTTCCTGTTTATGCTCTCTGTTATATTCATTGGAAACGAGAGATTCTAAAAGTGACCGTTGATATTTGTTCTTAATATTTCTTTAGTGGTGTAGGATCATTAATCATCACAGACACGGTTGAACTTTAAAAGTTGTTTTTATTTCAAAAAGTCTCTCGACTTATTTAGGCATACAATTTTTAGTTAAATGGTATTCTAACAAAAAAGAAATATAACACATTGTTTACAATAAAATATAAAATAACTTTAAAAAAGAATGATGAAATATTTACATTTACAAAATGTAACTTTTATAACACAGAAAGTTTAACACAGCGCCATCTAGGTGTGCCAATTGGAATTACTTAACCCTATCTGTTATTTTGTAATAAAAAGAAACTCATTGTAAGAAAATACTTTGTAATTGTAAAACTTTTTTCATAATTTTATCATGAATAGTGATTTATATTTTATATATAAATTACGTATTGGTGTTTTATTCCCATCTTTGAATATGGAACATGTGGAATATCGTTTATAGGAAATGAACACTGCGTTTCTGTGAAGTTGTGTATTATTTGAATAGGTAATTAAACTTCGAGTAAGTAGTATAGTAATATTTGATATTTTCCAATTCGCAGTAATTGCATGAACTTTTAGTTCTTGTTGAATTTTTCGAAGAATTAGAAATATTCGGATATACTGTATTTCAGGTCTTGATTGTTATTCTTTGAATGACTTTTTCGTGAGCAAAATAAAACAAACACAACCTGATCTCTGTGAAGTTGGGTAGATGGAGTTTGCTCGGTAGCTCGAAAAAAATTGAGACCAATCAAAGAAAGAAACAGATTACAAAAGTGAGCGCGGCCATCTTGGCACGGCCGGGGAGGTTGAAATGAAGCGTGAAGAGAAAAAGTGGCGACGGCAAAAACTTTGCTTCAACAGAGGTCGATATGGTGGGTTCAGAGTACTGTTGATGGAATGGATGTTTCCCTGGTTGTTGATTGTATGGCTATTGGTATAGTTGGGGCTTCTGATCACTGATGGTGTATTCTGGTTAATTAATGTTGGGTTGTTGATTGTATGGCTATTAGTATAGTTGGGGATTCTGATCACTGATGGTGTATTCTGGTTAATTAATATTGGGTTGTAGATTGTGTGGCTATTGGTATAGTTGGGGATTCTGATCACTGATGGTGTATTCTGGTTAATTAATGTATGATTGTTGATTGTATGGCTATTGCTATAGTTGGGGCTTCTGATCACTGATGGTGTATTCTGGTTAATTAATGTTGGGTTGTTGATTTTATGGCTATTAGTATAGTTGGGGCTTCTGATCACTGATTGTGTATTCTGGTTAATTAATGTTGGGTTGTTGATTGTATGGCTATTGGTATAGTTGGGGCTTCTAATCACTGATGGTGTATTCTGGTTAATTAATGGTGGGTTGTTGATTGTGTGGCTATTGGTATAGTTGTGTGGAGGCTTCTGATCACTGATGGTGTATTCTGGTTAATTAATGTTGGGTTGTTGATTGTATGGCTATTGGTATAGTTGGGGCTTCTAATCACTGATGGTGTATTCTGGTTAATTAATGGTGGGTTGTTGATTGTGTGGCTATTGGTATAGTTGTGTGGAGGCTTCTGATCACTGATGGTGTATTCTGGTTAATTAATGTTGGGTTGTTGATTGTATGGCTATTGGTATAGTTGGGGCTTCTGATCACTGATGGTGTATTCTGGTTAATTAATGTTGGGTTGTTGATTGTATGGCTATTGGTATAGTAGGGGCTTCTGATCACTGATGGTGTATTCGGGTTAATTAATGTTGGGTTGTTGATTGTATGGCTATTGGTATAGTATATATATAGGGGCTTCTGATCACTGATGGTGTATTCTGGTTAATTAATGTTGGGTTGTGATTGTATGGCTCTTGGTATAGTTGGGGATTCTCATCACTGATGGTGTATTCTGGATAATTGAAGTTGGGTTGTTGATTGTATGGCTTTTGGAATAGTTGGGGCTTCTGATTACTGATAGTGAATTCTGTTTAATTAATGTTGGGTTGTTGATTGTATGACTATTGGTATAGTTGGGGCATCTGATCACTGATGGTGTATTCTGGTTAATTAATGTTGGGTTGTGATTGTATGGCTATTGGTATAGTTGGGGATTCTCATCACTGATGGTGTATTCTGGATAATTAATGTTGGGTTGTTGATTGTATGGCTTTTGGTATAGTTGGGGCTTCTGATCACTGATGGTGTATTCTGGTTAATTAGTGTGTGATTGTTGATTGTATGGCTATTGGTATAGTTGGGGCTTCTGATCACTGATGGTACATTCTGGTTAATTAATGTTGGGTTGTGATTGTATGGCTATTGGTATAGTTGGGGCTTCTGATCACTGATGGTGTATTCTGGTTAATTAATGTGTGATTGTTGATTGTATGGCTATTGGTATAGTTGGGGCTTCTGATCACTGATGGTGCATTCTGGTTAATTAATGTTGGGTTGTGATTGTATGGCTATTGGTATAGTTGGGGATTCTCATCACTGATGGTGTATTCTGGATAATTAATGTTGGGTTGTTGATTGTATGGCTTTTGGTATAGTTGGGGCTTCTGATCACTGATGGTGTATTCTGGTTAATTAATGTGTGATTGTTGATTGCATGGCTATTGGTATAGTTGGGGCTTCTGATCACTGATAGTGAATTCTGTTTAATTAATGTTGGGTTGTGATTGTATGGCTATTGGTATAGTTGGGGCTTCTGATCACTGATGGTGTATTCTGGTTAATTAATGTTGGGTTGTTGATTGTAAGGCTATTGGTATAGTTGGGGCTTCTGATCACTGATGGTGTATTCTGGTTAATTAATGTTGGGTTGTTGATTGCATGGCTATTGGTATAGTTGGGGTTTCTGATCACTGATGGTGTATTCTGGTTAATTAATGTTGGGTTGTTGATTGTATGGCTCTTGGTATAGTATATATAGGGGCTTCTGATCACTGATGGTGTATTCTGGTTAATTAATGTTGGGTTATTGATTTTATGGCTATTGGTATAGTTGGGGCTTCTGATCACTGATGGTGTATTCTGGTTAATTAATGTATGATTGTTGATTGTATGGCTATTGCTATAGTTGGGGCTTCTGATCACTGATGGTGTATTCTGGTTAATTAATGTTGGGTTGTTGATTGTATGGCTATTGGTATAGTAGGGGCTTCTGATCACTGATGGTGTATTCTGGTTAATTAATGTTGGGTTGTTGATTGTATGGCTATTTTGGTATAGTATATATATAGGGGCTTCTGATCACTGATGGTGTATTCTGGTTAATTAATGTTGGGTTGTTGATTGTATGGATATTGGTATAGTTGGGGCTTCTGATCACTGATGGTGTATTCTGGTTAATTAAAGTTGGGTTGTTGATTGTATGGCTTTTGGAATAGTTGGGGCTTCTGATTACTGATAGTGAATTCTGTTTAATTAATGTTGGGTTGTTGATTGTATGACTATTGGTATAGTTGGGGCATCTGATCACTGATGGTGTATTCTGGTTAATTAAAGTTGGGTTGTTGATTGTATGGCTATTGGTATAGTTGGGGCTTCTGATCACTGATGGTATTCTGGTTAAATAATGTTGGGTTGTTGATTGCATAGTTTCTGATGGGTAATTCTGTGTGTATTTAATGTTGACTGTTGTTAACCTTGATGACGTTTATGTGCTGATGGTTCATTTTAGATTGCTTATGGCTTGTATACATTCGTTTTTTTCCCTTATCCCCATAAGAATGGAGTTTTTTTACCCGATTCCCTACATTGGGATGTAGAAGCTGCTGGGTAGAGTTATTAACCTTAACACCATGAGATTGGAGTTGTTTCCTGAACCCAGTTTTAAAATCGCGATAAGGCTGACAGTTGCCTTTAAATTCAGATATCGGGGGCCCATATTTAGACAATGGAAGAAATTCTAGCTTTGAATTCAAGCTTTGAAGGAGATTCAGTAAAACGTCCGAGACAATCTCACTTCCACACTGATATTTATCCATCGAATTTATTTATTTTATTCTAACCTATTTTGCATATATTTATATATTACACGAACAAACAAAAAAGACAATAAATTTACATAATACATACAATTTAGGTACGTCTGATACTAATATACAAATGAAACGATTCTAATCTTATACACTAATTATGATATATCCGCTTAATTAAGAATTATAATAAAATGAAGAATCGGTTGACGAATGGGTAACACCGTCGATTCCCGACAGTCATGAACCGGGATCGAATCCCTCGTTAACATTTTGTTTTAATATGTGAATAACCTTTACATATTGTTCATTGTTGCAAATATCATAAACTAGTTTGCTCTTTTTGAGTGGTACCTAATAAAGTGATTTTGAAACAAGTATAATAATAATAAATCAGTGAACAATCCATAGAATTTACTTATATTTCTCCTTACTACGCACTTTTATTTGACTACAAAGAGTATATTACGTTCCAAAATGTCCTATGAAGTTCATTGCAGATCGAATAATTCTTAGAATTTACTTATATTCCCTTACTACAAACTTTTATTTCACTCAAAAGAGTATATTACGTTCTAAAATGTCCTATGAAGTCCATTTTAGATAGAATAAATTTGCGTCTGGAGTTTGTTTGAGTAAAGCTCTTTGTAAATCTCAGCACGCCAGGGCTTTTTCAATTCCCAATTAACCTCCAGCTGAGCAAACTGCGTCCTCCACATCGGGGAATCAATATGTAGGGTGGGGGTGTGTGACAATGGGGATCAAGTCCCGGGCTGACGTAATCTTGGGGATCGACCCGCTGAAAACTGACCCATTTCAAACACACAGTTTACAGTACCTCTGGCATTGAATTACAGTCATCTATTCAGAATCATTAGCAGTCTACTGGGTGTATAGCCACATGTATAGGAAATATTTAGAAAAATTTAGAATTGAAACCTGTAGATGTTTCTGTTGACTGTTTTTTCTCCTTTTTTTAAAATTATTATCCCTAGTACACGTGGTAAAGGCCATTATAATCATGGTGGGTAGAAGTTGGCGACTACTTTTACTGTAAGTGCACCACACATGAAAAGCAGTTCAACTTTGCCCTGACTTTTCCAAATGTAAGAGCCCCATTTGTTTAGTCCTGTTGATGGCTTGGTCCTGTTTGTGGCTATTAGAAAAACCTATTTCACTTTTAAAAAATTACCTGCTACATTCAATCCTGGGTGTGGTAGTATTGGGTATTGCTTTTACTATAAGTTCACCACATGTCTACACATGTGAAAAACAGTTCGACTTTGCACTTACAAATGTGCCAGAGCCCATTTTGATTACTTTCTTCGCTGGGGGGTTGGTCTTTTGCAAGAATCAAGAACCATTCGAACATTTTTTATTAGAAAAAAAGTGCCCAATGCAGGATTCAATCCCGGGTCGTTTCGGTCGAAAACCAATGGTTTAGACCATCCTTCCACCGACTCCCTAATGAAAGTAACTCTCCTATCGTAATAACCAATGTATTTTTAATTAGAGCGATGTCTGTTCCTCTGTTGCCTTTTGGCCTAGATCTTTCCAAGTAAATCACCGAAAATATGGATCCAAATGGAAACCTTATCTACTCTCTGCCTGGTTCAAATTCACATAAATAGGTACCGCTCAGCAAGAGCAACCTAGTTCATGATAATTGAACAATGAATAATATGTGAAGTTTATTCACATATTGAACAATTTTTAACGCGGGATTCAATCCCGGTTCATGACTGTCGGAATCGAGCGTTTTACCCTCTCATCCACCGACTTATTTATCTACTCCCAATCCCCCATTACCTTATAGAGAAAATGTTACAATTTACTTCACCTGTATGTATGGCCACATGTAAAGGAAATATCTAGAAAATTTTAAGATTATACCTGTAGGTATTTCATTAGCGATGTTTTCTCTTCTATAGAATTAACCACTGTCTTCTTTAATTAGAGCGATGATTGTCCCACTGTTGGCCTAGCCCAGTGATCGGCAAACTGAGGTGTCTTGCGAGCCACATGGGGTTCTTTGGATGTAAAGCTGCAGCTCTTTATATAGCTCCATATGCAAATATTATTTATGCGAGTACTATTTATTGTTGGCAAGAAAAAAATGTGTGGCTCTTTAAAAACTTTGAAATACACCTATCCCCCGATTTACACGGTACTCGTTTTACACGTTTTCGCTTTTACACGGTTTTCCAAATAAGTTCTTGTTTTTGTTTTTATCGCACTATACTAAATGCTACTGTGATTGAACACATGCGCTGTGTACACATCTCACGAGATATCCCGAGCTTATGTGCTGACTACATATTTTAACCTGTCAATGCATTTTATTTCTGTGTACACCTATCCCCCGATTTACACGTTTTTCTCAGGAACGTATCTACCGTGTAAATCGGGGGATAGGTGTATTGTAAATTGTAATTTTTGACTCTTCCGACTCAAAAGTTTGCCGATTCCTGTCCTAGATATCTCCATGTATACCACCAAACATATGGATCCAAAAGTAAACCGTATCTACTTCCAATCTCCCATTACCTTATAAGGAAAATGTTACAATTTACCTCACCTGTGTATAGCAGCCACATGTAAAGGAATTAGTGGAGAAAAAGTGGAGATTAACATCGACCTTTCTTCAAGTTGTTGATCAATCATCTGTGTTACGCCTATTGTCTGTGCTGTTTTCCAGAAGAATAGATACTCCGGAAATATATAATATATTATTATTTATTTAAGTAACCCAGGTTCCTGGAGCGTACAGAAGTCGCCAACTACCCGGGATGTCCATATATAGTATACTATTCCCTGAACCCACCCCATAACCCCCAAGTGTAGCACGCGCAACAGAAGCCCGCGTTGATTCTGCATTGAAACAAATGTAAACAACCAAAGAACTTTATTTAATTTAAAATCTTATTTTATTGAATTTTTAAATAAAAAAATATTTTTAAAAGAATATTTTCCCTGGAGGCTTAATTATTTTATTTTAATAGTGATTCAAGGGATTATTTTGTAGAAAAAGTTAATGTATTGGGTTTAATTTTTACTACTTTTGTCAATAGAACATATGACGAATTGTTTTCATGACCAATCTTTTGACGGAGGAATTTCTCTCTCTCTCTCTCCAGTGCCGGACAATAAAACAGGTAGTGTGGAAAGTCCTGGATAAATTCACTATTACGCAAACTACATTTTAAGTTATTATGAAAAGCATTCATTTAAAAGCAAACTATACATGTACGATATTGACATTGATAGCTCCTTATATTTCTTGAGGACTGTATTTTTGTTCCCTTAATAAGGCTTCACTCTGCTGCTGCCTACCCGGTGTATTCTCATCAATCCAACACACCAACACTATGAGACAAACACTCTCTAACACTGACACTAACACTTTATTTAAAAACAACAAAACTATTTATACATCTTGGCTCGTGGTCAAAGAATTAAAAACAGAATAAATTAATTTACAAACAAACTATATGCAAAACAGGCTAACAAAATAAATATTCACAGATATACATTTAACTCCTAACAACATTGATAACTGTTGACTTTGCTTAGATTTTTTTTATATAACTGATTCCAAGAATATTAAACTTTATATTGTTGCGTTGGTGAACTGATGTACTGGGAGAAAAACATCCGAGAAGCCTTTTTAACGTTTATTCACAAACAAATGGTTTTAGAAAGTACACCTTCTAACTAAAGATTATTGTCTTAAATAATATTTAAGAACAAAAGGTATGAAAATTGAATGATAGGAAATTATGGTAAATAATTATACAAAACTAAATTTATGTAAAAATGATTATACATGAAAGTCAAAAGGAATAAATAAGTTGTAAAAAGTTACCGTTAAGTCCACGGGAAAAGATGTCGCCAAAACAAGTAGGTTTAGAACAGTGGCACGTGAACACCCGCCTCGAGCCTCTCTCCTAACAATATTTATTGATTTACAAGAGAGAGAACAAAATATAAAAGGGAAACTAATATTAAAACAAAGGGACTTTTTTTTCTTTTCGTTAGCGCCTATTTACTTGTGAGCTTACACACACTCTGTGGTAACAATTAATTAAAATATATACAACAATAAGCGAAACGTATTTAGAATGGTAAAAGCTGGACATGTGAGAAAAATAAATAATAAATAAGACATATTGAGGTGTGATATAATTTTCTTTAAAAAAAAAACTTGTTAAAGATATCCTTTAATTGGAATATCGTCCGTTTAAGGAGCTAAAAAGACGACGGCATACATACTAACAAAGTTGAAGTTGAAAGACAATGCTCTATATTGGTTAGAAGACCGAAATAATTCACTAGATTTGTTATTTTTGGTGCATTTTAGAACCAAACGGTTCTGCTTGTTTCAAGATTCTCTCATTCTAAAAATAGTAAAAAAATGACATTTTATAAAAACAAGGTATTAAGACCAAATCCAAATAAATAAATAGTGTGTGACGTTTCGGTAACAACGCTGTTAACAAAACGTCACACACTATTTATTTATTTGGATTAGGTCTTATTACCTTGTTTTTATAATCTATAATCCAAATTGTGCCTTATGGCATTTTATAAATTATTTTAAATTGTATATGAAAAGCATTTTACACCATATATGCCCAAATATACTTATTTTTCTTAATATATTCTTATAAACTATTTATTCTAGGTTGTAAGAGAACCGATACATATAAACTACAGTAGAACCTCTCTTTAGCGGACACCTCTCTACAAAGGTCAGTTTTTATTTGCAAAATTACCATTTTTACTATTTAGAAACTCTCCAGTAAGAGGACACCTCTCCCTAAAGGACACTTTGGCTCTGCAATTAGGTGTTGTCCTTTACAGGGAGGTTCTACTATATTTAGCAACTCTCCGGTAAGAGGACACCTCTCCCTAAAGGACACTTTGGCTCTGCAATTAGATGTTGTCCTTTACGGGGAGGTTCTACTATATTTAGCAACTCTCCAGTAAGAGGACACCTCTCCCTAAAGGACACTTTGGCTCTGCAATTAGATGTTGTCCTTTACGGGGAGGTTCTACTATATTTAGCACCTCTCCCTAAAGGACAATTTGGCTCTGCAATTAGATGTTGTCCTTTACGGGGAGGTTCTACTATATTCAGCAACTCTCCAGTAAGAGGACACCTCTCCCTAAAGGACACTTTGGCTCTGCAATTAGGTGTTGTCCTTTACAAGGAGGTTCTACTATAATTAGGAACTCTCCGGTAAGAGGACACCTCTCTCTAAAGGACACTTTGACTCTGCAAATATGTGTTGTCCTTTACAGGGAGGTTCTACTGTATATAGTTTTATAAACGTTTTTCTTTACAAAGAAAAAATCTAAATATTTTCCGACTTATTTTCAGGAGTGTTAAAAAATAAATAAAAAATCTACGTGAAACAACAACAAAGATAACCTAGGTTTTCGGTTTTAGGAAAGAAAATTAACATAAAACTAAAAAAACATGGAGAGAAAATAAGGTAGAGCTATTCCCATATATACACATATTCTGATTTATTTAATTCTATCTATATCATTTTCTCAATAAAATGTTTTAAATCAAACCTTTCTCTTTCTTGTTTTTTTTTCTTCTTTTTTTTTTCTTTTTCTTCTGTATATATCGCTATTTTCTTTGTCTCACTGCTTTGTTATTATGCATACCTCTGGTGAATCCTGTATAGGGTCAGTGACTCTAAATAAAGGCCTTTTTTGTTGTTGTTGTTGTTGTTTGTTGTTTTAAATTAAACGATTGATTATAATTCCATTCTAAATTTTTACAATTGCTACTTCAATCACGTTATATATAATGCCGAGATACTCAAGACATTAAATACATTTTAACACAACCAATAAGGAATCAAGGATTTTTTTTTTCTCATTTTTTCCTCGAGATTTCAGGCTAACATGTCTTTCGACACGGAGATCCTGAAGTACAACGTTTAGCCAATTATAACACGCCGAATTTATATATACAAATTTATATATATATGTGATATATTGGGACCTCTGGGACCAGTGTTACCTGATGCTAGACGAACCTCGATGTCACCTCTACCGTGCAGTCGTGGTGGAAGGCGACACAGCTGGGCCAAAGGTGAAATAAACAAACAGATTCCACTAAGAAGCGTCTGAACGTCAAGAAGGAATGGGACGAGGAGGATTCTGGCAGGAAAGGATTATTACCTCTATAGGAGCGGCCTGCGCGGACTTGAGGACTGAAGGGCTGAAACAAAGACTCTAACTAACTGAGGCTTGGGGGCCTCCTTTTATAGCTTCCCTTGGTCCAAGCAGGTCACTGCCCTTTTCTGACGTAAACAGGGGGGGAAGTTACATCATCCAGGAGGGCCACGACCTCGTAAAAATTGGACTGGGCTCGATAGGCCTACTTTCTTATTCTCACTTAGGCCTGATTAGTTTTAGCCATAATTTTCTCCTGTTATTCTCCATTCCTTCTATCTGTACAGTTGCTATGCTTTATTAGAGTCTTAAGCGGTACAGATTGATATTATGTGATGCTTTCTATTTGCAGTAAATAACAAGTTATATACAGTCACGTGGTGAAATATGTGGTAATAGATATCTGGATTATTTACAGCAATTCCATGGTCTTAAATCATCAGATGTATTTATTATAAATAGAAAATGAGATTTTCTATTGATTTTGATTATCTTGAGGATTATCCCATGTTAATGCAGTCGTGGTTAAAATCTTGAAAGTATATACTAAAAATAGTCTTGATCATTAATTGTTTTATTAAATGAACTAAAGGAATATATAAAAACATAATTTGATAAAAGTACTGCCTGGCTTAAGGCGTAAGAATAAAAAAAATGAAAAACTTATTTACATAATGTACAAAAGATTTGAGCCGGCCAACGAGAAACAACAACAATGAATTTTTATAGGGTAAGCGTGACCTCTGGCGGTCGATTTAGCAGAGTATTGGTATCTATGAAATATAATTATAAATAATATAATATTTTAATATACAGTATATATAAATATATATATACATATGATGATGTAATGACACATGTCAATCATGCGTATAATCATTTACAGATGTGTTTCTTTTATACAACATGAAAATCTTGTTATAAGTTATATACAATATGGGGTTGTTGGCTTAAATTACCATAGATGGGCCCCGGGGGTGAAAGGGTTTATCCGGGTTTAAGCGGGTAAAGCCTCTCTAACACAGGTAAGTAATTAAAATTTCTTTTAATTAATTTAAACTGTGAGGGTAAAAAGGGCTATAACAAGATGATTTGTTTGGATATATAAAAGTGAAATAAAAATGACATTTTTGTTTGATTTAAAAAAATGATGATTAAAATAAAATGATGACAAAAAAATTCACATTCTAAGAGAATATTGGCGGGCGTTGGAAATGGTTAGTAGTTGAAGAATATGCAATTGTTAGGAGTGCACATGTAAACCAAATACTCAGATCCAGTTGCAAAGAGAGGATATAAACTTGAGCGTCTTCCTTGGCAATGTTTCACTTGCGATCCTATATAAGGGTTACAGTGCTTTGTCACAATTTTAGGATTATTGGGTTTAAAAGTTGTTGAAGAGAAGTTGCTTATTAATATGAATGAGAAAGGAGTGAAATAGAGCCATGCGATAAGTAGAATTGTTGTAGCGACAGTAGGTGATCTGACTTGACATGAAATCAAAGATTGATTGTGGTCCGCTAGAGCTGAAAAAAAATTGGAAGTTGAAAAAAGTAAACGCTTTGTGCATGCGTTTGTGATTGCTCTGCGGATGATTGAAATTAACTCTTGAAGCGTGTTCAGGCCAGAAGTTGGGATTTTTAAATCTGGGGAACTGTGTTCAAAGAGTTTGTTGAAATACGAAATCAAAAAAAATTGTCAAGCAGTGCTATCGTTTTTCTACAATGAATTGAAGCAATGGCTGAAAAGATAGTGATGAAAAATATAGGGAATTGGTTAAAGTATATGATTGTTGAAAACGATTGTTGTAGATGCCCGATAGCTGATGATAAACAATGTCATATAATAAAGCTATTTAAACAAATAAAAAATATAGTGAATAAAAAGATAGAAATAGGATTGCGGGTTAAAAAAGTGTAAGTGGACAAAATCAAGCATGTAATATATAAAAGGTATAATAATGAATTAAAAATGATTTTTAAAACAATTAAATGTTTTGCAATACTAAAATAATATCATGAAAATAAAAGTAAATTTGATTAAAGGTTTTTTTGTAAATAATGTTGGACTAAAAATTTGATTATATAATTGAAAGGTAAAAAATAAAATAATTATTCAAGATTTTATGCAAAAATTAGAATATAATTAAAGGTTATTAATGATTGGATAAATGTTGGGTAGTGGAAAATTCAACAAAAATTGTCTCTTTTGAAGAGAAGTTGAAACTGTGATTTGTAACTATTTCATATCCCATTGGTAAACATCGGTGTTTTTGACTCTCTGAAGCGGGGATATGTGAAATGATCGTTTCGTTTGTCCACAATGGTGATATGTAGAGAATGACTTCTCTTTTGCCTCATAAAGTCTATATAAGACTTAACCAAATTGTTTTAATTGGTGATATCAATTAACATGTAAAATGTTTAATGTATGTTGTGTGTTGTGATTAAGGCGTTGGTGAGATTTGTAAGAAAACCTAAATGGTTAGTTTGAAATATGTGTTTAAAAAAAATGGCGATCCTGATCATGGCGGTCAAATTGGTAGCTTTGTGAGGGAGGAGGACGTGGATATGTAACTGAAATAGATTCAGGGATCCTTTTACTGGGGGGTCACACGTGCGGGGTATTTGTTATTTTAGTCGTTTACTTGAAACTGATTTTTTTCTCTTCTTTTGTTGAGTTTGGCATATTCTATATACAGTTACGAGCGTCATCAATTCTTTTTCATCTCTGTCACCGTTTGCTTTTTTTTTTTGGAATGGCGCTCTCCTATTGGTTGACTACGATCACGCCACCTTTGCCCCCCCCCCCCCCCACTCGCTTTGTTGTTTTTGTAACTATTGTGTTGGAGCGGGTAGCTCCTAAATAAATGCTTATATTTAATAACTAAATGGAATCCTCTCTTTCTTTTACCCAGTAAGAGACGCCTACGGAAGCCAACAGTACATAGACAGATAAAGCACATAGGCTATAGTTATTAACTAATATATGCATTTATTTAAGGCGCCAATTTATAATTGTAACAAATAGTATTTGAATAAAAACATTCAATCGGGTAAAACACTGGCGTTGCCCGGGTCATTCGGCTAGTTACTGTTATAATTGAAAGATGTGTTTTCTCGATGTTCGTGTCGGTGTTTCGACGTTGTGGCGAACTCAATAAAAATGTTATTCAGTGATGTCAGGTTTAGATGTGTGGTGAAAGTGCGACTTTCGGCGTGGACACGCTTTGAGTTGAGATGTGTCACAGGCATGAAGGCGTCTTTGGCCTGAAAAGTGAAAAGTTTTGTGATGTGGCACTGTGACACGAAGTGAAAAATTGTGAATGAAAAGGTGTTACGTGAAGTCGTTGTTTGGTACAAAATCTAACCTGTTTCACCAAGAATAACAAATTTACTAAAGTCATGGGTTGTGGTTGTACTAACATGTATCGAGAATTTTAGATTGTTAGTGGATATGGCACGTTTAATGTGAAATTTTTTAGTGTTTAGTGGGCGTTTATGTTTAGTGGCGACGTTATGGAGCTTGTGTGGCTCGAAATTGGATTTGTTTGTGAAATCGCGCACTAGTAATTGTTGCCAATTGGAGAGAGTAATGTGTGAGGGTGTTGTAGAGCTGGAAAAAAATGTGTTTCAACTATGTTGATTTATATTTAAAAATTGATCATATTTTTTAAATCGTTGATTATGGTAGTTAAAATGATTCTTTTGAAAGGGCAATGTCGTGATAGTGACAAGAATATTTTGAATGATGCGCTTACATAAAATGGTAATTATGAGAATGATTTTAACATTTGATTAACATTTGAGCATTTGATTAAGATATTGCTATTTTGGTATGAAAATAAGATATTATGAAAAAAAAAGTTTTGAATTATGATGAATTAGAAATTTTGTAAAAACAAAAATAAGTTTTGAATTATGATATGATGAGAATTTTTAAAAATAATAATAATAATTTTTTTTAAGTTGTAAATTTGGATAGTACCATTTTAGGTAAATTTTGGAAAGACGTGTAAAATTAGTCAATTGGTAAAAATGCGTGATGGGCGAATTTTTTTTTTATAAGTAAAATTGAGAGTAATAACTTTAAATTTATAATCTGATTAAAAATTAAAGTAAATTTGATAAATGAGAGTGTGAAAGTTCTAAAAATTGAATAAAAAATGATATAAAGAGGTAAAAATTGATTTCAAAATGCTTAAAGTGAAAATATAAATACAAAATTTATGGGGAATCAAGTTGTGAACTTGAGGATAAAGTTATGTAAGATTTTAAAACTTACAATTTTGAAGATAGTTCAGTCAGGAGACTTGGTCTTTGGTTGTTTTCCTGCTGACGTGGAAGTCGCTCCATGTTGGACTTGTAGAAGCTTGTAGCTTCTGTGAAGTTGATTTGTAGCTTGTCGCTTTGATCATTGTCTCGACGATGTCAGGTCGAAGGTGAAGAACTTCTCATCAGGTTTGCGTCATTCTGCTCCTCGATTTCCATGACTTGCGGGAATTTCGACTGTGTCGTTGGGGTGGTCAGCTTGCTCCTGGCGTTGGCGAGCTGTTAGCGGGTCTGCGGAGGTCCCTTGGGATGGCGTTTCCTCCTAAAATATCGTATCTTGTTGGGGGGAGAGATTGCTTGGTTGTTTCGTTGGACTGGCAGGTTTGTTCCTCCATTTTCGCTCTTTCTCGCTTCTATCTGGACAGGCTTCTTACCTTCTTCGTTGTGTCATCCTTCGTTTTGGTCATCCTGTCGACTAGAAATGTGGTTAGGTCCGGTAGCCTCTTGTTGAATTCTGTCGACTAAATATGTGATGAGGTATCCAGTCGACTTAAACTATGGTGCGAGTTCCTGTAACTCTCGTTATACTTTGTTGACCGAGAGGAACAGTCAGGATGGGGAGTTTTCCAGTACCTCTCTGCACCTTGGAAGACCTTTAAAAGTTCTCACAAAGTACAGGCAGTCGTGGTCGAGGCAGAGTGGAAAGCTTGGATGTCCATACACAAAAAACGAAGACACAGTTGCACTAAGAAAGTTCCGTGAACAGATAAAAGTTGAGCTAGGAGCGAAAGATGGGGAGATAGAAGTTTCTTACTGGTCTATATGATGAATGAGATAGACCTGGGGTACAACCGACGAGCGCTGAAGCAGATGGTGAACTAACTGTCAAGTGACTGTATTTTTGGCTAAAGACGGGGGGCCTTTTATATATCTTTTCTGAGAAAGGGGAGTATTGCATTTCAGCACATGCGACAGGGGCGCGGATCGTCTGGCGAAACTGGACACTGGCGCCGTCCTGACAGTTTCCAATCTATCTTTAAACCTTGTTGTTTTGTGACTGCTATATGCTCGATCTCTGCGTTAGCTCAACTCTTTTAATATATTACAGAGTTTTATTTATTCATCCTCAGTTTGTACAAAGTACATTACATATGATGATGTAATGACACATGCCAATCATGCGTATAATCATTTACAGATGTGTTTCTTTTATACAACATGAAAATCTTGTTATAAGTTTATATACAATATGGGGTTGTTGGCTTAAATTACCATATGTATATATATGTCGTGATCGAATAAAAGGGTGTGTGTGTGTGTGCAACCGTTATACTTACATTCTTAAGAATTGGTTCCAGCCAAGTGAGCAGCGACGTGCCGTAGCACTCTCGCGATGTCTGCCACGTTTATTTTTGTAGTTTTTAATAGATGAATGAATTTGCATATTTACATTTTAACACAAGCTTAACATATATACATACTTATTTTGGCGAAAATAAATTATACATCTTGGATATTATACAAATTATGACATATATATGGTAATTCAAACCAACAACCCCATATTGTATATAACTTATAACAAGATTTTCATGTTGTATAATAGAAACATATCTGTAAATGATTATACGCATGATTGACATATGTCATTACATCATCATATGTATTGTACTTTGTACAAACTGAGGATAAATAAATGAAAACTCTGTAATAGATTAAGAGTTGAGCTAGAGAGATAGAAGTCAAACACGTCTAAATTCGAGATAGATGGAAGCCACAAAGCAACATCTAAAGATAGATTGGAAGCTGTCAGGACGGCGCCAGTAGAATGTCACCATGAATGTCATCATTTGACATGCAAAGCCCCCTTTCTCAGAAACAGTATATAAAGCCCCGTCCTAGCTAAAAATACAGTTAGTTTACCATCTGCGCGAGCTCCTCGTCGGTTGTACCCCAGGTCCATCTCATCCCTCATGTAGACCAGTAAGAAATATTCTATCTCTCCATCTTTCGCTCCTAGCTCAACTTTTATCTGTTCACGGAACTTTCTTAGTGCAAATGTGTCTTCGTTTTTTGTATGGACATCCCCAAGCTTTCCACTCTGCCTCGACCACGACTGCCTGTACTTTGTGAGAACTTTTAAAGGTCTCCAAGGTGCAGAGAGGTACTGGAAAACTCCCCATCCTGACTGTTCCTCTCGGTCAACACAGTATAGCGAGAGTTACAGGGACTCACACCATAGTTTAAGTCGACTGGATACCTCATCACATATTTAGTCGACAGGATTCTACAAGAGTCAACAGGACTTCATCACATATATGTTATATTAAAATATTATTTTATTTAAAAAAAAAATTATATTTCATAGATTCAAATACTATGTTTAAATCTACCACCAGATGTCGGGACTTTCCCTATATAAAACCGATTGTTGTGTTTCCCGATGGTCGGCTCAAATCTTTGTACATTATGTAAATAAGCTTTTGTTTTCCTTGTTTTACTCGCCTTAAGCCAGGCGGTACTTTTACCAAATTATGTTTTTCATATATATATTCCTTATTTCAAATAAAGAAATCTCTGCTCAAAACTATTTTATTATTCCCACGACTGCAGAACAATATCGTAAAATACACAAGATAACCAAAATCAAGCAACAGCTAATAATTCTATCAATCTAATTCCAAAATACAACAGAAATCTCTTTTTTTTATATAACATATATATACTGTATATTATATTTTAAAAAGATAAGATTTCTGTTGTTTTTTTGATCAGATATTTTTTAGTTGAACTTATGAAATATAAAAAAAAACATAATTTGATTAAAGTAATGCCTGGCTTAAGGCGAGTAGAATAAGGGAAACAAAAGAATTTTTACATAATGTACAAAAGATTTGAGCCAGACAACGGGGAAGAACAACAATGTGTCTTTATAGGGGAAGCATGATCTCTGGCGGTCGATTTAGAAGAGTATTTGAATCTATGAAATATAATTTTAAATAAAAAAAATATTTTAATATAACATATATGCTAAAATCTATTTTACATATTTTTAAAACTTGGTGTATTATAATTGGCTAGAAGTTGTACTTCTGGGTCTCCGTGTTGAAGAGCATGTTAGCCTGTTAGCCCGAGAAATAAAAGGAATGAGAAAAGAAAACCAAATCCTTGATACCTTATTGATTATGTCAAAAAGCAGAGAAGAAGCTTTATTAAATACATTACCAAATTGTATTTGTACAACGGGGGGGAAGAACTGGCGTTCAAGTTTCAAATAAGGAAATCGATTGAAAGGCAAATAAGGTTTCCTTTCGCCAGTAGGTCTGAGGACACTTAGCATGATTCATACAGCCCTTGGGGACCTGCATGACATTCACTTCTTCCATCAACCTTTAAAAAAAAAGCGTAGCTCTACAGATTTAGCCTTCCCACGGTCAAAACTAAATAAATTTCATCATAGAGTGGTGAGGAATGGCGCACGAGGTCTAGACATCCATTGGTAGGGGTTGCTAGGCAACACCCCTCTTATCATATATTCTCCTGCTTGAGGGGAAAGGGGGGGGGGGGGGTAGACTCATTAACCTGGGAGGCGGCCCTACCCACTACGTAAATATAACATCACTGTAATCTACACACCGCAGGAAGAAATGTGTTAGTGGAACGAGATTATTGTCAAAGTGTCTGATGTACCCAACCTACAATTTCCCGTGATAGGAATTTGTCATGAGGTAAGAGTATTGTATCATGGATTGTCATTGACAATTGAAACAAATTTTACACAAATAAATTTACTGGCAATGCGTTTCTTTTAAATGTCATCAAATATTATCTCTACAGACCTTACTGCCCTCTCATTCAATAACTCATATCATTGCAGTAAGGTCTGTAGAGATAATATTTGATGATATTTAAAAGAAACGCATTGCCAGTAAATTTATTTGTGTAAAATATTAACGATAGATGGCAATTAAATTTATAAATGAAACAAATTTTATTGAATTATTGTCAATAATTTACATTAAAAATGGAAATAATGAATAGACTAATATACAGATGATCATGCGGGGGATGTGCCCCGGCGAGTGAGCCTTCAGGCGATGAGCGGGTCCTCCGGTCAGCTCAACCTGTACGAAGTACCGGTAGATGATGGATTTGGCCGACACCAGGATGGCCAGGTCGTCATCTTCGAGGCCAGAACCGAATATCCAGGCCCGCAAGTCAGGGGATCGTCTGAGGACACTGAAGGCTTCAATGATGACGGGCCTGATGCGTCTGCAGCTTCAGTAATGGTTTGTCATTGGTTGAAGAATGGTATTCAATGAAGCTACAAGACTATTTACCTTTTTATCTTTTATCTGTGATTCAAAGAAAACTTGATTAGATCTCTCTATCCTATAAATACATATTTTTGATCTATCTTTGTTTAACCAAATATCGACCCAAAAGTATGTTTTTGACTCCATTTTTGTGCTTTATGTATGTAACCCATTTATAATACAGTAGAACCTCCATGAGAGGACACTCACGCTAGAGGACACCTCTCTATAAAGGACAGTTTTCATTTGCAAAATTAACATTTTTACTATTTAGCAACTATCCAGTATGAAGACACCTCTCCCTAAAAGACACTTTGGCTCTGTAATTAGGTGTTGTCCTTTATAAGGAGGTAGTTCTACTGTAGCAACTCTCCTGTGAGAGGACACCTCTCCCTAAAGGACACTTTGGCTCCGCAATTAGGTGTTATCCTTTACAGGGAGGCTCTACTGTAGCAACTCTACGGTAAGAGGACACCTCTCCCTAAAGGACACTTTGACTCTGCAATTAGATGTTGTCCTTTATAGGGAGGTTCTACTGTAGCAAATCTCTGGTAAGAGGACACCTCTCCCTAAAGGACACTTTGACTCTGCAATTAGATGTTGTCCTTTACAGGGAGGTTCTACTGTAGCAAATCTCCGGTAAGAGGACACCTCTCCCTAAAGGACACTTTGACTCTGCAATTAGATGTTGTCCTTTACAGGGAGGTTCTACTGTAGCAAATCTCTGGTAAGAGGACACCTCTCCCTAAAGGACAGTTTGGCTCTGCAATTAGGTGTTGTCCTTTACAGGGAGATTCTACTGTAGCAACTCTCCGGTAAGAGGACACTTCTCCCTAAAGGATACTTTGACTCTGCAATTAGGTGTTGTCTTTTACAGGGAGGTTCTCCTGTAGCAACTCTCTGGTAAGAGGACACCTCTCCCTAAAGGACACTTTGGCTCTGCAAATTAGGTGTTGTCCTTTACAGGGAGGTTTTACTGTAGCAACTCTCTGGTAAGAGGACACCTCTCCCTAAAGGATACTTTGAATATGCAATTAAGTGTTGTCTTTTACAGGGAGATTCTACTGTAGCAACTCTCCGGTAAGAGGACACCTCTCCTAAAGGACACTTTGGATCTGCAATTAGATGTTGTCCTTTACAGGGAGGTTCTACTGTAGCAACTCTCTGGTAAGAAGACACCTCTCCCTAAAGGACACTTTGGCTCTGCAATTAAGTGTTGTATTTTACAGGGAGATTCTACTGTAGCAACTCTCTGGTAAGAGGACCCCCCTCCCTAAAGGACACTTTGTCTCTGTAATTAGGTGTTTTATTTTACGGGGAGGTTCTACTGTAGCAACTCTCCGGTAAGAGGACACCTCTCCCTAAAGGATACTTTGACTCTGGAATTAGGTGTTGTCTTTTACAGGGAGATTCTACTGTAGCAACTCTCCGGTAAGAGGACACCTCTCCCTAAAGGATACTTTGGCTCTGTAATTAGGTGTTGTCTTTTACAGGGAGATTCTATTGTAGCAACTCTCTGGTAAGAGGACACCTCTCCCTAAAGGATACTTTGACTCTGCAATTAGGTGTTGTCTTTTACAGGGAGATTCTACTGTAGCAACTCTTCGTTAAGAGGACACCTCTCCCTGAAGGACACATTGGCTCTGGAATTAGGTGTTGTCTTTTACAGGGAGATTCTACTGTAGCAACTCTTCGTTAAGAGGACACCTTTCCCTAAAAGACACTTTGACTCTACAATTAGGTGTTGTCCTTTACAGGGAGGTTCTACTGTATCAATAATTTTTAGGAAACTGATAATTCATATTATGTTAATTGTAGATATTTCCAGACATTTTGTACACAGTTCTCTGTTCTTGTTAAGATTTAAGAGTTTCATTTGTCCTTAGAATGTTTAAACTCTTACATTTTTTCTTCTCCTTTAATAATAATGATAAATGAACAATTTTAATGTAAATATTCGATGACAATGCTTTTTATTTCCTCTCTTTCTCCATGTTAATATCTTATGACTATTCTTTACGGCCTAAAATTATTGTAAATATGTATAGACAGATGTAGAGGCATACATGTATGACAGCGCAAGTGTTCCTAGAGGTACATAGCGCTTTAAATTTGAAATAAATAATAATATACACAACTTTGATTGTGTATAGCTTTTGAAAAATAGGAATTAAAAAAGTGGGAGATCTTTCAAAGTGAAGTTTTCATTCTGCTTTTATTTTCTTAGTGACCTTGAATTCTGAATGTTCTTATAGGTGGGAGTACCTTGTACTAACGACAACAATTTAAAGAATCAAGGCATTTTAAAGGAATGAAGATAAACCCAGACATGACTAGATCCCACAAAAACTCCAATAACTGTCACAACACCCAACTCACTCCGGACCATATATACCCGGCCATCCTTGCAGTCCTCTATATGGCAGACATCAATCCAGAAGAGGACATCCATACGGACAAAGCACCTTAGTTGGCCGGTATTGTGATCAGGGTGCACGGACCGATCTGATCTATGGATAAGACACCACCACCACCTCAGTTGGCCGGTATTGTGATCAGGGTGCATGGACCGATCTGATCTGCTCCATGAACAAGACACCACCACCACCTCAGTTGGCCGGTATTGTAATCAGGGTGCACGGACCGATCTGATCTGCTCCATGAACAAGACACCACCACCTCAGTTGGCCGGTTTTGTGATCAGGGTGTACGGACCGATCTGATCTGCTCCATGAACAAGACACCACCACCACCTCAGTTGGCCGGTATTGTGATCAGGGTGCACGGACCGATCTGATCTGCTCCATGAACAAGACACCACCACCACCTCAGTTGGCCGGTATTGTAATCAGGGTGCACGGACCGATCTGATATGCTCCATGGACAAGACACCACCACCTCAGTTGGCCGGTATTGTGATCAGGGTGCACGGACCGATCTAATCTGCTCCATGGACAAGACACCACCACCTTGTTTTTTAGATTTAAAAAAAAATACAAAAGTAGGTGTTTAATTGAATAAATATTATTTTAGAATATATCTCTTGGCGAAAATGTGTTTAAAAAAAAAGATAAAAGGTTCAATTTTTTTTAGACTTCACATTTTGCACAGCTTCAACCTGTAAAATTAGACGTCACTTATGTAAGGCTGTGCAAATTCTGCACAATATTGTCGCGGCTGACCCCTCCGGTTCTTCGCGACGACGCCGCTTCCTTCGTCGTGGACCACCTACCCAGGCTCCCGTTGTTCTCCCTCTGCAGCTGGACCCTGCAGAGCACCCAAAGACGTCCGAGAACCACTAATCAAGTGGAACTCCTTTTCTCTGACAGTATATCTCGGCCTTACCACTGGTGGGGGAACACGAGAGACTTACCAGAATTATATCAGCAGCAATGTGGCGATTGCGAGAGTAACAACAGCAAGCGGCAACAAGATTTCTAACACTCCTCCCTTATTGTCATTTCTACTACACATTACATGTAACTAGAATAACAATTAACAGGTATTTACATTACGTTACCTCCTAGGGCCAATATAAAAGTGTATTTACAAACATTTGCCCCAGGAAACAGGACTACAGCAGTCGGCGATTCCCACACCAGTTTCAGATCGGAAACAGACAAGAGCGCCATCTATTGGCGGAGGTTGTAGTTATTTTGAGGCCTTATACGCGACAATATGTGAATATACGTGTCAGAAGACTCAGCTCTAGTATCCTCAGCTATGTAGGGGACATAAATTGGACCATACTATCTCATTTTTAACATTATAGATTATTAATTTTGTTAATCAGCATATTTGCTATTTCTGTTTTTGAAGATAGCTCGGCTGGTACTCGTATTTCTTTTGATAATATTTCATGGCCGAATTTTATATTTTGAAATTACTCTTGTAATATTTCGATATCCTTAAAATTTCTTGGAATATAGTTAACTAATCATGATTCAAGATAAAATTGTGAATCAAAGTAATCAAAGTAAGTAAAGGTAGGTGATCCAAATAATTATTTGTAGTTTTTCACAATTTTATCTTGAATCATGATTAGTTAACTATATTCCAAGAAATTTTAAGGATACCGAAATATTACAAGAGTAATATCAAAATATAAAATTCGGCCATGAAATATTATCAAAAGAAATACGAGTACCAGCCGAGCTATCTTCAAAAACAGAAATAGCAAATATGCTGATTAACAAAATTAGCAAAAATAGCAAGCTTTCAAGCGATTATCGCATTAAAATAATTATTTTCATGCGATAATCGCTTGAAAGCTTGCATTTTAAAAATAAAAAGAAACCCATTGTGAGAAATATATTTTGATAGTAGTTAATATAGTTAACTATATCTATATATATAAAAATGAATGTTTGTATGTTTGTATGTTTGTTGTCTGTCTTGTCTGTATGACTCCTATACAAATTCGCAGTAGATCACTAAATCAAACCAAAATTTCCATACATAGGTAAAAAATAACGAGGATGACGATAGGCTATTTTAAAATATATATATAAAACATTTATTAAAACTATATATTCAAATTATTCAACTTAGCTCACGAGCAGCGCCCTCTAGAACACTCAGGCGGGCGATGGCGGCGCGCGACGATTGGCTGCCGGCGCAGCACGTGACTTCCCTGCCCCCTGCTCCCCCCCGCCGAGTAAATGAGATCTCCCGGCTGACGGCCGGTTGAACTCACGCGCAGCGCCCTCTAGAACGCGTGACGATTTTGACGGCGCGGGGCGCTCCCAGTTGGACAGTTGCGCGGGGGCAGAGTGACCTCGCGGGTGCCCTCCGGGAACTACGTCCATCTTCCATATGTAATATACATTTAATCGTGTAAACCCGGGCGTTGCCCGGGTCATTCGTCTACAAATTCGCAGTAGTTCACTAATTCAAACCAAAATTTCCATACATAGGTAAAAGAATACTGGGAAGACGATAGGCTATTTTAAAAATTTTGCTGTATCATGTTTGATTATCAGATACAAAATTATATCGGGAAAAATTCCAAAAAACAGAGACCACGGGCGAAACAGGGTACATTTAATAGGGTAAAACCCGGGCGTTGCCCGGGTCATTCGGCTAGTATATATATAGTAGTTAAACCTGTCTATAGCGCCCCCTCTTGGGACTCACCAAAATAGGGTGCTATAGAGAGGAAGGCGCTATTTAGAGGGGGTGCTATAGACAGGTTTAACTCTCTCTCTCTCTGTAGATATATATATATTGTTGCACCACAAGTTGCAGCTTTGCAAGGTCGTCGACCTTGGATTCTTCCTTCTTGGTGTTATACACGTTTCCCGAGCGGGTTTCCATATTCAAAGCAAATAAAGAAAAATAAAAGTAAATGAATAAAAATAAATTACCTTTTAAAGTTATTGTGTTTATTTATTCGTTGTCTTCCTCGTAGTCTCCCTCTGCGTCCTCTCTCGCTCCAATAACCAATCAAGATATATGTACAATAAATATTACAAAAGGAATGAAACTATAAAAAGGAATGATGATGATCTAAATATTCTGTTTTAAATAAATATTAAATATCATAGAATATTTTGAATAAATGTAAGGCGCATTGATGCAACAATATATATATGAAAAATAGTACAAATGTGATATTGTACTGGGATAAGGTGCCTTTTTCATAATATTCAACTATACATGAGTATTTTTTGTAAATTGTTTTTCAGTAGCCATATTTTACTTTGAAAGATAAATACAACTCTAGATCACTATTTGTTTCAATCTAACTTATAGTAATCCAAATACAGTTAAACCTCTCTATAGCGCCCGCTCTTGGGACTTACCAAAATAGGGTGATATAGAGAGGGGGTGCTATAGACAGGTCACTTTTAATGTACAGTTAAACCTGTCTATAGCGCCCCCTCTTGGGACTTACCACAATAGGGTGCTATAGAGAAGGGGTGCTATAGACAGGTCACTTTTAATGTACAGTTAAACCTGTCTATAGCGCCCCCTCTTGGGACTTACCACAATAGGGTGCTATAGAGAGAGGGGGCGCTATAGACAGGTCACTTTTAATGTACAGTTAAACCTGTCTATAGAGCCTCCTCTTGGGACTCACCAAAATAGGGTGCTATAGAGAAGGGGTGCTATAGACAGGTCACTTTTAATGTACAGTTAAACTTGTCTATAGCGCCCCCTCTTGGGACTCACCACAATAGGGTGCTATAGACAGGTGACTTTTAATGTAAAATGTTTACATTTTAATGTTTAAAATCGGGCGCTATAGAGAGGAAGGCGCTATTTAGAGGGGACGCTATAGACAGGTTTAACTGTATAATGAAGAGAGAAATACTAACTATTAAATTTACTAAAATTTAGAAGAATTTTAACAATTAATTACATTTCAAGTTATATATGTTAGACACAAAATAATTTCAGAAAGAAATACCTGACTTGAGACGTGTGAAGACGAAGAAGAATAGACTTGTTATTTACATATTAACAAAAGGTTTTGTGGCTGTCAACAAAATTGATATGCATAGTTTAAAGCATCATTATTTGACAGACGACTTCATAGCGCGCGTTGTTATAGAAAATATATTTTTATATTTACATTGTTTGAAAAAGTGAGTTGTATAAGCTTATGATTTTGCTTTGTTTTAAAAATGAATCGATTTTGGTTCCATATGTTTGAATTGAATATTACACCTTAGTTCTACCTATATTTTATTGCTTAAAAAGGAACAAAACAAAACAAAAAATAAACTACAATTACAAAATGATTTGATAACTAAGAAAAAAAAAATATTACAAAAATGATGATGATAAAGAATTTAATATGTCTGCCAGAAAAATACTTCTATGATTTAAAAAAATAATAATAATTACAAAATTAACATATAAACTTCAAACATACTTATTTTTAATAAAACAAAATAATGATGATATTTATATACAGGAAAATTTAATAAATAATTCTGGTTAAATTGGAGAGGAAGAGAAATTTCTTATAAATAGATTTGCTACGGAATCTCTGCAAATGAAGAAGAAAAAAAAAGTAAAAAGATCATCACATGTGATATTAATAATGAAATATAAGTTATAAAAAAATTCTGTTGATTTTTGATTATCTTGAGGAGTATGCTATGGTATAATGCAGTCATGGTTAAAATCTTGAAAGTATAATAATAAAAATAGTGAAGATTAGAAATAGCTTTAATTGAGCTTATGGAATATAGAAAACATAATTTGAGAAAGTTATGCCTGACTTAAGGCGTAAGAATAAAAAAAAAGAAAGGTTTATTCACATAATTTACAAAAGGTTTGAGCCGGCCATCGGGAAACAACAATAGGGTATAAAGGCAAAGTTTGACATCTGACGGTCGATTTAACAGAATACTTTAATCTATGAAATTAGAATTTTGAAATAAAATAATTTTTATATAAAATGTTTATGATATATTTCAACTGTGATATATATTATAACACTATGCTGCGCTGAGTTTGTGTATACAAAAATGTAATGCCTCGATAAAGGTTGGCGTTCAGCTAGCCGAAATATTGGTAAATAAATATTTTATTCAATCCAATATATGCCTTTTTATTATCTAATATATATTGTTGCATCATTATTAACGCGCGTATTTTAAAAATTATCTATATATATAAAAATGAATGTATGTGTGTGTGTGTGTGGTCTGTTTGTCCTTTATGCCTGACCAAACCACTCATTGGAACGCCATGAAACTTTGGGAAGTTATTTAGTATAGTACTGGGAAGGTATCTAGCAAATAAAATTTTTGAAATAACTTTTCGCTTTAAAATAATCAAGATAAATATTCTAATTTATCTGTTATAATTCAACAATCTGCTCTAAATATTATCATGATGATACGATGATTTTGTAATGTAGAAAATTAGGAAAGACAAAATTCAGGATGACACGGCAATTTATTTGAGACAAGAATAATGATACAATTCCAAGGCAAGATACTATTCCTTTAACTTCCAATTACCGAGGGAACCAATTAATAATGATTTTATTCAACTTATCGAGTATTTTTCAAGGGACCGGGAAAAAATGTTCACTTTATCGAGAGATTCGTTAGACAAACCTTTACTCGGGTAAAACCCGGGCGAAGCCGGGTACGTCCGCTAGTTTATAATATTATTTTCAATATATTTAAAATTTAAATTATATATTTATTTATTTTTATAAAACAGATTATTACTGTAAAATATTATGTACTATAAAACATTTGTATTTTGATACACTAAATACCCAACCTGTTTTAAACTTTGATGTGATATATAAAGAGATATTCTAGGTGTTACCTAAAAATATAGTTGTCTTATTATTGACTGGTTTAACTTTGTAGGATGGTTGAGACATGTTCTGGAAAGATGCAAGACGCGTCTGAGGAGAGAATCAAGATTGAAGAATCTGTCAAACCGCAGCCTGGTGCAACAACATGTACAAGAAAACCTAATTAAAACAATCGAGCACAAAACTATAATGTATATTGAGCAAAATCAACAATTTCTCCAGGGAATGGTTCTATTGGCGAATTATAATGTTAACCATGTTTTCTTCTGTAGATGGACGTCCGTGCCCGAAAGCTAGAGAATAAAAATGTGTTGATACTTTTCCCTGGAGGAATGATTGATTTCACTTAATATTGATACAAGGGATTATTGTTACAGAATAATTATTGTTGAATACTCTGTTGTTTATCATCATTAATAATTGCATAGTCATCACCCCTTACCATGCTTGTAAATTACCACTTGAAAAATCAATTGACACATTTTGCAATATATAAGTTTAATTAATAAATTATTTTTAATTAAGTTTTTGGAATACTTGTCTTCTCTACCGTGACTCATACCGAGAAGTGTTCTCCATCATCGGTCGGCTGCCGGACCTGCAGTCCTGGATCTTTCCAGTTGGTCTCGAGGACCACGCCATCACCATCTCCTCAGCGGCGAAGTACGCGATCTACGTATTCTTCGTAGACCGCGAAATACGTGGTGTCGCTGGAGACCTGCTGGCGATTCTTCACCAAACTCTGCAGCGCTGGCAGAGACGCCATATTCATTGTACATAGTTAATATAATCCATATTATATATATATATTTTAAATAGCGCAGACTGTGCACTTTGCATGTATTGACAAGATGTCAATAAAATTATTTTAATTGTCAAATTGTCTACCGTGACATTATTTTTATTGAGTTATAATGTATATATATTAGGAATAACTCTTGAATGATTTTTATTAATCAAACGAGAGAAAAAGAGTTTTTTTTTATGGAATTACTATCGGAACCTACAGGTACATGGTCAAAATATACTTTTGTTAATTAGTTAATTATCAATTAGACTCTTTAAAACAATTACGCACACACACTATTCTGTTGTGTTGTTGTTTCCTATCCCCTTGTGTAGAGATTACACGAATTTCATGAGTTCATGATCTCATGGAATGGGGTATAGGGGTGTCGTTGATCATGGCACCATGATCCAGGCACACTTTGGTGAAAGTCTGACTTTGCCTGTAATTTGAGGCCGTTCCTAACATGGAAGCCTTTGCTGCCGACTCTAACATGAGTACAGACACAGATCCTCCGTATCTCTGGAGTGGGACCATTGCTGAGGTCCATCAACCGGGTCAGTTGAACTCAAGATACACACTATTCTGCTAAGATATGTATCCATTCAAAACCGTTATCCCATACTTGTGGCGACATGTTTCTATCTGTTTAGGATCAGATCGAGAAATCATCAAGGCTGCGTTTCGCTGGCACTTCCGTGGTATTCGGGATACCATATCACGCCAGCCTTATGTTCAACTTCATGGGGGTTGATCAAGACGGAAAAAAAGGTCATCATGAAAGCTGATGGACTACAGTGTCTCTCGCCTCTGATATTTAGTTTTTGATGTTCGCTAGAAATCAACAAACAAATAAACTTAAGTCCAATAAGAAATTTTACCTAACACACACAAGCCTTTATTAAGACATTCCGTCTTATACAGACAATTCTCCTGTTAGAAATGAATCTAAAAAAGAAATGAAAAGAAGGGACAGAAATTGAATCCTCGCTCAGAAAAGATAAAAAGAAGAAAAAGCAAGAATATCTATGTACAAAAGTTGAAACTATATATTTTTAAAACAATCACAATATGATACATTAGCGCCCTATCTGTTATGAAAATTCAAAACTATTATAGACGCGTATTATTCTTTTATAAATTTAATTTTACAATGCAGTAAGGGCAGTAGAAATTATTTAATTTTTAAAAAGAATCATACGTTTCTATAATAGTTTTGAATTCTTTAAAACGTTGGAGAATCAGAAAGAAACATGGAGGACATTTCATCCAAATACGTTAGACGAAGGGAATGAAGAAGCAGGTGAAAAAAAAAGACCCCCTCCCCTATCTCTGGGGTGGAATCGATCCTGGGGTTTAGGGAGGTTCGTCTGCGATCAATTCTTTCGGTCCCTGCTCAGACGAGTCTAATTGGTTCTCCATCTGGCATTGCTGATGCCACTAGTTGAGTAGATTTCTACTATAGTAGAGGTCATCCTGGTAGAGGTGTCTGGCTGAAGAATTTTCTATAGTTTTTTAGATACTGTTATAAAATAAATAAAGCTTCCAGGGCTAAGTTTCTTGTTCTACATATATATATATATATAGATGGAAAACTTGGAGGAATGGAGGAAATCAATCCATGGAAGCAATGGTCGCCTCTCCCGTCAAAATTAACGTCAGAATCCGACGCCATCCATTGACCGTCGCCGCAACTAGCGGCATCGGGTCGGCGACAAAGCCACAACACCAACTTTGGCAAACTGATAAGCGTCCACCTATGGATGGCGTCGGATTCTGACGTTAATTTTGACGGGAGAGGCGACCATTGCTTCCATATATATATATATATCGTATATTTTAAACTGTATAATAATGACACTTTTAGTATATGTCACATATCTTACAATTAGCTAGAGCCGATACCTTATAATATCCTACCCTTCTATTAAAATGTACACTTTCTATTTACTACCACCCCATATTTTGTATATATGCTATATATTTATTAATAATACCTGTAAACCCCTATTTGTATTTAAACTAAAATTGGTGACGTCAAAATAAAAATCCAAAGAGCTGTCAGCTGGGAATAGAGGAGGAAAATGCCAAAGCCCAGACAGATGGACCCCCCTCCCTCCAGGGATTTATATAGACGACCCCTTAAACAGGACAGGTTTTGGCAGGGGGTCAGCAGATGGTTCTAGGGTTTGGCCATCGGCAGACGGCTTCTGTCTCTCACACACTCTCTCTCTCCATGTCTCGGGGATAAGCATCCAAGTTTGTGTCATGGCATCTACCTCTGTCCCGTGGGCTGTCCCCGATCCCTCTCTGTGCTAACATCTAGCCCTGCCTCTGCTTCTTGTTGTCCGCGTGTGGGAAGAACATCAACACTCGCCTCACGTACACGACTGCCAGTTCATCCATACGTCGGCAGGATCACATTCGCAACAATATTACATATATATATATATATATGAAATGTAAATAATAAAGTTTATCAAATAAAATTTTAAATCTTAAATATAATTTAAATTAAGTTGATATTATAGAGTGAGTTAAGATGGATTTATATATTGATATAACTATATTTAAAACGTTTAATAATAGTAATATTTATATATAAAAAGGAAAAATTCTATTAGATTAGCAAGCTAAATCTAAATTAATTATATAAGATAAAAGTTGATAATTATTTTTGTGTTTAAGTTAGATGAGATTAAAAAGTTGTTTATATGTATTATTTTTATATCTTATTTAGGAGAGAAAAATGTAATAAAAGTAATTATATGTTAGAATAATATGTTTTTATTTTAGATAGAAAAAAAATTTTTTTGAAAAATAAAAAGAAAATTTAACAAGAAAAGAAGATTTAACAACGTAACGTCTTTTAGCATCGGCTTTTACCCGTCATTTAGACATACTCTTAAAATAAATAGGAATAAAGAAGAGATTTATAATGATTATATATTTATTTTTTAGTAAAAGAGAGGAAAGAGATAAAGAAAGAACCATACACTTTTATTTCAAACAGGTAGAGAATTGAAAGGGTGTTAGTATTTTTTTGTTAATTAATAGTTTTTGTAATTTTTTATATATATTTTTTTCCTAGATGATTTTAGATTTTTTTTTTCCTAAGAGTAAGAATAATATGATATAATGTTTTTGCCTAGTTAAGGATAGATAAACATATTTTAAATCTTTGCCTATTAGAAATTATTTTTGGAACCCTAATGGTAGACCAGGACATTACACAAAAGGAGATTGGAAAATCTATTGGAGAGAGAAATCTGTGGTACCAGGGCTCTTCAGATGAAAATACCACATCCCATTTCACCCTTACTTCATTATGGATTGATTTCTCTTCGACCATTAAACTGTATAATTAAATTAATATTAGATAACATAGAAGGAGGTTGTTTACTTACTTATTCAAAGTGGCGTCTGCCGCTCCCTAGAGACAGCACACATGTGTGGATGGAACATCTGTCTGCCAGAGACCCGCCGACATTGTTCTTAAAGTAACCTTCCCTCTTCTTGGAAATCTTATTTTTAAAATTGTTTGAAGTTAGAAAAGCTGTCAGAAAAGAATCATTAGAAATTTTAAAGATTGTGAAAATATGTATTAAAGTTTTGTTTCCATTGATATAAGTTACATTTTTATTAAAATTATAAATTAATTGAATAATAAAACATTTAGTATGCTTCAAATTCATTTATATTTGTTTTCCAGTTCCCTCCCACAGTAACTGGAGATCAAATTGAATGAATTTAATGCTTTATAATCGTTATCATATAATTAATATATTTAAAGTCATAGGAAATATATTCAGTAATTCTATCATTTGTTTTAGTATAAGAGTAGAATATAAGTTGTTGGTTAGATTAATTGGAGAAGTTTGAAGTTTCAAATTTATAATTATATTTATTATTGCTTAGGTATTTGTGTATTGACAGCCTATTGTAAAACTTTACTGTTTTGTATTTAAAACCATTGTTTAAATACTCTATATTAAGATTTTTAATGTCTTTAATAAAGTTTGTTTTAATGTTGTTGATTCTATAAAATCTTAAAAATTGACCAAAATATATGCCTTTGCAGCAATTTGATGATATGTTGGAATTGACATTACAGAATTTAATAATTTTAAAATTATAACAATTTCTTTTGTCATATGTTCCAATTGACTTGTTTGCAAGGTTTATATTTAAGTCTAAAAAGTTAACCTCCTTGTTATTAGTTATCTTTTCATTATTTTTAAGTTTCAAATATTTAGGGTATATTTTGTAAATGACATTATTGAATTGTGGGTTATTCAAGATAATGATGTCATCTACATAGCGGAACATATGCCAATTTACATCATTCTGTAGGAAGAACTCTCTTTCATACCAAAAAAGTAATAAGTTAGCTAGTAGAGGACTGGATGAAGTTCCCATTGGAACACCTTTAGATTGAATGTATATTTTGTTTTTAAAATTAATATAATTAAAGTTTAAGAAGGTTTCAAGTAATGTTTTTGCTGTTTTGTTATCTAATTTAAATGTTTTGTATTTGTTGTGAATAATTTGAATATGGAATGTTTTATCATTAATGAATTCATTTATTAAGCTGTGGATTTTATTTTTAAGGTCTTCTAATTTGATTAATAATAATAATAAAATATTAATAATAATGATAAAACATTCCATATTCAAATTATTCACAACAAATACAAAACATTTAAATTAGATAACAAAACAGCAAAAACATTACTTGAAACCTTCTTAAACTTTAATTATATTAATTTTAAAAACAAAATATACATTCAATCTAAAGGTGTTCCAATGGGAACTTCATCCAGTCCTCTACTAGCTAACTTATTACTTTTTTGGTATGAAAGAGAGTTCTTCCTACAGAATGATGTAAATTGGCATATGTTCCGCTATGTAGATGACATCATTATCTTGAATAACCCACAATTCAATAATGTCATTTACAAAATATACCCTAAATATTTGAAACTTAAAAATAATGAAAAGATAACTAATAACAAGGAGGTTAACTTTTTAGACTTAAATATAAATCTTGCAAACAAGTCAATTGGAACATATGACAAAAGAAATTGTTATAATTTTAAAATTATTAAATTCTGTAATGTCAATTCCAACATATCATCAAATTGCTGCAAAGGCATATATTTTGGTCAATTTTTAAGATTTTATAGAATCAACAACATTAAAACAAACTTTATTAAAGACATTAAAAATCTTAATATAGAGTATTTAAACAATGGTTTTAAATACAAAACAGTAAAGTTTTACAATAGGCTGTCAATACACAAATACCTAAGCAATAATAAATATAATTATAAATTTGAAACTTCAAACTTCTCCAATTAATCTAACCAACAACTTATATTCTACTCTTATACTAAAACAAATGATAGAATTACTGAATATATTTCCTATGACTTTAAATATATTAATTATATGATAACGATTATAAAGCATTAAATTCATTCAATTTGATCTCCAGTTACTGTGGGAGGGAACTGGAAAACAAATATAAATGAATTTGAAGCATAATAAATGTTTTATTATTCAATTAATTTATAATTTTAATAAAAATGTAACTTATATCATTGGAAACAAAACTTTAATACATATTTTCACAATCTTTAAAATTTCTAATGATTCTTTTCTGACAGCTTTTCTAACTTCAAACAATTTTAAAAATAAGATTTCCAAGAAGAGGGAAGGTTACTTTTAGAACAATGTCGGCGGGTCTCTGGCAGACAGATGTTCCATCCACACATGTGCGCTGTCTCTAGGGAGCGGGAGACGCCACTTTGAATAAGTAAGTAAACAACCTCCTTCTATGTTATCTAATATTAATTTAATTATACAGTTTAATGGTCGAAGAGAAATCAATCCATAATGAAGTAAGGGTGAAATAGGATGTGGTATTTTCATCTGAAGAGCCCTGTGGTACCACAGATTTC
The DNA here is from genome assembly GCA_030710605.1 of Cordylochernes scorpioides. Lineage (NCBI taxonomy): Eukaryota > Metazoa > Arthropoda > Arachnida > Pseudoscorpiones > Chernetidae > Cordylochernes > Cordylochernes scorpioides. The sequence goes on along the minus strand of CP092863.1, from coordinate 96,946,623 downwards.
TCTCTCCAATAGATTTTCCAATCTCCTTTTGTGTAATGTCCTGGTCTACCATTAGGGTTCCAAAAAAATAATTTCTAATAGGCAAAGATTTAAAATATGTTTATCTATCCTTAACTAGGCAAAAACATTATATCATATTATTCTTACTCTTAGGAAAAAAAAATCTAAAATTATCTAGGAAAAAAAAATTATATAAAAAAATTACAAAAACTATTAATTAACAAAAAAATACTAACACCCTTTCAATTCTCTACCTGTTTGAAATAAAAGTGTATGGTTCTTTCTTTATCTCTTTCCTCTCTTTTACTAAAAAATAAATATATAATCATTATAAATCTCTTCTTTATTCCTATTTATTTTAAGAGTATGTCTAAATGACGGGTAAAAGCCGATGCTAAAAGACGTTACGTTGTTAAATCTTCTTTTCTTGTTAAATTTTCTTTTTATTTTTCAAAAATTTTTTTTTCTATCTAAAATAAAAACATATTATTCTAACATATAATTACTTTTATTACATTTTTCTCTCCTAAATAAGATATAAAAATAATACATATAAACAACTTTTTAATCTCATCTAACTTAAACACAAAAATAATTATCAACTTTTATCTTATATATATATATAGTGTAGAAACTATATAACAAAATTATAACAGTGATTCTAATTTTAAAACTTAAGGAGCAAACTGATAATAATGATAACTTATATCAATTAGATTTGATTAGATTCGCAAGCTAAATCTAAATTAATTATAATAATAAATAGTTATTTAATTTTATAGTCCAGTTTTGTATTAAGATTATCTTCACTATTATGATCATTTAAATTCAAATTATAAAATTTGTAAAATGTTATTAATTTGTAGATAGAGAGAGAAAAAAAAATCCTTTACTTCTAATACATCCTCAAGTTAATTATATATTTATAATTAATAACAATAAAAATTAACAACGTAACGTCTATTACATCGGCTTTTACACGTCATTTAGACATACTCTAATCCTATATATAGAATAATCGAAGAGAGAATATATATAATAGTTAGAAAAAAGAGAGAAAGACAGAACCATGCACTTTTAATTAAACTAATAATAAGGAGAAAAAAAAATTGTAAAGAAGGTAGATAAGATTGTTAGTATATATATATATATTTTTATAATTTTATATTTTATCCTTTTTTTTTTTTAAAGATTTTTAAAGGTTTTTTTTATTTTATAATATGATTATAAATAGTTGTATTTAGTAATATATCTATAGTATGAATTAACATTTGTTATAAGTTTGGATATTATGTTTTGAAACCCTAATGGTAGACCAGACATACACAAAAAACTTTAAATTGAAATAAATTGGAAAAAGAGATCTGCTGGACCGGGGATCTTCAGATAAAAGTCCAACGACATTTCACCCCTTCTTTATTATGTCATAGATCTCTTTTAAACCGGATTTTATGTGTTAATATTAAGTTGTTTCAGTGAAATATTTAAATGAACATATATAACAGATACAAGTGTTAACAAATTCAAACTGTAAACCTACCTCGACCGCGGCGTCCTCCATTGTGAATATCTATTTCTGGCTGACACATGTTGCGGGAGGGGGGGACATTTCAAATTTAGACCATTTCTTCAGAATTTTTTTGAACAACAAGAAAATTAAAGAAGAAAGGAAAAATAGTTAAGGGAAGAAAGTTGAATTTCATAATCTTTACAGCTAGTTATATCAAAATAATTGATTCAAAACTTATTCATCTTTTAATATTCCTTTAAAAAGGCAAATTATAAGAGTTTAATAAAGCTATTAATTGTGTAAATTCACCTTTATTTAACTTCCATTTTCCTCCCCAGAAATTGGAGATTAAACAAAATGAACTATATACTATAACACTTTAAAAATCTTGTGAAAAAATCTTTTAATCAGTTATTTAATCAAAGTTTAATTAACTGTTAAAGATTATAAATTTGTATTAGTTATAATTAAGAGAAATTATAGAAAGTTGATTTCATAAATGGATATTTCCATTTATTTTTTTTTAAATATTTTATAATTGATATACTGTTGAAATATTTTACTTGTTTGATACTAAATTTGTTTTTAATAAATTCCATGTTTAAATTTTTAACATCTTCTATGAAATTATCTAATATATTATTTATTCTATAAAATCTTAGAAATTGACCATAATATATACCTTTACAGCAATTTAATGATATATTAGAATTCATATTACAGTATTTTATAATATTGAAATTATAATTACTCTTTTTATTATAAACTCTAACAGCACTATTTGTAAGGTCTATATTCAAGTCTAAAAAGTTAACTTTTTTGTTTCTATAAATTTTTTCATTGTTCTTAAGTTTCAAGTATTTAGGATATATTTCAGGTATTAATTTTTTAAACTGTGGATTATTAAATATTATTATGTCATCTACATAACGGAATATTTGCCAATTAATATTATTTTGTAGAAAGTATTCTCTTTCGTACCAGAACAATATTAGATTTGCTAATAACGGACTAGAAGAAGTTCCCATGGGAACGCCTTCTGATTGAATATATATTTTATTTTTAAATTCTATATAGTTAAAATTTAAAAATGTTTCCAGTAGAGTTTTTGCTGTTTTAAGATCTAATTTAAATGTTTTATATCTGTTATGAATAATTTTAATGTAGAAAGTTTTGTCATTAATGAATTCATTAAATAAATTGGTTATTTTATTATTTAGATCTCTTAAATTTATTTTAGAATATAGGTCCTCAAAGTCAAATGTGTGTACTGTTTCAATGTTTGTCCAATTGTTCATTAAATAATTAATGATTTTTTTATTTGAGTCGATAAATTTATAATTATATTTATTAGTTAATTTATTTATAATAAATTGTAGTGTTGAAGCTAATTGTATATCAATATTTTTTATGACTGTATTTATACCAGATGTGATTGTTCTAAGAGAAATAGGTTTTTTGTGTAGTTTAGGAATTATATAGAACTTTGGTATGTTTGGATTTTTGTGGTTATTATAAATTTTTAGTGAATTTTCAACATTTTTGATGTCTTTTTTGATTTTTGTGCCGGTAGTTCTAGCAAAAGTGTATTTATGATTATTATCAATTTCCTTTTTTAGTATATCGTGGTATAGATTTTTACAAATTAAAGATAAATTATTGGAACATTTATCTATAGGAGTGATAATATAGTCCTTCTGTAAATTAATTATATTTTCTTTAAAAGAAGGAATGTCTGAATTAGGTTTTGTGTATTTAAGTGTATTATTATAATAATTTATAATTTCCTTTTTAATATTATGTTTCCATTCCAGAAAAGTAAATTCTGGAATACTGTATTTTATACTAGTTTTATTTATGAAAATATCTATATCTTTTAATATAGATTTAATTGTATTATTATAATTGTGTTTAATTTGAGGTATATATTTATACCCTTTATTTAAAATTTCTTGATATTCTGGATTTAAAAAAGAAAAATTGCTAGTTAATATATGACCTGAGAACTTATATTTATCAATATAGTTGTTGCAATTACATTTAATTTTTTCAAAATTTGCCAAATTATTAATAAATTGGTTATAATTGCAAACTGAATTACCTATATTTTTGTTGTATCTCCAGATTGTTTTGAAATTTAAATCTTTTATAGGGAAAAGATTATTGATGATTTGGTTATTAAAAATATCATTAAATTTAATATGATTAAATAAATTGTTATTAAATTTAATGATAATATTAATGTTATTAGTAGCTTGTTTAATTTTTCTGTATTTAAAGATGTCGTGTGTGATATCTATTAATCTGTTAGTCAGATTATGAATTTTAATATATTCTATGAGTTTGATAAATTTATTATTATTTAGTTTAAATAATGTTTTAATAAATTTATCGACGAAGTTGTTAGTGTACATTTGTTTTGGGTCCAGTAATTCTTCAAATTCAATGTAACCTAATTTATTTGTAGTTTTACCTCTAGTTTTATTAGGTTTAGTTTTAAATTCATTTTTTTTTGTATTTGCAACTGATTTCATAGGTTGAAATTTCTTCTGTTTGTGGTTTATATGTGTAGTTTAATTCGTCGTTAAGTCCATAAGGGAATAATGTGTTGTGTTTATAAATGTAGTTGTTTTCTAATAATAGTCGTTGTTTTTTGTTTTGGCATATGTCTAGTATTTCTATCTTAAAGTTGTTAAAAGTATGTAATTGATTGTGTTCTTTCATATATATATTACCAATTGATTTTTTAGCGTGGTTTCTATGTAGGTTTATTCGTATATTTAATGGATTACAAGTTTGTCCTATATATGATAGTTGACAAATTTGGCATGTTAATTTATAAATAGTATTCACTAATTTACAACTAGTTGTTTGAAAAGTGTCATGGTTCTTAAGAGAGGGACAAGTTTGACAATTTTTTCTTAGGCAATTCTTAGCGAGTTTAAATTAACATAAAAGAGGTGCTAACACTAATATGTTTGTAGTTTTTTTTAGTTTTTTAGTTTGTTATTCTTATGAATTTTTAAATATATTTTTCTTAATTGTTTTTGTGGTGATAAAATTTGTAATAAATTGAATAATTAATCTATAAATATATAGATATTACTGTTTGTTATCTGTTATATTTTTAAGAATAACTAATAAAAAAAACATCTTTAAACTAACTAAACACTGAAAAAAACCAAAAGTTCTGAAGTTATTTTTTCTAGAATTACTTTTATAATTTACTTTTTAATAATCAAACAATGAAAGATAATTAAAATTTGTATGAAGATTTATTTATATTAGAATATCTAATATAATTTAATTTGTATATTATGTTATATATAAAAAATATATCATAGAGCAAGCTCATATGAATTAATATAGTGTAGAAACTATATAACAAAATTATAACAGTGATTCTAATTTTAAAACTTAAGGAGCAAACTGATAATAATGATAACTTATATCAATTAGATTTGATTAGATTAGCAAGCTAAATCTAAATTAATTATAATAATAAATAGTTATTTAATTTTATAGTCCAGTTTTGTATTAAGATTATCTTCACTATTATGATCATTTAAATTCAAATTATAAAATTTGTAAAATGTTATTAATTTGTAGATAGAGAGAGAAAAAAAAATCCTTTACTTCTAATACATCCTCAAGTTAATTATATATTTATAATTAATAACAATAAAAATTAACAACGTAACGTCTATTACATCGGCTTTTACACGTCATTTAGACATACTCTAATCCTATATATAGAATAATCGAAGAGAGAATATATATAATAGTTAGAAAAAAGAGAGAAAGACAGAACCATGCACTTTTAATCAAACTAATAATAAGGAGAAAAAAAAAATTGTAAAGAAGGTAGATAAGATTGTTAGTATATATATATATATTTTTATAATTTTATATTTTATCCTTTTTTTTTTTTTAAGATTTTTAAAGGTTTTTTTTATTTTATAATATGATTATAAATAGTTGTATTTAGTAATATATCTATAGTATGAATTAACATTTGTTATAAGTTTGGATATTATGTTTTGAAACCCTAATGGTAGACCAGACATACACAAAAAACTTTAAATTGAAATAAATTGGAAAAAGAGATCTGCTGGACCGGGGATCTTCAGATAAAAGTCCAACGACATTTCACCCCTTCTTTATTATGTCATAGATCTCTTTTAAACCGGATTTTATGTGTTAATATTAAGTTGTTTCAGTGAAATATTTAAATGAACATATATAACAGATACAAGTGTTAACAAATTCAAACTGTAAACCTACCTCGACCGCGGCGTCCTCCATTGTGAATATCTATTTCTGGCTGACACATGTTGCGGGAGGGGGGGACATTTCAAATTTAGACCATTTCTTCAGAATTTTTTTGAACAACAAGAAAATTAAAGAAGAAAGGAAAAATAGTTAAGGGAAGAAAGTTGAATTTCATAATCTTTACAGCTAGTTATATCAAAATAACTGATTCAAAACTTATTCATCTTTTAATATTCCTTTAAAAAGGCAAATTATAAGAGTTTAATAAAGCTATTAATTGTGTAAATTCACCTTTATTTAACTTCCATTTTCCTCCCCAGAAATTGGAGATTAAACAAAATGAACTATATACTATAACACTTTAAAAATCTTGTGAAAAAATCTTTTAATCAGTTATTTAATCAAAGTTTAATTAACTGTTAAAGATTATAAATTTGTATTAGTTATAATTAAGAGAAATTATAGAAAGTTGATTTCATAAATGGATATTTCCATTTATTTTTTTTTTTAATATTTTATAATTGATATACTGTTGAAATATTTTACTTGTTTGATACTAAATTTGTTTTTAATAAATTCCATGTTTAAATTTTTAACATCTTCTATGAAATTATCTAATATATTATTTATTCTATAAAATCTTAGAAATTGACCATAATATATACCTTTACAGCAATTTAATGATATATTAGAATTCATATTACAGTATTTTATAATATTGAAATTATAATTACTCTTTTTATTATAAACTCTAACAGCACTATTTGTAAGGTCTATATTCAAGTCTAAAAAGTTAACTTTTTTGTTTCTATAAATTTTTTCATTGTTCTTAAGTTTCAAGTATTTAGGATATATTTCAGGTATTAATTTTTTAAACTGTGGATTATTAAATATTATTATGTCATCTACATAACGGAATATTTGCCAATTAATATTATTTTGTAGAAAGTATTCTCTTTCGTACCAGAACAATATTAGATTTGCTAATAACGGACTAGAAGAAGTTCCCATGGGAACGCCTTCTGATTGAATATATATTTTATTTTTAAATTCTATATAGTTAAAATTTAAAAATGTTTCCAGTAGAGTTTTTGCTGTTTTAAGATCTAATTTAAATGTTTTATATCTGTTATGAATAATTTTAATGTAGAAAGTTTTGTCATTAATGAATTCATTAAATAAATTGGTTATTTTATTATTTAGATCTCTTAAATTTATTTTAGAATATAGGTCCTCAAAGTCAAATGTGTGTACTGTTTCAATGTTTGTCCAATTGTTCATTAAATAATTAATGATTTTTTTATTTGAGTCGATAAATTTATAATTATATTTATTAGTTAATTTATTTATAATAAATTGTAGTGTTGAAGCTAATTGTATATCAATATTTTTTATGACTGTATTTATACCAGATGTGATTGTTCTGAAAGAAATAGGTTTTTTGTGTAGTTTAGGAATTATATAGAACTTTGGTATGTTTGGATTTTTGTGGTTATTATAAATTTTTAGTGAATTTTCAACATTTTTGATGTCTTTTTTGATTTTTGTGCCGGTAGTTCTAGCAAAAGTGTATTTATGATTATTATCAATTTCCTTTTTTAGTATATCGTGGTATAGATTTTTACAAATTAAAGATAAATTATTGGAACATTTATCTATAGGAGTGATAATATAGTCCTTCTGTAAATTAATTATATTTTCTTTAAAAGAAGGAATGTCTGAATTAGGTTTTGTGTATTTAAGTGTATTATTATAATAATTTATAATTTCCTTTTTAATATTATGTTTCCATTCCAGAAAAGTAAATTCTGGAATACTGTATTTTATACTAGTTTTATTTATGAAAATATCTATATCTTTTAATATAGATTTAATTGTATTATTATAATTGTGTTTAATTTGAGGTATATATTTATACCCTTTATTTAAAATTTCTTGATATTCTGGATTTAAAAAAGAAAAATTGCTAGTTAATATATGACCTGAGAACTTATATTTATCAATATAGTTGTTGCAATTACATTTAATTTTTTTAAAATTTGCCAAATTATTAATAAATTGGTTATAATTGCAAACTAAATTACCTATATTTTTGTTGTATCTCCAGATTGTTTTGAAATTTAAATTTTTTATAGGGAAAAGATTATTGATGATTTGGTTATTAAAAATATCATTAAATTTAATATGATTAAATAAATTGTTATTAAATTTAATGATAATATTAATGTTATTAGTAGCTTGTTTAATTTTTCTGTATTTAAAGATGTCGTGTGTGATATCTATTAATCTGTTAGTCAGATTATGAATTTTAATATATTCTATGAGTTTGATAAATTTATTATTATTTAGTTTAAATAATGTTTTAATAAATTTATCGACGAAGTTGTTAGTGTACATTTGTTTTGGGTCCAGTAATTCTTCAAATTCAATGTAACCTAATTTATTTGTAGTTTTACCTCTAGTTTTATTAGGTTTAGTTTTAAATTCATTTTTTTTTGTATTTGCAACTGATTTCATAGGTTGAAATTTCTTCTGTTTGTGGTTTATATGTGTAGTTTAATTCGTCGTTAAGTCCATAAGGGAATAATGTGTTGTGTTTATAAATGTAGTTGTTTTCTAATAATAGTCGTTGTTTTTTGTTTTGGCATATGTCTAGTATTTCTATCTTAAAGTTGTTAAAAGTATGTAATTGATTGTGTTCTTTCATATATATATTACCAATTGATTTTTTAGCGTGGTTTCTATGTAGGTTTATTCGTATATTTAATGGATTACAAGTTTGTCCTATATATGATAGTTGACAAATTTGGCATGTTAATTTATAAATAGTATTCACTAATTTACAACTAGTTGTTTGAAAAGTGTCATGGTTCTTAAGAGAGGGACAAGTTTGACAATTTTTTCTTAGGCAATTCTTAGCGAGTTTAAATTAACATAAAAGAGGTGCTAACACTAATATGTTTGTAGTTTTTTTTAGTTTTTTTAGTTTGTTATTCTTATGAATTTTTAAATATATTTTTCTTAATTGTTTTTGTGGTGATAAAATTTGTAATAAATTGAATAATTAATCTATAAATATATAGATATTACTGTTTGTTATCTGTTATATTTTTAAGAATAACTAATAAAAAAAACATCTTTAAACTAACTAAACACTGAAAAAAACCAAAAGTTCTGAAGTTATTTTTTCTAGAATTACTTTTATAATTTACTTTTTAATAATCAAACAATGAAAGATAATTAAAATTTGTATGAAGATTTATTTATATTAGAATATCTAATATAATTTAATTTGTATATTATGTTATATATAAAAAATATATCATAGAGCAAGCTCATATGAATTAATATAGTGTAGAAACTATATAACAAAATTATAACAGTGATTCTAATTTTAAAACTTAAGGAGCAAACTGATAATAATGATAACTTATATCAATTAGATTTGATTAGATTAGCAAGCTAAATCTAAATTAATTATAATAATAAATAGTTATTTAATTTTATAGTCCAGTTTTGTATTAAGATTATCTTCACTATTATGATCATTTAAATTCAAATTATAAAATTTGTAAAATGTTATTAATTTGTAGATAGAGAGAGAAAAAAAAATCCTTTACTTCTAATACATCCTCAAGTTAATTATATATTTATAATTAATAACAATAAAAATTAACAACGTAACGTCTATTACATCGGCTTTTACACGTCATTTAGACATACTCTAATCCTATATATAGAATAATCGAAGAGAGAATATATATAATAGTTAGAAAAAAGAGAGAAAGACAGAACCATGCACTTTTAATCAAACTAATAATAAGGAGAAAAAAAAAATTGTAAAGAAGGTAGATAAGATTGTTAGTATATATATATATATTTTTATAATTTTATATTTTATCCTTTTTTTTTTTTAAGATTTTTAAAGGTTTTTTTTATTTTATAATATGATTATAAATAGTTGTATTTAGTAATATATCTATAGTATGAATTAACATTTGTTATAAGTTTGGATATTATGTTTTGAAACCCTAATGGTAGACCAGACATACACAAAAAACTTTAAATTGAAATAAATTGGAAAAAGAGATCTGCTGGACCGGGGATCTTCAGATAAAAGTCCAACGACATTTCACCCCTTCTTTATTATGTCATAGATCTCTTTTAAACCGGATTTTATGTGTTAATATTAAGTTGTTTCAGTGAAATATTTAAATGAACATATATAACAGATACAAGTGTTAACAAATTCAAACTGTAAACCTACCTCGACCGCGGCGTCCTCCATTGTGAATATCTATTTCTGGCTGACACATGTTGCGGGAGGGGGGGACATTTCAAATTTAGACCATTTCTTCAGAATTTTTTTGAACAACAAGAAAATTAAAGAAGAAAGGAAAAATAGTTAAGGGAAGAAAGTTGAATTTCATAATCTTTACAGCTAGTTATATCAAAATAACTGATTCAAAACTTATTCATCTTTTAATATTCCTTTAAAAAGGCAAATTATAAGAGTTTAATAAAGCTATTAATTGTGTAAATTCACCTTTATTTAACTTCCATTTTCCTCCCCAGAAATTGGAGATTAAACAAAATGAACTATATACTATAACACTTTAAAAATCTTGTGAAAAAATCTTTTAATCAGTTATTTAATCAAAGTTTAATTAACTGTTAAAGATTATAAATTTGTATTAGTTATAATTAAGAGAAATTATAGAAAGTTGATTTCATAAATGGATATTTCCATTTATTTTTTTTTTAATATTTTATAATTGATATACTGTTGAAATATTTTACTTGTTTGATACTAAATTTGTTTTTAATAAATTCCATGTTTAAATTTTTAACATCTTCTATGAAATTATCTAATATATTATTTATTCTATAAAATCTTAGAAATTGACCATAATATATACCTTTACAGCAATTTAATGATATATTAGAATTCATATTACAGTATTTTATAATATTGAAATTATAATTACTCTTTTTATTATAAACTCTAACAGCACTATTTGTAAGGTCTATATTCAAGTCTAAAAAGTTAACTTTTTTGTTTCTATAAATTTTTTCATTGTTCTTAAGTTTCAAGTATTTAGGATATATTTCAGGTATTAATTTTTTAAACTGTGGATTATTAAATATTATTATGTCATCTACATAACGGAATATTTGCCAATTAATATTATTTTGTAGAAAGTATTCTCTTTCGTACCAGAACAATATTAGATTTGCTAATAACGGACTAGAAGAAGTTCCCATGGGAACGCCTTCTGATTGAATATATATTTTATTTTTAAATTCTATATAGTTAAAATTTAAAAATGTTTCCAGTAGAGTTTTTGCTGTTTTAAGATCTAATTTAAATGTTTTATATCTGTTATGAATAATTTTAATGTAGAAAGTTTTGTCATTAATGAATTCATTAAATAAATTGGTTATTTTATTATTTAGATCTCTTAAATTTATTTTAGAATATAGGTCCTCAAAGTCAAATGTGTGTACTGTTTCAATGTTTGTCCAATTGTTCATTAAATAATTAATGATTTTTTTATTTGAGTCGATAAATTTATAATTATATTTATTAGTTAATTTATTTATAATAAATTGTAGTGTTGAAGCTAATTGTATATCAATATTTTTTATGACTGTATTTATACCAGATGTGATTGTTCTGAAAGAAATAGGTTTTTTGTGTAGTTTAGGAATTATATAGAACTTTGGTATGTTTGGATTTTTGTGGTTATTATAAATTTTTAGTGAATTTTCAACATTTTTGATGTCTTTTTTGATTTTTGTGCCGGTAGTTCTAGCAAAAGTGTATTTATGATTATTATCAATTTCCTTTTTTAGTATATCGTGGTATAGATTTTTACAAATTAAAGATAAATTATTGGAACATTTATCTATAGGAGTGATAATATAGTCCTTCTGTAAATTAATTATATTTTCTTTAAAAGAAGGAATGTCTGAATTAGGTTTTGTGTATTTAAGTGTATTATTATAATAATTTATAATTTCCTTTTTAATATTATGTTTCCATTCCAGAAAAGTAAATTCTGGAATACTGTATTTTATACTAGTTTTATTTATGAAAATATCTATATCTTTTAATATAGATTTAATTGTATTATTATAATTGTGTTTAATTTGAGGTATATATTTATACCCTTTATTTAAAATTTCTTGATATTCTGGATTTAAAAAAGAAAAATTGCTAGTTAATATATGACCTGAGAACTTATATTTATCAATATAGTTGTTGCAATTACATTTAATTTTTTAAAATTTGCCAAATTATTAATAAATTGGTTATAATTGCAAACTAAATTACCTATATTTTTGTTGTATCTCCAGATTGTTTTGAAATTTAAATTTTTTATAGGGAAAAGATTATTGATGATTTGGTTATTAAAAATATCATTAAATTTAATATGATTAAATAAATTGTTATTAAATTTAATGATAATATTAATGTTATTAGTAGCTTGTTTAATTTTTCTGTATTTAAAGATGTCGTGTGTGATATCTATTAATCTGTTAGTCAGATTATGAATTTTAATATATTCTATGAGTTTGATAAATTTATTATTATTTAGTTTAAATAATGTTTTAATAAATTTATCGACGAAGTTGTTAGTGTACATTTGTTTTGGGTCCAGTAATTCTTCAAATTCAATGTAACCTAATTTATTTGTAGTTTTACCTCTAGTTTTATTAGGTTTAGTTTTAAATTCATTTTTTTTGTATTTGCAACTGATTTCATAGGTTGAAATTTCTTCTGTTTGTGGTTTATATGTGTAGTTTAATTCGTCGTTAAGTCCATAAGGGAATAATGTGTTGTGTTTATAAATGTAGTTGTTTTCTAATAATAGTCGTTGTTTTTTGTTTTGGCATATGTCTAGTATTTCTATCTTAAAGTTGTTAAAAGTATGTAATTGATTGTGTTCTTTCATATATATATTACCAATTGATTTTTTAGCGTGGTTTCTATGTAGGTTTATTCGTATATTTAATGGATTACAAGTTTGTCCTATATATGATAGTTGACAAATTTGGCATGTTAATTTATAAATAGTATTCACTAATTTACAACTAGTTGTTTGAAAAGTGTCATGGTTCTTAAGAGAGGGACAAGTTTGACAATTTTTTCTTAGGCAATTCTTAGCGAGTTTAAATTAACATAAAAGAGGTGCTAACACTAATATGTTTGTAGTTTTTTTTAGTTTTTTTAGTTTGTTATTCTTATGAATTTTTAAATATATTTTTCTTAATTGTTTTTGTGGTGATAAAATTTGTAATAAATTGAATAATTAATCTATAAATATATAGATATTACTGTTTGTTATCTGTTATATTTTTAAGAATAACTAATAAAAAAAACATCTTTAAACTAACTAAACACTGAAAAAAACCAAAAGTTCTGAAGTTATTTTTTCTAGAATTACTTTTATAATTTACTTTTTAATAATCAAACAATGAAAGATAATTAAAATTTGTATGAAGATTTATTTATATTAGAATATCTAATATAATTTAATTTGTATATTATGTTATATATAAAAAATATATCATAGAGCAAGCTCATATGAATTAATATAGTGTAGAAACTATATAACAAAATTATAACAGTGATTCTAATTTTAAAACTTAAGGAGCAAACTGATAATAATGATAACTTATATCAATTAGATTTGATTAGATTAGCAAGCTAAATCTAAATTAATTATAATAATAAATAGTTATTTAATTTTATAGTCCAGTTTTGTATTAAGATTATCTTCACTATTATGATCATTTAAATTCAAATTATAAAATTTGTAAAATGTTATTAATTTGTAGATAGAGAGAGAAAAAAAAATCCTTTACTTCTAATACATCCTCAAGTTAATTATATATTTATAATTAATAACAATAAAAATTAACAACGTAACGTCTATTACATCGGCTTTTACACGTCATTTAGACATACTCTAATCCTATATATAGAATAATCGAAGAGAGAATATATATAATAGTTAGAAAAAAGAGAGAAAGACAGAACCATGCACTTTTAATCAAACTAATAATAAGGAGAAAAAAAAATTGTAAAGAAGGTAGATAAGATTGTTAGTATATATATATATATATTTTTATAATTTTATATTTTATCCTTTTTTTTTTTTAAAGATTTTAAAGGTTTTTTTTATTTTATAATATGATTATAAATAGTTGTATTTAGTAATATATCTATAGTATGAATTAACATTTGTTATAAGTTTGGATATTATGTTTTGAAACCCTAATGGTAGACCAGACATACACAAAAAACTTTAAATTGAAATAAATTGGAAAAAGAGATCTGCTGGACCGGGGATCTTCAGATAAAAGTCCAACGACATTTCACCCCTTCTTTATTATGTCATAGATCTCTTTTAAACCGGATTTTATGTGTTAATATTAAGTTGTTTCAGTGAAATATTTAAATGAACATATATAACAGATACAAGTGTTAACAAATTCAAACTGTAAACCTACCTCGACCGCGGCGTCCTCCATTGTGAATATCTATTTCTGGCTGACACATGTTGCGGGAGGGGGGGACATTTCAAATTTAGACCATTTCTTCAGAATTTTTTTGAACAACAAGAAAATTAAAGAAGAAAGGAAAAATAGTTAAGGGAAGAAAGTTGAATTTCATAATCTTTACAGCTAGTTATATCAAAATAACTGATTCAAAACTTATTCATCTTTTAATATTCCTTTAAAAAGGCAAATTATAAGAGTTTAATAAAGCTATTAATTGTGTAAATTCACCTTTATTTAACTTCCATTTTCCTCCCCAGAAATTGGAGATTAAACAAAATGAACTATATACTATAACACTTTAAAAATCTTGTGAAAAAATCTTTTAATCAGTTATTTAATCAAAGTTTAATTAACTGTTAAAGATTATAAATTTGTATTAGTTATAATTAAGAGAAATTATAGAAAGTTGATTTCATAAATGGATATTTCCATTTATTTTTTTTTTAATATTTTATAATTGATATACTGTTGAAATATTTTACTTGTTTGATACTAAATTTGTTTTTAATAAATTCCATGTTTAAATTTTTAACATCTTCTATGAAATTATCTAATATATTATTTATTCTATAAAATCTTAGAAATTGACCATAATATATACCTTTACAGCAATTTAATGATATATTAGAATTCATATTACAGTATTTTATAATATTGAAATTATAATTACTCTTTTTATTATAAACTCTAACAGCACTATTTGTAAGGTCTATATTCAAGTCTAAAAAGTTAACTTTTTTGTTTCTATAAATTTTTTCATTGTTCTTAAGTTTCAAGTATTTAGGATATATTTCAGGTATTAATTTTTTAAACTGTGGATTATTAAATATTATTATGTCATCTACATAACGGAATATTTGCCAATTAATATTATTTTGTAGAAAGTATTCTCTTTCGTACCAGAACAATATTAGATTTGCTAATAACGGACTAGAAGAAGTTCCCATGGGAACGCCTTCTGATTGAATATATATTTTATTTTTAAATTCTATATAGTTAAAATTTAAAAATGTTTCCAGTAGAGTTTTTGCTGTTTTAAGATCTAATTTAAATGTTTTATATCTGTTATGAATAATTTTAATGTAGAAAGTTTTGTCATTAATGAATTCATTAAATAAATTGGTTATTTTATTATTTAGATCTCTTAAATTTATTTTAGAATATAGGTCCTCAAAGTCAAATGTGTGTACTGTTTCAATGTTTGTCCAATTGTTCATTAAATAATTAATGATTTTTTTATTTGAGTCGATAAATTTATAATTATATTTATTAGTTAATTTATTTATAATAAATTGTAGTGTTGAAGCTAATTGTATATCAATATTTTTTATGACTGTATTTATACCAGATGTGATTGTTCTGAAAGAAATAGGTTTTTTGTGTAGTTTAGGAATTATATAGAACTTTGGTATGTTTGGATTTTTGTGGTTATTATAAATTTTTAGTGAATTTTCAACATTTTTGATGTCTTTTTTGATTTTTGTGCCGGTAGTTCTAGCAAAAGTGTATTTATGATTATTATCAATTTCCTTTTTTAGTATATCGTGGTATAGATTTTTACAAATTAAAGATAAATTATTGGAACATTTATCTATAGGAGTGATAATATAGTCCTTCTGTAAATTAATTATATTTTCTTTAAAAGAAGGAATGTCTGAATTAGGTTTTGTGTATTTAAGTGTATTATTATAATAATTTATAATTTCCTTTTTAATATTATGTTTCCATTCCAGAAAAGTAAATTCTGGAATACTGTATTTTATACTAGTTTTATTTATGAAAATATCTATATCTTTTAATATAGATTTAATTGTATTATTATAATTGTGTTTAATTTGAGGTATATATTTATACCCTTTATTTAAAATTTCTTGATATTCTGGATTTAAAAAAGAAAAATTGCTAGTTAATATATGACCTGAGAACTTATATTTATCAATATAGTTGTTGCAATTACATTTAATTTTTTTAAAATTTGCCAAATTATTAATAAATTGGTTATAATTGCAAACTAAATTACCTATATTTTTGTTGTATCTCCAGATTGTTTTGAAATTTAAATTTTTTATAGGGAAAAGATTATTGATGATTTGGTTATTAAAAATATCATTAAATTTAATATGATTAAATAAATTGTTATTAAATTTAATGATAATATTAATGTTATTAGTAGCTTGTTTAATTTTTCTGTATTTAAAGATGTCGTGTGTGATATCTATTAATCTGTTAGTCAGATTATGAATTTTAATATATTCTATGAGTTTGATAAATTTATTATTATTTAGTTTAAATAATGTTTTAATAAATTTATCGACGAAGTTGTTAGTGTACATTTGTTTTGGGTCCAGTAATTCTTCAAATTCAATGTAACCTAATTTATTTGTAGTTTTACCTCTAGTTTTATTAGGTTTAGTTTTAAATTCATTTTTTTTTGTATTTGCAACTGATTTCATAGGTTGAAATTTCTTCTGTTTGTGGTTTATATGTGTAGTTTAATTCGTCGTTAAGTCCATAAGGGAATAATGTGTTGTGTTTATAAATGTAGTTGTTTTCTAATAATAGTCGTTGTTTTTTGTTTTGGCATATGTCTAGTATTTCTATCTTAAAGTTGTTAAAAGTATGTAATTGATTGTGTTCTTTCATATATATATTACCAATTGATTTTTTAGCGTGGTTTCTATGTAGGTTTATTCGTATATTTAATGGATTACAAGTTTGTCCTATATATGATAGTTGACAAATTTGGCATGTTAATTTATAAATAGTATTCACTAATTTACAACTAGTTGTTTGAAAAGTGTCATGGTTCTTAAGAGAGGGACAAGTTTGACAATTTTTTCTTAGGCAATTCTTAGCGAGTTTAAATTAACATAAAAGAGGTGCTAACACTAATATGTTTGTAGTTTTTTTTAGTTTTTTTAGTTTGTTATTCTTATGAATTTTTAAATATATTTTTCTTAATTGTTTTTGTGGTGATAAAATTTGTAATAAATTGAATAATTAATCTATAAATATATAGATATTACTGTTTGTTATCTGTTATATTTTTAAGAATAACTAATAAAAAAACATCTTTAAACTAACTAAACACTGAAAAAAACCAAAAGTTCTGAAGTTATTTTTTCTAGAATTACTTTTATAATTTACTTTTTAATAATCAAACAATGAAAGATAATTAAAATTTGTATGAAGATTTATTTATATTAGAATATCTAATATAATTTAATTTGTATATTATGTTATATATAAAAAATATATCATAGAGCAAGCTCATATGAATTAATATAGTGTAGAAACTATATAACAAAATTATAACAGTGATTCTAATTTTAAAACTTAAGGAGCAAACTGATAATAATGATAACTTATATCAATTAGATTTGATTAGATTAGCAAGCTAAATCTAAATTAATTATAATAATAAATAGTTATTTAATTTTATAGTCCAGTTTTGTATTAAGATTATCTTCACTATTATGATCATTTAAATTCAAATTATAAAATTTGTAAAATGTTATTAATTTGTAGATAGAGAGAGAAAAAAAATCCTTTACTTCTAATACATCCTCAAGTTAATTATATATTTATAATTAATAACAATAAAAATTAACAACGTAACGTCTATTACATCGGCTTTTACACGTCATTTAGACATACTCTAATCCTATATATAGAATAATCGAAGAGAGAATATATATAATAGTTAGAAAAAAGAGAGAAAGACAGAACCATGCACTTTTAATCAAACTAATAATAAGGAGAAAAAAAAATTGTAAAGAAGGTAGATAAGATTGTTAGTATATATATATATATATTTTTATAATTTTATATTTTATCCTTTTTTTTTTTTAAAGATTTTTAAAGGTTTTTTTTATTTTATAATATGATTATAAATAGTTGTATTTAGTAATATATCTATAGTATGAATTAACATTTGTTATAAGTTTGGATATTATGTTTTGAAACCCTAATGGTAGACCAGACATACACAAAAAACTTTAAATTGAAATAAATTGGAAAAAGAGATCTGCTGGACCGGGGATCTTCAGATAAAAGTCCAACGACATTTCACCCCTTCTTTATTATGTCATAGATCTCTTTTAAACCGGATTTTATGTGTTAATATTAAGTTGTTTCAGTGAAATATTTAAATGAACATATATAACAGATACAAGTGTTAACAAATTCAAACTGTAAACCTACCTCGACCGCGGCGTCCTCCATTGTGAATATCTATTTCTGGCTGACACATGTTGCGGGAGGGGGGGACATTTCAAATTTAGACCATTTCTTCAGAATTTTTTTGAACAACAAGAAAATTAAAGAAGAAAGGAAAAATAGTTAAGGGAAGAAAGTTGAATTTCATAATCTTTACAGCTAGTTATATCAAAATAACTGATTCAAAACTTATTCATCTTTTAATATTCCTTTAAAAAGGCAAATTATAAGAGTTTAATAAAGCTATTAATTGTGTAAATTCACCTTTATTTAACTTCCATTTTCCTCCCCAGAAATTGGAGATTAAACAAAATGAACTATATACTATAACACTTTAAAAATCTTGTGAAAAAATCTTTTAATCAGTTATTTAATCAAAGTTTAATTAACTGTTAAAGATTATAAATTTGTATTAGTTATAATTAAGAGAAATTATAGAAAGTTGATTTCATAAATGGATATTTCCATTTATTTTTTTTTTAATATTTTATAATTGATATACTGTTGAAATATTTTACTTGTTTGATACTAAATTTGTTTTTAATAAATTCCATGTTTAAATTTTTAACATCTTCTATGAAATTATCTAATATATTATTTATTCTATAAAATCTTAGAAATTGACCATAATATATACCTTTACAGCAATTTAATGATATATTAGAATTCATATTACAGTATTTTATAATATTGAAATTATAATTACTCTTTTTATTATAAACTCTAACAGCACTATTTGTAAGGTCTATATTCAAGTCTAAAAAGTTAACTTTTTTGTTTCTATAAATTTTTTCATTGTTCTTAAGTTTCAAGTATTTAGGATATATTTCAGGTATTAATTTTTTAAACTGTGGATTATTAAATATTATTATGTCATCTACATAACGGAATATTTGCCAATTAATATTATTTTGTAGAAAGTATTCTCTTTCGTACCAGAACAATATTAGATTTGCTAATAACGGACTAGAAGAAGTTCCCATGGGAACGCCTTCTGATTGAATATATATTTTATTTTTAAATTCTATATAGTTAAAATTTAAAAATGTTTCCAGTAGAGTTTTTGCTGTTTTAAGATCTAATTTAAATGTTTTATATCTGTTATGAATAATTTTAATGTAGAAAGTTTTGTCATTAATGAATTCATTAAATAAATTGGTTATTTTATTATTTAGATCTCTTAAATTTATTTTAGAAATTTTACTACTTTTATTTTACTACATTTAAAACTTAAGGAGCAAACTGATCATAATGATAAATCATATCAAGTAGATTTGGTTAGATTAGCAAGATAAATCTAAATTAATTATAAAAATAAATAGATGTATAGTTTTATAGTTAAGTATTCTATTAAAATTATCTTCATTATTTTGATTATTTAAATTTAAATTATAAAATTTGTAAATTGTTATTATTTAGTATAGATAGAGAGAAAAAAAAATCCTTTACTTCTAAAACATCATCTAGATAATTATATATTTATAATTAATAACAATAAAATTTAACAACGTAACGTCTTTTGTATCGGCTTTTACACGTCATTTAGACATACTCTAATCCTATATATAGAATAATAGAAGTGAGAATATATATGATAGTTAGAAAAAAGAGAGAAAGACAGAACCATGCACTATTAATCAAACTAATAATAAGAAAACAAAAGGTTTTGTAAATAAGGTAGATAAGATTGTTAGTATATATATATATTTTCATAATTTTATGTTTTATTCTTTTTTTTTAATGATTTTTAAAATTTTTTTATTTTAAAATATGAATATAAATAGTTGTATTTAGTAAAATATCTATATTATGTATTAACTTTTATTATAAGTTTGGTTATTATGTTTTGAAACCCTAATGGTAGACCAGACATATACAAAAAACTTAAATTGGAGTAATTATTGAAAAAAGAGGTCTGCTGAACCGGGACTTCTCAAATAGAAATTCAGCTTTCAAGGGATGAAATGTTGAAAGCTGAATTTCTATTTAAGAAGTCCCGGTTCAGCAGACCTCTTTTTTCAATAATTACTCCAATTTAAGTTTTTTGTATATGTCTGGTCTACCATTAGGGTTTCAAAACATAATAACCAAACTTATAATAAAAGTTAATACATAATATAGATATTTTACTAAATACAACTATTTATATTCATATTTTAAAATAAAAAAATTTAAAAAATCATTTAAAAAAAAGAATAAAATATAAAATTATAAAAAAATATATATATATACTAACAATCTTATCTACCTTATTTACAAAACTTTTTGTTTTCTTATTATTAGTTTGATTAATAGTGCATGGTTCTGTCTTTCTCTCTTTTTTCTAACTATCATATATATTCTCACTTCTATTATTCTATATATAGGATTAGAGTATGTCTAAATGACGTGTAAAAGCCGATACAAAAGACGTTACGTTGTTAAATTTTATTGTTATTAATTATAAATATATAATTATCTAGATGATGTTTTAGAAGTAAAGGATTTTTTTTTCTCTCTATCTATACTAAATAATAACAATTTACAAATTTTATAATTTAAATTTAAATAATCAAAATAATGAAGATAATTTTAATAGAATACTTAACTATAAAACTATACAACTATTTATTTTTATAATTATATATATATATATATATATAGTTAGATACTGTTATGTAGTTTTAAGAGATATTGACAATTAACATATTTTATTGACATCTTGTCAATATAAATTTAAAGTGCAAAATCAGCACAAATCAGAAAAAAATGTTTTTAGAAAACATCAAAATTAAAATTATATACAACAGACTGACCCTCAATGAAGGAACGCCTGGAATTGAGCTTCACAAGCCACCTTAAATACGGATAGCTTCTGGGTTATGTAGTGGTCACTGTCCCCAACACTCGGCACGGTTGAGGAGCTCGGCAAGAATGATCTTTTCCTCGTGTATAAGTCTGACCAGGACAACCGCCCTATCTTGGCTGTCAAAGACCGCCCATCGTCTCTGTGTCTTAATCCAGGGGACGCAGGACTGACTGTGAGAGCCCAGTTTATAAAAAATGCTCTTTGACCATTTAAGAGAGAGACAGAGAGACTAATGACAAATAACACAGTTTTATTGACATCCCGTCAAAATATAGACATAAGTGCACAGTCTGCACTATTCAAGTAGATATAAAAAAATTAAAATGATGATTATTATTATGATAAAAAAAGAAAGAAAATAAAAATACAATAAAATATATGCTATATACAATGAATGTGTACATGGCGTCACCGCTGCAGAGTTTTATGGAAGATCGTCAACGGGTCTCCAGCGAGAGAGAGAGAGACATTTGACATTTAAACACTTTTATTGACATCTTGTCAAGTTGGCTTTAAAAAAATTGAATGAAGAATAATGGGAATATTTACAATGAATTATGAGTGAGGGAGACTCCACCATCTTGATAGGGTCCTCCTCCAGACCAGGATTCTTGGACCCCCCCGCAACTCCAGGGTCAGGAAGTACCTATATATCCGCGGCTTTGCAGACGCCAGGATGGTCAGAGCGTCGTCCTCCAGGCCATGCCCGAAGATCCAGGCCTTCAGGTCAGAGGGCCGTTGGATGATGGTGAAGGCCTCCAGGATGACAGGCCTGATCCGCCTACAGGACCAGTAGCGGTGGGCCAGTGACAGGTCTCCGGACCCACAGGCGATGCAGGACTCTCGGGCTGAGGCCGGATGCGCTGGATGGGGAAGTGCATGCAGGGCCAGTCGTACCGCTACGTCGGCGTTGTGCCCGGAGAAAGCACACCTTCGAAGTGATGACCAGGCGATGGTGACGGGCAGGTCGACTTGGGGCTACCATCGGCTCAGGAGATGGAAGATGGGTAGAGCCGCCAGGCGTGGGCGCTCTAACATGCGGCGGGCGGTGCGGGTGGTCAGTCGCTGGAAGGGCGTAACCGTTCAGCGAAGCACGATAGCCTCGCCGAACACCGTTGACACGGTAGGAACCGCGGCAGTTTTCTTCCAGGAGTCGACTGGTGTACCTCGACAGAGCAGCTTCGTCCGCGAGGGCAGCGCGGGTGACGCGAAGATAGGGGGACCCATGGCCGATGAGGTCCCCAACCCGCGCTCCTACCCACTGTGAGGCGGCGAGGAGATCGGGGGTACGGAGAAACCTGCAGCCTCCGATAATGGTGAGGCCTAGAAGCTGATTCTGCGGCAGCACACTGTGGTTCGGGGCCAGGATCTCCGAGGCGGCCTCCCAGACTCTGAGCAGCCTTCGACGTCGAACTGGTAGCCAGGTCCCGGGTGGAAGAGGAGTCAGAGTAGGCGCTAAGACCTCCGCGCAACGCAGTCTTCACCCACTTGATGCACGCCAACCGCATCTGCGTTCCGAGGTCAAGAAGGCCAAAGCCACCCAGGGAGACGGGTCTAGATAGGACGCTAGCCGGCAACCAAGCGGTGCGATCGGGACCACAGACAAACCGCACCAGACGGGCCTGCAGCTTGGAGATGGAGGAGTCGGTTGGGATGTATCCATGGAGGTGATGAATGAAGGAGGAGAGCACCAAGTAGTTGGCGGCTCTGGCCCGACCGACGAGGGAGAGCCCGCGGGTGAAGGGAGCCCATCTTCGGAAGGCCGCGTCCACTAGATCCAGGAGATGTCCTTCCTGCATGGCGGCTGACGCTCTGGACCGGATGTCATAACCCAGTATCTTCAAGCAGGTGTTATTCCAGGAAATTTCTAGGGAAGAGTCGACACGGGCACGCCAGGCGCCGCACCAGAGGCCCACGCTCTTCCTGAAGTTCACCCGGATCCCGGAGGCGCGCTGGAACCCTGGAAGACGGAGGCCACCTCACTAAAGTGTTCCTCCCGGCGGACCATCAGCACGATGTCGTCGGCGTAGGCGACTACGTAGGCGTCATCCCTGACGATGGTTGCTACACGGCGGTGGTGCGCACGTCAGAGTTCTGGCAGCCATCGATAGTCGGCCTCCGTCGACGAGGCCTCGAGCCTAGCCCTGATGTAACAGTGAGCTCAGATAACGTAGTCGTCCTCCGGCTCAGGGCTAGTTGTGTGGAGTAACCTGATTTTCGCCAAGATTTCAGCCTTTATGCGGTTCCATCCCGACCAGAGCTCTTCGTCATCGAGGTCCTCGGCGGCCAACTCGACGTCCTCGATGTAAGATGACAGATGTTCAATGGCAGCCGCTGACCTCAGCAAAACAGCCACACCGGGTGATCCCGCAGCAAGGGGAGAGCCTAATTGGAGGAGCACGGCGCCGTGGTCTGAGAGACGGAAGATTCGAGTGCTGTAGCTCTTTGCCCTCTCCACTAGCGCGGCAGGGAGGAGTATTCTATCTAGCCGGCTGCTGTGGATCTGAACCCCGAAGTCGGCCACTCTGGTTGGAAGGTGGGCCAGGTTGAAGAAAGTGGCGACATCTTCCAGCGCGGCTTGCTCCAATAAATTGGAGAGGGGTTCTACAGAGGCCGAATCTATTGCTCCGGCAGGACCCCCGTCGATGTTGAGGACGCCCACGACCCATACATTATCCCGGACTGCTGTTTCTGAGATGATTCCCACTTGCTCGAGCCGCTCGTGAGCGAGTGAGACAGGTGACAGTTGATGACGGCCATCTTCTGGCCGTGGACATTGAGGTGGACTAGATCGATGCATCCAGGCCACAGGACGCGATGTCGCAATAGGGCGACGCCCGGCACGAAGAGGCAGGCGAGGCTGGAGCCCCTAGACGCGGCAGGCGGGGCGACGATGGCGCTGTAGCCTAAGCAAAGATCTTGGGCGTAGTCCAGGGACTCTTTGTTCGTTTCCTGGATGAAGGCGATGTCCACATGGTGTTGGGCCAGAAAATGGCAGAGCTATAAGCTCCTGTCACGAGCGGCGAGCCCTCGCGCGTTGAGTGTCATGACGCGGAGGTTCATTGTGAGCTCTCAGTCTGCCTTCTTACGTCGGAGAGACGCTTGTAGACGGGAGTTTTGGATCCGGAAATCCGCACTACAGTTGTCTGGCCAGCCTGTTAATCGCAGACCTTTGGGTGTCTGAGATGGAGGGGAGGAGGATCTTGAGTCCAGGGACGGATTGGAGGGCTTCGATGCTTGCTCCCTCTCAAGACCCAGCTTCTCTATCTCTGCGAAGATAGACCCCGGCACCTGCTTAAGGAGTGCTTTCATCTCACTTCTTGTCTTGGTGGACTTTCCAGAAGGAGCGAGGTTGATGGAATCCCCCTGATCCTGCAGTGGGTCTTGAGACTGGTCAGGGCTGCTTTTCTCGACCGACTTCGTGACCGTCAGGGGAGGAGAGGCTGGGGAAACGGGTCAAGGACCATCTATATTCTCAGGCGATGTTGCCGGAATGGGTGCAGCAGGTGGACCCGCGGTGGGTGTAGTGGAGGCAGGGCCGGGCTTGACTGCGCCGGTGTTTGAGGGCGCCTGCTCTGGAAGGCCACACTGGAATGTCAGGTACGGTACGTGGGCCACACTGGAATGTCAGGTAGGGTATGTGGGCCACACTGGAATGTCAGGTAGGATATGTGGGCCACACCAGAATGTCAGGTAGGGTATGTGGGCCACACAGGAATGTCAGGTAGGGTATGTGGGCCACACTGGAATGTCAGGTAGGGTATGTGGGCCACACTGGAATGTCAGGTAGGATATGTGGGCCACACCAGAATGTCAGGTAGGGTATGTGGGCCACACAGGAATGTCAGGTAGGGTATGTGGGCCACACTGGAATGTCAGGTAGGGTATGTGGGCCACACTGGAATGTCAGGTAGGGTATGTGGACCACACTGGAATGTCAGGTAGGGTATGTGGGCCACACTGGAATGTCAGGTAGGATATGTGGGCCACACCAGAATGTCAGGTAGGGTATGTGGGCCACACAGGAATGTCAGGTAGGGTATGTGGGCCACACTGGAATGTCAGGTAGGGTATGTGGGCCACACTGGAATGTCAGGTAGGGTATGTGGACCACACTGGAATGTCAGGTAGGGTATGTGGGCCACACTGGAATGTCAAAACACCAGCCGCAGCACCTACACCCCCACTGCCTGCACCTCGGCCTGATGGGCCAATACCACCCCCTCCCCATGGGGATACGACGACACCGGACATGGCGACATCTCCATCTCCAATATCCACCTAAATGGATAGAGCTCTGATGGACAAGCGCTGGGAGGCGCTAAGAGATCTAATGAATCAATTGGATCGTGAATTCGAACTCGACTTGGAGCACCGATTCCAATCGCGGGTTGACGAGGATGACATCATAAGAGCAATCCTATACCCCGGGGATAGGGAGCCCCTCATCAAGCGCCTACCCACTCGGGATAGGTACACCCTCGGTGGATTGATGAGCACCGCCATCAGGCGCGCTCGGGAATTAGATCCTTCTATACTCGAATGTATGTCCGCACTCAGGAAACTACTACCTGCTTGAGTCCAGACGACCCTCGGTGAGGACACCGCCTTTGAATTGTTACTTAACTCTTTGTAGTTTGGCGATTGTCTAAGATGACAATAAAAAATTGTTTAATTGTCAATTGTCACACTGGAATGTCAGGTAGGGTACGTGGGCCACACTGGAATGTCAGGTAGGGTATGTGGGCAACACGGGAATGTCAGGTAGGGTATGTGGGCCACACGGGAATGTCAGGTAGGGTATGTGGGCCACACTGGAATGTCAGGTAGGGTATGTGGGCCACACTGGAATGTCAGGTAGGGTATGTGGGCCACACTGGAATGTCAGGTAGGGTATGTGGACCACACTGGAATGTCAGGTAGGGTATGTGGGCCACACTGTAATGTCAGGTAGGGTATGTGGGTCACACAGGAATGTCAGGTAGGGTATGTGGGACACACTGGAATGTCAGGTAGGGTATGTGGGCCACACTGGAATGTCAGGTAGGGTATGTGGGCCACACTGGAATGTCAGGTAGGGTATGTGGGATACACTGGAATGTCAGGTAGGGTGTGTGGGTCACACGGGAATCTCAGGTAGGGTATGTGGGATACACTGGAATGTCAGGTAGGGTATGTGGGCCACACGGGAATCTCAGGTAGGGTATGTGGGCCCTACAAAAAGGTCAGGTACGGTATGTCAGCCACCAAAATAAGGAACATTTTTTTCAGGATATCAGAATAAAATATCTGGCATTAGTCCAAATAATCCATTTGATACAAACAAAAAGATTCCCAATCTCTGGCTCACATCTCGCCAATTCTGCTAGCCGCCGCGCTGGGGCTGTCAGGCCATGGATCGAAGTCAGAACACTCTAGGGACAGATACATTCCCCTTCCCCCCTCACTGTAAACAAATTTAGAGGTGCAATTCAATTCCTTTCTGCCTTGTCCGTGGGGCTAAAGAGGATTACGTAACGTTTTAGATTAAAGTGGATTGGCTCCGATATCGCTGTTGCCTTCTCGTCTTGTTGGGGATCAACACTCTTTCTTGCTATAGTCCCGTATGACGGGCATATATGGACACGAAAAACACATATTTTCATCGTAAAGATAAAGGTTGTCTGGGGCCGGCATTCATATTTCTTCAAATATAGATTCTTCGGCTAGTAAATCTTTTTATTATCTCGAAACGTCTAGATTGAACTATCATTTTTAATATATGCAATTATGATGAATTTCAAATATACTTAGATAATCTTTATTCTTAGTCAAATTTATAACGTACTAGACGGGTGACTCGGGCTTCGCCCCGGGATTGACCCGTGTGCATATCTACCCGAGTGATATATATTTAGATAAGATTTTTTTTATAATTGTTTGTTATTAGCATTATCTATTTGTTTGCATCAGCATAATTTAATCTAATATTTGATAGAGGGCGCTGTTCGTGAGCTAAGTAAAATAATTTGAATATATAGTTTTAATAATTGACTTATATATTTTTTAAAATAGCCTATCGTCTTCCCCGTATTTTTTTACCTATGTATGGGAATTTTGGTTTGAATTAGTGAACTACTGTGAATTTGTATACCGGACATACAAACAAACAAGCATACAAACATTCATTTATATATATATATAGATATTAAGAAGCATTAGCGCGCCCTCTGTTATCAAAATTCGAAACTATTATAGACGCGTATGATTCTTTTTTAAAATAAACAATTTCTACTGTTCTTTTTACAATGTATATAATTATGCCTCTATAGGATAATAAAACGCGTCATCCTTCCTTATCCTTCCTTATATATATCTATAAAAATGAAATGAGAAATCGATGTTTGTTATCGCTTCACGCAAAATCTACTGACTCAATCATTATGGAATTTCGCATGTAGGTAGCTGAAGATTTCGTTTAACATATAGGCTATTCAAAAAACTGAAAAAGTTAATGTGCTTTTTTTTTAAATAAAAAACCAGAAAGCGTTAGTTCCAGCCTTTTACCGCTTGGGCGCAGCACTGGTAGCGACGATAAATGAATTTGATTGGTTAATAATTAACACGTGGTTTGTTTACACGATGAATGTTAGTTTGTTCACACGATGAATGTTTTTAAAAGGTAAGATTATCCAATCGCCGTGAAACTTTAGAAAGTTATTTACTATACTACTGGGAAGATTTCTGGTTTGAATTTGATTTGAAATAAATATTCTTTGCAATTTTATTTGCAAATTTTCTACTTTCACTCGCAAGCAGCGCCTCTAGCGGCGTCTGGTGAAATTATATTTATAAATTGTAACAATGCTCAAAATGTTTTCCAAGTATAATAAATTTAATTTGAGAATTTAGTAATATAATATTCCAATGACGTAAAAATACTTGGCATTTCAATATTAATATATATTTAAAGAAAAAATTGTAACGTTTTTTTTGTTAAATGTTAAAATGTAATATGTTAAAATATATTTTTCATTGTTAATTTAATTTGCTGTTGGCTTATAAAAATGATGATGCAACTTTAATTGTTGTTGTGAAAATATTTTTATTTACGGAGCTGCTAACCATAATAAATGATTTTTGAGCCCCTAATTGTTGTTGTTTATTATCGTTTGTTTATATAAAAAAATTACATTGTATGTGATGATGATAACAAAAATGAAATTCTAAATTAATATATATAATTCATTGAGAAAAAAGAAATAATTAATTATCAAATTCACAAAAGTGACAATATCTTATTTAAAATATAATAAATGTTTTAAAAAAATTATGTGTTTCAAAAAATATATTTAAACGCATATAACAATATTTATATTTATATATATTTATAAATCAATATATAGGTGGATTGGATGTTTTCTAGAATCGTTTTAACAAATGTTCGTTAGGCAAACTTTTACTCGGATAAAAACTGTGCGAAGCCGGGTACATTCGCAAAATACAGTTATTTACAAATCTTCGTTTGTGGCAAGATACTATTCCTTCAACTTCAAATTACCGAGTGGACCAATTAATACTGATTTTTTTCAACTTATCGAGTATTTTTCAAGGGACCGTGAAAAAAATTATCGAGAGTGTAGACAAGTATAGATTCAGTAGGGATTGGATGTTTGCTAGAATCGTTTTAACAAATTTTTGTTAAGCAAACTTTTACTCGGGTAAAAATCGGGCGAAGCCGGGAACATATATATATATATATATGTTTGTCGGCTATGCACGCCCTCAATATGTAACTAATCTCGCTGAAATTTGAACAGGACAGAGAGTTAAATCTGGAAGAGTTTTTTTTTTTTTTTTTTTTGTCGCACTTTAACCAAGAACAATTATATTTGACCAAGTACTGAGCAACAATATTTTTTTAGTCAGAAATGATGATGACAATATTGCCGTATCATGCTTGATTGCATTAAAACATTCTTTTGGGGAATATTCACTAAAGCAGACCATGGGCGAAGCCAGATAATGATTAATAGTAGGCAGGAACAAAATTCTACCAGCGAAACATTCACTCGAGCAGAAGACACACGAAGCCAGGTCATCTATATATATATATAATATCGTTTCTCGGCCTTTTGGCTAATATCATGTAGTATATCTCTAGATATTTTTATTTATGTATATCTTTTTTAAAATCTATTCAGTGGAGAGTGAATATGTTTGCTCGAAAAATAAATTTCATATATTATATAAATATATGACGTAACGAATTATATTATCATTATTATCATAATATTCTGTGTGTTCCCGAATATTATTATCAATAATATTCGTTAGGCAAACTTTCCTCGGATAAAACCCGGGCGAAGCCGGGTACACATCCGCTAGTATTAATATATATTTAAAGAAAATATTGTAATGTTTTTGTGTTAAATGTTAAAATGTTGTAATGTTAAAATATATTTTTACATTGTTAATTTAATTTACTGTTGTTTTATAATAACGAAGATGCAAATTTAATTGTTGTTGTTTTTATCGTTTGTTTATATAAAAAAATTACATTGTATGTGATGATGATAACAAAAATGAATTTTTAAATTAATATACATAATTCATTGAGAAAAAAAAAGAAATAATTAATTATAAAATCCACAAACGTGACAATATCTTATTTAAAAATTAATAAATGTTTTTAAAAAAATTATGTTTCAAAAATATATTCAAACGCATATAACAATATTTATATACGTTTATAAATCTATATATAGGTGGATTGGATGTTTTCTATAATCGTTTTAGCAAATGTTCGTTAGGCAAACTTTTACTCGGGTAAAAACCGAGCGAAGCCGAGTACATTCGCTGAATACAGTTATTTACAAATGTTCGTTTGTGGCAAGACACTATTCCTTCAACTTCAAATTACCGAGTGGACCAATTAATATTGATTTTATTCAACTTATCGAGTATTTTTAAAGGGACCCGGAAAAAAATTAAAATTATCGAGAGTATAGACAAGTGTAGATTCAATATAGGGATTGGATGTTTGCTAGAATCGTTTTAACAAATGTTCGTTAAGCAAACCTTTACTAGGATAAAACCGGCGAAGCCGGGAACATATATATATATATATATATATGTTTGTAGGCTATGCACGCCCTCAATATGAAACTAAACTCGCTGAAATTTGAACAGGACAGAGAGTTAAATCTTGAAGAGTTTTTTGTCGCGCTTTAACCAAGAAAAATTATAAATAACCAGGTATTGAGCAACAATATTTTTTTAGTCAGAAATGATGATGACAATATTGCTGTATCATGCTTGATTGACATAAACAAAATTCTTTAGGGGAATATTCACTAAAACAGACCAGGGGCGAAGCCAGATAATAATTTTCAGTAGGCAGGAACAAAATTCTACCTGCGAAACATTTACTCGAGCAGAAGACACACACGAAGCCAGGTCATCTCAATATATAAAATATCGTTTCTCGGCCTTTTGGCTAAGATCGTGTAGTTTATCTCTAGATATTATTTTTTTATATATATTTTTTTTAAATATATTCAGTAGAGAGAGTGGATATGTTTGCTCGAAAAATATATTTTATATATTATATAAATATATAATGCAACGAATATTATTATCATTATTATCATAATATTCTGTGTGTTCCGGAATATTATTATCAATAATATACGTTAGGCAAACTTTCACTCAGATAAAACCCGGGCGAAGCCGGGTACACATCCGCTAGTATATACATAAGAAAAGTAAACATTTAAGCCCTAAAGTTTCTTTTTAAATATAAACCACATTTCTACTGTCCTTACTACAATGAAAAATATATATTAAGAAGGCTTAGCTAATCAGTAGTGAACTCACCCAACAGTTCACCAATTTAATCTACCAGACTGCTTCTTAAAGCTCTAATACTGTATTGAATCATTCTGCCTTTATATGCTACACTATAATTATAACACTATGCGGCGCTGAGTTTGTGTATACAAAAATGTAATGCCTCGAAAAAAGATGGCGTTCAGCCAGCTGAAATATTGGAAAATAAATATTTTATTTAATCCAATATATGCCTTTTTATTATCTAACTAGACGGGTGACCCGGGCTTCGCCCCGGGATTGACCCGTGTGCATATCTACCCGAGTGATATATATTTAGATAAGATTTTTTTTATAATTGTTTGTTATTAGCATTATCTATTTGTTTGCATCAGCATAATTTAATCTAATATTTGATAGAGGGCGCTGTTCGTGAGCTAAGTAGAATAATTTGAATATATAGTTTTAATAATTGATTTATATATTTTTTAAAATAGCCTATCGTATTTTTTTTACCTATGTATAGAAATTTTGGTTTGAATTAGTGAACTACTGCGAATTTGTATACCGGACATACAAACAAACAAACATACAAACATTGATTTTTATATATATAGATATACTACACTAATGGGTGAAATCTTAGAAATGGTATTCAAGTAAACTATGGACATCAGACTTTACGACAGTAAAATTACATATAAATATTTGCATATAGCAATGCTTTTCCGCAAATAATAAGGACAAATCCAGTTAGGCATAAATTAATTATAGGACAATATAACGAGCCATCTATATATAATAAAATATTCAACCACGAAAGTTTCTTTTTACAGATACTGTCTACTTTCTACATTTCTACTCTCTACTGATGAGCCAAGCCCTTCAATATATTTTTTCATTGCAGTAAGGACAGTAGAAATTTTATTTATGTGTAAAAAGAAACGTTTGTGCTTGATGTTTTATTTTATTATAATTATACCTTTATTATAGAGTGGAGCGGTGCTAGTTTTGAACATGGAGAATAACCTACTCTTACAATACATTCTCGATTTTATTTTAAAATATAGAGAAAAAAAGTTTATACACAGTTAAATATTGGGCATTTGACCATACCTGACTGTAAGCACGAATCTCGTAGCATACACGCCGATCTAAAAAAATAAAGAATAAAATAACTCCATTGTACGGTTCGTATTTCTATTTTTTAAATGGCCGTTTTCGAAAAGCAGAGAATCTACATTAAGTTTTGTTTTATAATTGAAAAAAGTGCTACTGAGACCCTTGAGTTGATTAAAGAAGCTTTTGGAAATGCTGCTTTATCCTGTTCAAGAACTTTTGAATGGTTTTCATGTTTCCGAAAAGATTGGGAAGAGGTAAACGACGATTAACATACTGGGCATCCAAGAATATTAAGTTGGGAGGAAATCAAGATCAAAATAAAGGAATTAATTAAATCTAACAGAAGAATTCCTATTTAAGATTTATCTTCACAGACTGGACTATCTGTAGGACTGTATCATCAAATGGTAACAAAATATTTAGGCATGATCTGGACGTCTTAAAAATTTGTTCTCCAGGTTTCTGACGGAGGAACAAAAGGAGGTTAGAATGGATGTCTGCCAAAACATGATCGAAATGACTCGGATTGATCCAGAGTGGAGTCAAATTACCGGGGATGAGACATGGATGTATCAGTATGACCCGGAAACCAAACGTCAATCCAGCCAATGGATTGAAAGAGGGAAACTAAAACCCAAAAAGGCATGGTTTACAAAATCTAAAGTCAAGACATTGCTTGTTCCATTTTCTATATATATTAACGGTTTGGTTCACCATGAATTTATTCCTTTTGGACGTAAAATTAATCAAGAGGTTTACTTGGGGATAATGAAGCATTTAAGGGAGGCAGTGCGCCTTAAAAGACCTGAAAGATGGCAAAACAATGACTGGATACTTCACATCAATAATGAGCGACCGTACACAGCCCATATTGTTTTTCAGTTCTTGGCAAAGCATTCAACCACACAGCTCTCTCATTCACCCTATTCCCCCGACTTAGCCCCCAATGACTTTGTTCGTCTATCCTTAATTGAAAATGAAGTTAAAAGGAAGGAAATTTGACAACGTTGATATGATACAAGCTGAATTGAGTAGCCTTTCAAAAGATGATTTTATCTCCTGCTTCGACAATTGGGGAAAAACATGGCACAGGAGTATAGAGGCAGGAGGGGCATATTTTGATAAATATTCCATTAGTGTGTTTTTCAAATACAGAACAGTCCTGGAAATTAATTAACGCACTTTGTATTAGTTTTTGTTATCTTTAGAGATCATAATCGCTTTGAAGAAATAATATATAAATATATATTTAAATAAAAAAGGCATATATTAGATTGAATAAAATATTTATTTGTCAATATTCCAGCTGGCTGAACGCAAACCTTTGTCAAGGCATTACATTTTTGTATAAACAAACTCAGCGCCGCATAGTGTTATAATAACACAGATTTTAAATGTGATATTATAACACTATGCGGTGCTGAGTTTGTTTATACAAAAATAAATGCCTTGACAAAGGTTGGCGTTTATCCAACCGAAATATTGAAAAATATATTTTTTTATTTAATCTAATATATGCCTTTTTATTATATAAAGATTTAAATATGGATTTTTCTATATTCAGAACAAATATATATATGTTATATAAAAATATTATTTTATTTTAAATTATAATTTCATAGATTCAAATACTCTGCTAAATCGACCGCCAGAGGTCACTCTTCCCCTATTAAAACTCGTTGTTTTACCCCAATGGCCGGCTCAAATCTTTTGTACATTATGTAAATAAGCTTTCATTTTTTTTTATTCTTACGCCTTAAGCCAGGCAACACTTTTATGAAATTATGTCTTTTTTATATATCCCTTTAACTCAATTAAATTACTGTTCAAAACTATTTTTCATTATCATACTTTAAGGATTTCAACCACGACTGCATTTCCATACCATAATCTTTAACATGATCTAAATTCAAGCAGGAAATCTCTATTCATTTTTATAACATATATATGTAGTATAAAAACCTTCCCTTTCACATGTACCTTGTATTCAATAAATAAAGTCAACCTACAAACACTCCAGACAGAGACGGGTCACTAAAGTCCGACCACTTAAGACACCAGCGACATTCCAAGGGGCGACGACTAGGGTCCGTTAGTTAACACCTCGAGACGATTAAGACAGTTGGGGATTGTGTGCGACACGAACGGCCGCTCGGCGGTAGCAGGCTCGTCTCTCTCTATCTGGTTGTCTTGGGCCCTCTTTCAAATTCTGATGTCCTTATTTCTCTCCCTACATTATAATACCACATATATATGCCCTGATTCTTCCGTAGTGGATATTTTTCCATATATATTGTTTTAAAAATGTTAAGTATTTGATTATAGAATTATTATACTTAATATTAGTTGTGTGATATTGTAATGAAGAAATCAAGTCTTTGAATATCTTTTTTTTTCTTATCCCTAGTACACGTGGTACAGGCCATGATAATCATGGTGGGTAGAAGTAGGCGACTGCTTTTACTGTAAGTGCACCACATGTCTACAATGTGAAAAGTAGTTCGACTTTGCACTTACAAATGTGACAGAGCCCCGTTTGGTTACTTGCACTCGCAGGTGGGGTTGGACTTTTGCAAGAATCGAAGGCCATCAGAGCATTTTTTTTTATCAGAAAAAAGTGCCCAATGTGGGAATTGAACCTGGGTCGTAGCGGTCGAAAAAACAATGTTTTGACCATCCTTCCACCGACTTTCCTTTGAATATCTTAAGATATGAGAGTATTTATTAATGACAAAACTAGTCGACAATTTTCAACCAACAACTATCTACAGTTATAAAATATTGAACAACCAAGCTAAGAAACATTTAGGATGTTTTTACAAATACAGAGTAATCAGTCTGTGTTATATATTTTCATTGAATAATTCAATTAAATAATAAAACATAAATTAGTTATTCACCACAATATAAACATAGGAACAATGTATAAAAAATCATCAGTTAATACCAATACTAACCCATTTTTAGCCTCGAAGTCTTCTGATTAGAGGAAAGACAAAAGCTATTGCCTTTTAGGAGATATGGTCATAATGATAATTGAAGCTATATTAACGCTTTTTTTTCTCTCTTGGTTGAATCCACTTCTACGTACTTTTTGTTATGAAGTAATAATGCATCATTAATATACAGTAGAACTTCCATGAGAGGACACTCACGCTAGAAGAAACCTCTCTATAAAGGACAGTTTTTATTTGCAAAATTACCATTTTTACTATTTGGCAACTCTCTGGTAAGAGGACACCTTTCTCTGAAGAACACTTTGGCTCTGTAATTAGGTGTCCTTTACAGGGAGGTAGTTCTACTGTAGTAACTCTCCTGTAAGAGGACACCTCTCTCTAAAGGACACTTTGGTTCTGTAATTAGGTGTTGTCCTTTACAGGGAGGTAGTTCTACTGTTGTAACTCTCCGGTAAGAGGAAACCTCTCTCTAAAGGACACTTTGGCTCTGTAATTAGGTGTTGTCCTTTACAGGGAGGTAGTTCTACTGTTGTAACTCTCCGGTAAGAGAAAACCTCTCTCTAAAGGACACTTTGGCTCTGTAATTAGGTGTTGTCCTTTACAGGGAGGCAGTTCTACTGTTGTAACTCTCCGGTAAGAGGAAACCTCTCTCTAAAGGACACTTTGGCTCTGCAATTAGGTGTTGTCCTTTACAGGGAGGTTCTACTGTATAAGAAATAAAAGCATTAAATAACCATTATAAAAGCGCCAACATTAGAAATTTGTTTTATGAAAAAGGAAACCTTCGTGTTTTAATTTCTTATATGTAGATGGCGTGTTATTGCCCCATAATTATTTAATAATGCCTAACTGGCTTTGTTCTTATGTTTTCGGAAGAGCATTGGCTCGATGCAAATATTTATATGTAATTCTAATGTCCTAAAAAGCTTATACCTATAGATTTCTTGAATACCATTTCTAAGATTCTACCCTTCATTGTAGTATATAAGCAGAATGATCCAATACAGTATTAGAGATCTAAGAAGCGGTCTGGTGGATTAAATTGGTGAAACTGCTGGGAGAGTTCACCACTGATGAGCTAAGCCCTCTCAATATATTTTTTCATCGCAGTAAGGATAGTAGAAGTTTGTTTTATGTGAAAAGGAAACATTCGTGTTTTTAACGTTTTCATTTCTTATAATTCATTTTAATAATAGTGTCAGGAGGACAGAGTTTCCTGGTATTTCCTCTTATCTGGACCGACCGGTCGGGGTAAACAGTGGCGCCACGGAAAAGGAGGAAAGATCTCAGTTCTCTCCTCTGGCTCTAACGGCTGGGTCGATTTGGCTCATGTAAATAGTAACTCTTATTTTATATTTAAAATCTCGCATAAAACTAATTAAATAAATATTTAAAGTAATTCGAAGGCCTAGTTGATTATTTTTCATCGCGACAATAGGAAACAATAACCATGGAGACAAGCACCACCACTACCAATAATAGGAAAAAAATCCTTATCAAAGTTTTCAGCGGCCTCTCGAAAGAGACCTGCTTGCTGTTGAATTGTGCTCTTTGACTTATAAAGCATGTAAATATCAAGAAAGACGTAATAGGGGAACCTGCAACATTATCTTTTAGGACTGCAATTGTACGTAATTCCAAGATCGTGAATTGTGCAACGACAGGAGTCGGTAACCTCGTGAGCCACATGCGACTCTTTGGATGTGAAACTGGGGATCTTTAGTTGAATAAACTTAGTTTTAAATTTATAAATTTAATTGCCATCTATCGATAAAATATGTAACAAATAAATTTACTGTCAATGCGTTTCTTTTCAATAATATCATGAAATATTATCTCTACAGACCTTACTGGAAAGATATGAGTTATTGAATGAGAGGGCATAGCTCAATAGAAGTGAACCCTCTCAGCGGTTTCGCCAAATTTATATCTAGACCGCTCTACTATTGATGTGTATTTTCCCAAAATCACTTTATCAGGTACCGCTCAACAAGAGCAACCTAGTTTATGATAATTGAAACAGTGAATAATATGTGAAGGTTATTCACATATTAAAACAAAATGTTAACGTGGGATTCAATCCCAGTTCATGACTGTCGGGAATCGAGGGTGTTACCCACTTGTCCACCGACTTTTTGTTATTATTGTATTGTATTGGTTTGGGATACCACCTAGATCATCATATTTACTGTGGGGGGTGTACAGAGTTTGTTCATTTACAATTTATATTGATGTCGTTGGGTCCTTGGGGATATTGTTCTTGAGAAGATTTTGTATGGCTTGTTTATTTATTGGATTAGTTTAGAATATACCCTGTATTTTCTATGGAGGGCAGCTTAGAGGTGTTTAGTTAACCTATGGACATAAGCTTATAGGTCTGTAGAGGTGCATGAAGATAATTTCAATGAATTGCATCGAGCAAAGCTCTTCCACAAATATGCTTTCATAACAAATATATATTAGTAAATTAAATTTATAAATTCAATTGCTATCTATCGACAATTTTTTTTTAAACTTAGTTTAAAAAAATTATTTATGCGAGTACTATTTATAGATGGCAAGAAAAAATTGTGTGGCTCTTTAAAAAAACTTTGAAAATTTGTAAATTGTAATTTTTGACTTTTCCGACTCAAAAGGTTGTCGAGCCCTGTGCTTACGGGAATGATATAGGAATTTTAAATCTACCGAAATATTGGATAAGTTAGATTGGAAGGATGCATTCATAAATCATCTCCCTTCAAAATGAGACAAAAGGTGGTGTCGAACCCATCTTTAAAAAGTTATTTTTTATCTTTAATTTCCTTTCACGAAATAACCCCGGAGATTCACAAATGGCAAGAACAAAGTGAAGATAAATTTGGTAAGTAGGAAAAAACTCCCGTAAAAAACATATTAAAGTTTAATCAGAAAGAAATGAGGGGGGTGCGGATGGTGATCGAAACTCCCATAACGACAATTCAGTCCTCCAAATTTGCATAACCTGGTAATTGTAGAAGTCCGTAATGTTCTGTTACACTTATCGTGTCTTTAATTGTCCTTCCCTGGCGTTTCTTGGCGTGTAATCTGAGGCAGAATGTAATGACAAATGTCATGGGCTGTTGATGGACTTATTTGCATCTCACATGGGAATACATAGGCAAGTTTGATGACTCTTTTTGCATATCTTTATTTGTATATGTACATAGACTGGCAGATATGGCTATATTATTTACATACCATATATATGCATATATATATGTATTAATAGAAAAATTGACTATATTTATTTCTATTATTTATATATTTATTTCACAGTTATTTCAATTTTTACGGTGTTTTTATTTGTTTAATTAATTCGAAATCTCCTAATTATCAATATTTATTTATATATATTACATTGTTTTTCTTTTGATTATATTTACTTTCAAAGGAAAAACAGGGTAACGTGGTAAGATTCTTTAATAGAACACGACGAGCTTTCAGGCAGCAACCGCCCTTCTTCAGGTCTTATACGAGTGTAGACAAAGAAGTGCCATATTTATAAGCGAAAATATTTACATATATACGCGCAAGGAATAAGGAATTTTACATACTGAAGATTGGAAAGGGGAATTTGCATATTTACAAATAAAAATAAAACAAACTCTGTGTGAGAAATAGAGGCAAAAAAAAAACGGAGATAAAAATTAAACCTGAAGGCAAAACACGGAGATAAAAATTAAACTGTAAATAACAATAAAACCCAGAAACATATCAGCGAGTGAGGCCGTAAAATATTGTATATTGCGGTGGGAGATCAATCTTCCGGTTAAAACTGGGAGTACAGTTGGACACCAGTGCTTCCAGAACCAAGCGTTGGTACTTGTTTCCAATATCCCTGTATACAGAAATCGTATCGTCTAAATTAAAGGAATGGTCGAAATCTGCCATGTGTTGAAAGATGAGAGATTTTCGATCTTTGGAACGTATATTACGGTTGTGTTCGCGGATTCTAGTGGCGATGGTTCGACCAGTTTCACCAATGTAGCATTGCTCACAATCGTTGCATGATATTTTATAGATGCCGTTATTGAGGGATAGAGGGTTAAGTTTGATGGAGCTTTTTGTTATGGGGTGCCGTAAGGATGCTTCTAGGGAAGGCGAATTTTTGAAAAACGTGCGAATACCGAATTTTCGTAAAAATAACGCAATATCAGAGTTCGTGGTCGAAAAAGGAAGGACACAGACGTTTTTATACAGCGGAGGTGCAACTTTTTTGTGGTTCGGAACGTAAAAATGGCGGTCAATAAAATTATGAGGGTAACCGGCGGATAAAAGATGGGTGTAAGCGGTACGCTTCTCGATCGTTCTAAATAAGGCAAGGGAACAATGAGTATATACCCGTTTGGAGAGAGTTTTTACCGTGGTGATTTTGTGAGAAACCGGGGCATGTGATAAAAAGTGTAAATAGGAGGGAGTGAAGTTAGGCTTGCGAAATACGGTGGTCTGAAAAGTGCCATTAGTGTTGATGACTAAAACGTCTAAAAACGGG
Source organism: Cordylochernes scorpioides (assembly GCA_030710605.1). Lineage (NCBI taxonomy): Eukaryota > Metazoa > Arthropoda > Arachnida > Pseudoscorpiones > Chernetidae > Cordylochernes > Cordylochernes scorpioides. The sequence goes on along the minus strand of CP092863.1, from coordinate 96,906,805 downwards.
ATGCAATTAAAACAGGATGGGTTGTGAGTAAAACGGAGATCATGATGGTATGAGTTTAAAACCGTGAGTATGGGGAGATGGTCGGTATCACGATGGAGGCAAAAAATGTCGTCAACGTACCTCGACCACATCTCGATCCCCAAATGATTATGGGAAACTAACCACCGGTCCAGATTAGACATAACAATCTCAGTTGCTATTGTGGAAAGAGGGCTGCCCATAGGAGAGCCTCTCATCTGTACAAAGAAACAGCCATTGAATTCTAAAGCATTCATGTCAAGGCAGATGGTGAATAGATCCAAGATGGTTTTTTGATCATTACTAGGAAGAGTGGAAGAAGAAAGAAGTTGCTCTAGGCCATCTATGATCAGAGAATGCGGGAGGCACAGAAAGAGTGATGTCACGTCAAAAGTCGACATGGTGAGACCACGAGGTTGGGGGACATTCTTTAATCTTGTAAAAAATTCAGATGGATCTTGTACCGAGTAAAGATTATGAGTTTTGACCAGGGGTTTTAGAAGGCTAGAAAGGTATTTGGTTAGTGGTAAGGCGGGTGACAGATGGTAAGCAACTATGGGTCTAAGGGGGACACTGGGCTTATGGGTTTTTGGTAGGCCATATATATATGGAACCCTGGAAAGATTGGAGGTAAACTGCTGGAACTGATCGGGAGTAATGCATTCGTTTCTTCTGAGCAATCTGAGTGATGATTTGTAGGCACCAGAAATAGCACAAACACGTTCAGGTGAAATCTCTTGGAAGGTATCGGAGTCTGAAAGGATATCAGACATTTTCTTCTTGTAATCATCAACTTTTAACACAACTACTTGTGAGCCCTTATCTGATTTAGTGATGAGGATATCATGATGGCTCTTGAGGGCTTTCAAGGAGGCAAGATCGCTCTTGACGGAATTGGAGCGAGATGAAGAACTCTTGTAAGCAGCAAGAAGTTTGTTGGCTATGGTAGAACGGATGTGATGTTTGTCTGTGTGGAACTGGTGCTGGAGGGAAGATTCAATACAGCTAATCGTGTATAAAAGATCAGGTTCATTGGGCAACCGAAAACTAAGGCCTTTCTCTAGTAGGGATATCTGCTTGTCTGAAAATACGATGTCGGTTAGGTTAACAATGGTATCTTCAGAGGGGGAGCGGGTGCGCAAGGGAAAACCATATTTCACGTGCCAGAATTCCAGCTTCCTCTGGTGCCGGAGTTCAATCTCAGAGTTCTGAAGTTTAACTCGGGCGGTTATGCCTTGTACAAGAGAGCCGAGATCATTGGAAGGGATTCTGGGAGAGAGCAGGCAAAGCAGACCTCTGATGGTTTTTTGTAAAAAACGGATCATAGCACGGGAGCCTCTAATTCTCGAGTTAAGAAGCTGTTCTTCGGTTCTGTGTATAATTGCAGCGGAGTAATGGTTTTGTACTGGATCCCTAATCCTAAGAGAGGGTGGTATGAAGGAGGCCTGGGAACATTTTAGGTTAAAGGCAAGATGACAGCGCCAACGGGCGAGCTGCAAAGACTTCTTGTTCAGCTGTCGCTTATAAAAGGCAAGATATTCAAGGTTAGGATCAGACATCATATCGCCACGCTGTAAGATTCAAAGGAAAAACAGGGTAACGTGGTAAGATTCTTTAATAGAACACGACGAGCTTTCAGGCAGCAACCGCCTTTCTTCAGGTCTTATACAAGTGTAGACAAAGAAGTGCCATATTTATAAGCGAAAATATTTACATATATACGCGCAAGGAATAAGGAATTTTACATACTGAAGATTGGAAAGGGGAATTTGCATATTTACAAATAAAAATAAAACAAACTCTGTGTGAGAAATAGAGGCCAAAAAAAAAAAAAAAACGGAGATAAAAATTAAACCTGAAGGCAAAACACGGAAATAAAAATTAAACCGTAAATAACAATAAAACCCAGAAACATATCAGCGAGTGAGGCCGTAAAATATTGTATATTGCGGTGGGAGATCAATCTTCCGGTTAAAACTGGGAGTACAGTTGGACACCAGTGCTTCCAGAACCAAGCGTTGGTACTTGTTTCCAATATCCCTGTATACAGAAATCGTATCGTCTAAATTAAAGGAATGGTCGAAATCTGCCATGTGTTGAAAGATGAGAGATTTTCGATCTTTGGAACGTATATTACGGTTGTGTTCGCGGATTCTAGTGGCGATGGTTCGACCAGTTTCACCAATGTAGCATTGCTCACAATCGTTGCATGATATTTTATAGATGCCGTTATTGAGGGATAGAGGGTTAAGTTCGATGGAGCTTTTTGTTATGGGGTGCCGTAAGGATGCTTTTAGGGAAGGCGAATTTTTGAAAAACGTGCGAATACCGAATTTTCGTAAAAATAACGCAATATCAGAGTTCGTGGTCGAAAAAGGAAGGACACAGACGTTTTTATACAGCGGAGGTGTAACTTTTTTGTGGTTCGGAACGTAAAAATGGCGGTCAATAAAATTATGAGGGTAACCGGCGGATAAAAGATGGGTGTAAACGGTACGCTTCTCGATCGTTCTAAATAAGGCAAGGTAACAATGAGTATATACCCGTTTGGAGAGAGTTTTTACCGTGGTGATTTTGTGAGAAACCGGGGCATGTGATAAAAAGTGTAAATAGGAGGGAGTGAAGTTAGGCTTGCGAAATATGGTGGTCTGAAAAGTGCCATTAGTGTTGATGACTAAAACGTCTAAAAACGGGATGCAATTAAAACAGGATGGGTTGTGAGTAAAACGGAGATCATGATGGTATGAGTTTAAAACCGTGAGTATGGGGAGATGGTCGGTATCACGATGGAGGCAAAAAATGTCGTCAACGTACCTCGACCACATCTCGATCCCCAAATGATTATGGGAAACTAACCACCGGTCCAGATTAGACATAACAATCTCAGCTGCTATTGTGGAAAGAGGGCTGCCCATAGGGGAGCCTCTCATCTGTACAAAGAAACAGCCATTGAATTCTAAAGCATTCATGTCAAGGCAGATGGTGAATAGATCCAAGATGGTTTTTTGATCATTACTAGGAAGAGTGGAAGAAGAAAGAAGTTGCTCTAGGCCATCTATGATCAGAGAATGCGGGAGGCACAGAAAGAGTGATGTCACGTCAAAAGTCGACATGGTGAGACCACGAGGTTGGGGGACATTCTTTAATCTTGTAAAAAAATTCAGATGGATCTTGTACCGAGTAAAGATTATGAGTTTTGACCAGGGTTTTTAGAAGGCTAGAAAGGTATTTGGCTAGCGGTAAGGCGGGTGACAGATGGTAAGCAACTATGGGTCTAAGGGGGACACTGGGCTTATGGGTTTTTGGTAGGCCATATATATATGGAACCCTGGAAAGATTGGAGGTAAACTGCTGGAACTAATCGGGAGTAATGCATTCGTTTCTTCTGAGCAATCTGAGTGATGATTTGTAGGCACCGTATTACCCTCATAATTTTATTGACCGCCATTTTTACGTTCCGAACCACAAAAAAGTTACACCTCCGCTGTATAAAAACGTCTGTGTCCTTCCTTTTTCGACCACGAACTCTGATATTGCGTTATTTTTACGAAAATTTGGTATTCGCACGTTTTTCAAAAATTCGCCTTCCCTAGAAGCATCCTTACGGCACCCCATAACAAAAAGCTCCATCAAACTTAACCCTCTATCCCTCAATAACGGCATCTATAAAATATCATGCAACGATTGTGAGCAATGCTACATTGGTGAAACTGGTCGAACCATCACCACTAGAATCCGCGAACACAACCGTAATATACGTTCCAAAGATCGAAAATCTCTCATCTTTCAACACATGGCAGATTTCGACCGTTCCTTTAATTTAGACGATACGATTTCTGTATACAGGGATATTGGAAACAAGTACCAACGCTTGGTTCTGGAAGCACTGGTGTCCAACTGTACTCCCAGTTTTAACCGGAAGATTGATCTCCCACCGCAATATACAATATTTTACGGCCTCACTCGCTGATATGTTTCTGGGTTTTATTGTTATTTACGGTTTAATTTTTATCTCCGTGTTTTGCCTTCAGGTTTAATTTTTATCTCCGTTTTTTTTTTTTTTTTTTTTGGCCTCTATTTTTCACACAGAGTTTGTTTTATTTTTATTTGTAAATATGCAAATTCCCCTTTCCAATCTTCAGTATGTAAAATTCCTTATTCCTTGCGCGTATATATGTAAATATTTTCGCTTATAAATATGGCACTTCTTTGTCTACACTTTTATAAGACCTGAAGAAGGGCGGTTGCTGCCTGAAAGCTCGTCGTGTTCTATTAAAGAATCTTACCATGTTACCCTGTTTTTCCTTTGAATCTTACAGCGTGGCGATATGATATATTTACTTTGTTTAAAATGTATATCATAGATGGTTTATCGCCCAATAAGCTTGTAAGACGTCTAGTGGCTCACCTGAAGCACGCGACCTGCTGTGTGCTTCATAACAAAAACCCTCGTAAAAGATGGACGATTGGTCCATCGAAATATTGGATTAATAAATAATCTTATTACAATACAAAATAAGCCTTATTTTTAAAATTAAATATGCATATATATATATGGCATTTAAATATAAAGTAACCATACTTGCCTGTCTAGGTACATATATAAATAAAGATATGCAAATAAAGGCATCATACTTGCCAATGTATACCCATGTCCATAGGCAAATATAATGTCTTTGAATTGTTGCATCATGATTAATGCGCGCATTTTAAAGTTATTTATAATAGTATTTTTAATATATTTAAATTTTAAATTATATATTTATTTATTTTTATAAAACAGATTATTACTTTAAAATAGTATGTACTATAAAATAATTTGTATTTTGATACACTAAATACCCAACCTGCTTTAAACTTTTATGTGATAAATAAAGAGATATTCTATGTGCTACCTAAAAATATAGTTGTCTTATTATTGACTGGTTTAACCTTGTAGGATGGTTGAGACACGTTCTGGAAAGATGCAAGACGCGTCTGAGGAGAGAATCAAGACTGAAGAATCTGCCAAACCTCAGCCTGGTGCAACAATATACATAGGCACGTTTGATGACTTTATTTGCATATCTCTATTTTATATGTATATAGAATGCAGGTATGGTTACTTTATTTACATACCATATATATATAAAATGAAAGGATTTAAAAGCACGAATGTTTCTTTAATACATAAGGGCAGTAGAAGTTTGTATTATGTATTAAAGAAACATTCGTGCTTTTAAATCCTTTCATTTTATATGTATAGATGGCGCGTTATTGCTTTGTGTTAATTTATACCATATATATGCATATATATGGTATGTAAATATAAAGTAACCATATACCTGCCTGTCTAGTTGCATATGTAAATAAAGATATGCAAATAAAGGCATCATATTTGCCTATGTATACCCATGTACATAGGAAAATATAATATCTTTATATACACGTCGCATATATCTACAGAGGCATGTTATTTTGTCACATATATCTTATCATGTCAAATTATATTGACAAATATTAGCAATCTTATCATATCTTATCTCAGGTTTTAGTGGAAAGAATTTGTGTTTTCGTTTGTTTGTGAACAAATCTCTCCCGCCTTCTCATTGGACGAATGTGGCCATGTTTGTATATAAAGGGGGCTATGGTATGAGTCGAGCGAGTGTGGTGGATTATTTGTGTGGAGACGCTTAAAGTGTTCTCTGCGTGATTTATCCGTGTCTGGCTATCTCCACGCATACCTGTGTAACCCCGGTCCGATCCCTACCTAAGCAGCAATAAAGCTAAGTACTGTTTTTTTATTTTATTTAACAAATTGTGATCTATTATTTACCTTTTTTTTTTTTTGGTGTTGTACTTTTGAGTCCACGAATTTTCTGTGTTTAAGTTACTCTTACTGTAGGCCCTAGTATATTGTATCTTGTGTTAACCCGTACAAAGTAACTTTTGTCATTGGCGAGCCCTGCCAGGATTACTGGTGTTTTGCACGTGTAAATTCCTGTAATTTTTACGTGCGTTTTTTTTTCTTTGATTGAGTGTTTTATTATTATTTTTGTACTCCATCATGTTCGCGAATTCTATGCTCAACTTGTCAGTGTTTAATGGGGTTGTTCTCGAATCTTTCGTTCGGGAAGTCGAGCTTAAAGCTCGAGTAGGCAAATGGGATCCTGAGGTCAAAGCATTGCTCATGTTCGAGGCTTTATCCCCTGAAGTTAGGTTGAGCTTAGAGGAGATGGGTATCCGTAACGATAGCAGTTTCAAAAGTATTGCTAGTAAACTGAACATATTGTACCCTAAGAAAGCGCGTGGTATTAGGGAATGCCTTAAATTAATAGAAGGTCTTAAGCAGAGAGTTGGGGAAAGTCCTATGGTTTTCAAAGAAAGATTCCTGGCCATTAGAGATAAAGTAGAGTACAGTTTTGACGATAGCCTAGTGTTCGAAATTTTCCTCGAAAATGTGCTCGATAAGTATAGAGAGGCTATTGTTCGCAGCGAGGCTAAATCAATAGACAAAGTAGTCAGTGTCATGGCCACGGAGGATAGTGTAGAACACCGTTGCAGCTTTATGAAAGGGGTATGTTCAGTAGAAGGGGTTGAAGAAATAAATAGCATTAAGAGTGAGATGAAGATGCTTAGTGCCAGTGTAAACAGGATGAAGCACGAAAATGAGCAGTGTATTACAGATCTTAGAGGTGAGATAGAAAAACTGACTAAATTGTTGGGCGAAATCAGGCTGAGTCCACCTGAGTGTAGCTTAGGACATATAGCTAGTGATTGCTCAAGACAGTCTTCTATGTTTTCCAACCGCAATACTCTTGACAATGCTGAGATAGTGAACATACGTTCATATGGAGGAGATCAGTTTAGAAATCTGCCAATAGTTAAGGTGAATATTAACGGCAATATGTGGCACCTGTTATACGATACAGGAAGCCAAGTCAGTATTATTGATTCAGAAAAGTGTAATGTATTGAAGGAGAATTGGGACGATGCACTTAAAACTTTACGTATAGTTTCAGTGACAGGCCACGAGCAGACACTTACACGTGTTAAAACCTGTAGAGTTGGTAACGAAAACGGCAGCGTGCTGGGAGAGATAAGATTCTGGTTAATGTCACTCGGAGATAAAGGCTACGACGGGATTCTGGGAATCAATGATATAAGGAGATTGAATATCCAGTTGCCTCCCGTACGGGAACGTTGCAACATGATTTCCTTGAAACCAGAAGACCATGATTATGTAGACCTTAGCTGCGTTGCCAGTGAACATAGACCAATGGTTTCAAGCTCCATAGATGAGAAATCAGTGAGACGCATTGAAAACGAGGCTGTAAAGTTGCCACCTGCTGAGTTTAACAGAAGCTGTGAGTGTAGCGCTGGGTCTGTTAATAGTTTTAGAAAGCCTACTTGGGCTGAGAGGTTAAGGGTGATGCGGAAAGCAAAGGAGACTGTCAGACAGTTTATGTCAGGTAATTCTGCTAAAAAGCTTATGAATCCTAGGCCACCTTATTCCAGAAGTTTCGACAGAGGAGATCTGATAATGCTAGCTGTTCCTAAGACTCAAGGTTATTCCAACGTCTATGGGCCTTTCCGTGTGGAAGCTAGGGTCTCCGATGTTAACTTTAGAGTAAGAGGGGTCACCATGCACGATGTGAAAGTTGTACATGTCGATAGGATGAAAGCGTTTAGAAACAGACGTTAAGAAGAACTTTTAGCTCTTGGACTTGAGAGAACTGAATGGAATTGGATCGTTCGGTTTCTCATCAAGTGAGCGTCTGTCAGTATCCTAAGTCTCTACCTAACATACCCAGCCGGTCCCAGATGAGAGCTTATTTGGTCCCCCATTAAACTCTGTCTGCTAAAGCATATTATATATGTGTGTTTGGTAATCACTCATGGTAACTCACGTAGTATGCGCAGATTTTTTTTTTTTTTTAAGTTTCTTTTGGGAGGAGCAAGATGGAAGGCACCTTTATGGAACGACCCGGATGCCTACTTCTCCTCTCTTTAGTTTTTTTTTTGTATCTTTATAACATGGCTCCAGTGAGCTTTTTCCCTCCCGACAGCGGGAGGTTTTCCTTACGGGACAATGGGAATGTTTGGGAGTTTGTTAGCTTCTTTTTTTTTCTTCGGAAGGATACCTTTTGTCAAATTATATTGACAAATATTTGCAATCTTATCACTTTATTCATAACTTGAATAGCATCATTGACTCTAGGGGTTTTTCTTTTCTTAAGAACTGTGAAGATTATATGGTTGTGCGAGGAGAAATGCCTAGAATTATTCAAATCACAGTGGACCAGCTACTCCAATTTGACCGAGCTAAGATACAAAACTCAACTCATTTTATTCACTACCAATCTCTAAGTAGCTCCTTTATGACGGAGGACTACTTACTATCAAACCTCCCTTTGAAAATTAAACGATTTATAGCCCGTCAAAGGATTCTATGGCTACTTTTCCGCGAGGATATCACGGGATTTTGGAACAGCGACCCTTTAAATTGCTACTTCTGCAATGTTGGCATCCAAGACAATTTGGTCCACTATCTATTCCATTGCCCATTCCTACATGAAAAGAGAATGGAATTTCGCGAAATTTCGGAGCTAACTCACTACAATGAACAACATGTATATAAAATCTTTACTGCTCTCCTGCTGGATAAAACATTTGTTTATAAATATTTTAAATTTTTCAAGGCGATTGATAAAATGAGAGAAGAAGTGCTCAACTCCACAGACAACGGCTGATTGCTCCCCCTCCCCTCTAAATTGCTTTTCCTCCTCACTCATGTACATATATAACCTTTTAGGGGAATCCCCCCTTAATAAAGGTTTTTGTTGTTGTTGTTGTATATTTGCAATCTTATCATATCTTATCTCAGGTTTTAGTGGAAAGAATTTGTGTTTTCGTTTGTTTGTGAACAAATCTCTCCCGCCTTCTCATTGGACGAATGTGGCCATGTTTGTATATAAAGGGGGCTATGGTATGAGTCGAGCGAGTGTGGAGACGCTTAAAGTGTTCTCTGCGTGATTTATCCGTGTCTGGCTATCTCCACGCATACCTGTGTAACCCCGGTCCGAACCCTACCTAAGCAGCAATAAAGCTAAGTACTGTTTTTTATTTTATTTAACAAATTGTGATATATTATTTACCTTTTTTTTTTTTTGGTGTTGTACTTTTGAGTCCACGAATTTTCTGTGTTTAAGTTACTCTTACTGTAGGCCCTAGTATATTGTATCTTGTGTTAACCCGTACAAAGTAACATTTGTCAATCATACGAAATATTCTATCGCCTGTCAGATTTTAATAGCTAGTTTATATACTTTAGAGGGAGCCTTTTGGCGAAGGGAAAATTATCATAGGCATACTACATTTATAATTACATATTTAATAATATAAACCAGCCCTGGCCAACCAAAATGACGCCACGGGCCGCACGAAATCGTAAACAAGGTCTAAAAACTTTTACTATATCAAAATTTTAACTTTAAAATGTATTTAAAAAAAAAATACTTAATCCTTCCTTTATGCTTAATGTTTTTATTTATTACTAGCGGATGTACCCGGCTTCGCCCGGGTTTTACCCGAGTAAAGGTTTGTATAACGAACATTTGTTAAAACAATTCTCTATAAACATATAAAAAAAATAATAGATATATTTTGATAATTTGAAACTCGTAGATTTGAATCTCTCGATAAAGTGATCATTTTTTCCCGGTCCCTGTGTGTCGTGGCATCCTGAATTTTGTATTTCCTAATTTTCTACATTACAAAATAATCGTTTTATCTAGTGTACATTTTTTCCCGGTCCCTTAAAAAATACTCGATAAGTTGATTTCGATAATTTGAAACTCGTAAATTTGAATCTCTCGATAAAGTGATCATTTTTCCCCGGTCTCTGTGTGCCGTGTCATCCTGAATTTTGTCTTTCCTAATTTTCTACATTACAAAATCATCGTTTTATCTAGTGAACATTTTTTCCCGGTCCCTTGAAAAATACTCGATAAGTTGAATAAAATCATGGTCGTTTATGGAAGATGGACGTAGTTCCCGGAGGTCACCCGCGAGGCTTTTTTCTTGTCTACTTGGCACAGCTGTGTCACCAACTCTGCCCCCGCGCGCCATGACCTCTTGATCCCTCTGATTGGTCGGTGGGAACTTGGACTGTCCAACCGGCCGGCGGCCGGACGATTACATTTTCTCGACCGGGGGGGGGGGGGCAGACCTAAGCCTATCTCCGTCGCAAGGTGGCGCTGCTTGCGAGTTAAAGCTACAAATCTGCAAATAACTCTAAGGATATTAAAGGTATTGAAGAAATTATTTTTCGAAAACCTTTCCGGGGATATGCCTAATAATATCCCAAAATTTCACGGCGATTGGATGTATGGTTTTTGAATCTATAGAGAACACACACACATAGACATTCATTTATATATATATATATGTAAAATTTTACGAAATACTGTCGAATCCTGTCGACTCTCTGTAAAATATTACGAAATACTGTCGACTCATTGTAATGTTGGGAGCTTTTTCGGTTGATGGTTGATTGAGTGGTGACAGTAGTAAGTAGATCCTATCGACTCACTATAATATTTAACGATACCTTTTTGAGATTGGTTGAGTTGATTGATGATTGTGGTAGGCGCAGTCGTATTTGCTAAAGTGGTAAGATATTCACACAGGGGAAAAATAACAAGGACACAGAATTGAATTGAAATAGGCCAGCGATCAAGGGAGAAAGGGGGTTAAGCTATTTTGCGGATTTGACTAATATCTATGGCTGTTCACATTATTGAGGATTGGGCTTATCTGATCGTTGAGAAGATGGTGGCTGGCTCCTAACTGGTCTCGATGGTGCCGAGTTCCTGACTCGTCTCGATGGCGCCGAGCTCCTGACTCGTCTCGATGGCGCCGAGCTCCTGACTAACTAAACTCAGTTCGCGATTTAACACGAAAACTTCTCAGGGCGTTGATTGGACGGTTGTCGACCCGTGTAAGTTTTCCATTGGTTCCTAGCTAATCCTCCTGGACTCTGATTGGATCTTTGCTAATCCTTTGTCCTTGTCTTGTTCTGACATGATCCCGGAAGGACTAGGTTCTTGAACCCAGTTTTTATGAGTTCCTGGATAATAAAACCTGCTAATGATCGTTTCCTCTCTGATGGCCTTTCTCCCCAGATTTCTAAGCCTTGTCTTTATTAAAAATATTTAGATCATACATTGCATACATATTGGGGGTGGAATTACATCCAGTTATGTACAAATTATGACATATATAGTTTTTTCTGCCTCTTTTTTTTAAATAAAAATAATAATAACAATTTAAAATAAAAAAAATATTTATCTATTAATTACCATTATTCCTAACTTTTTTCTTCCTTTTTATGGAATCAAATATGTATTTAAAAAATTGTGGGACATATTTTATATAAAAAATATTATTATTATTATTTCAATAAATTTTCTGTTTTTAAATATACAGACGAGAAATGAAAGTTACAAAAGAAATATAAAGTTAAATGGCGAGCCGCAAATTTTTTTACGGCGGGCCGCGGGTTAGCCAGGCCTGATATAAACATTGCTGAAATATTTTGCCCTTTGTCGGAATAAATAGAAACAAGACGTAATTTTTAATTTACCGAAATATATCTCTAATGGCGAAATAATATTTTATTCATAAATCATCTCATGTGGGCATTTGGTGGAACTGTACTTGTAACAAGGTGGTCAAGTGGCTCCTTAACACTGGCTTCATCAAGTCAGGGTGTCACTTCTTATTGCTAAAGAAGCCATGAGAAGTGAAGTCCTGACTTAACGAACCCAGTGTTAAAGAAACCATTAGAAGTGAAGTCCTGACTTGACGAAGCCAGTGTTAAAGAAACCATGAGAAGTGAAGTCCTGACTTGACGAACCCAGTGTTAAAGAAACCATTAGAAGTGAAGTCCTGACTTGACGAAGCCAGTGTTAAAGAAACCATGAGAAGTGAAGTCCTGACTTGACGAACCCAGTGTTAAAGAAACCATTAGAAGTGAAGTCCTGACTTGACGAAGCCAGTGTTAAAGAAACCATGAGAAGTGAAGTCCTGACTTGACGAAGCCAGTGTTAAAGAAACCACGAGAAGTGAAGTCCTGACTTGACGAAGCCAGTGTTAAAGACACCACGAGAAGTGAAGTTCTGACTTGACGAAGCCAGTGCTAAAGAAGCCATGAGAAGTGAAGTCCTGACTTGACGAAGCCAGTGTTAAAGAAACCATGAGAATGAAGTCCTGACTTGACGAACCCAGTGTTAAAGAAACCACGAGAAGTGAAGTCCTGACTTGACGAAGCCAGTGTTAAAGACACCACGAGAAGTGAAGTTCTGACTTGACGAAGCCAGTGTTAAGGAAACCATGAGAAGTGAATTCCTGACTTGACGAACCCAGTGTTAAAGAAACCACGAGAAGTGAAGTTCTGACTTGACGAAGCCAGTGTTAAAGACACCACGAGAAGTGAAGTTCTGACTTGACGAACCCAGTGTTAAAGAAACCATGAGAAGTGAAGTCCTGACTTGACGAACCCAGTGTTAAAGAAACCACGAGAAGTGAAGTCCTGACTTGACGAAGCCAGTGTTAAAGAAATCACGAGAAGTGAAGTCCTGACTTGACGAAGCCAGTGTTAAAGAATCCATGAGAAGTGAAGTCCTGACTTGACGAAGCCAGTGTTAAAGAAACCATGAGAAGTGAAGTCCTGACTTGACGAAGCCAGTGTTAAAAAACCATGAGAAGTGAAGTCCTGACTTGACGAAGCCAGTGTTAAAGAAACCATGAGAAGTGAAGCCCTGACTTGACGAAGCCAGTGTTAAAGAAACCGCGAGATGTGAAGTCCTGACTTGACGAAGCCAGTGTTATAGAAACCATGAGAAGTGAAGTCCTGACTTGACAAAGCCAGTGTTAAAGAAACCATGAGAAGTGAGGTCCTGACTTGACGAAGCCAGTGTTAAAGAAAACACGAGAAGTGAAGTCCTGACTTGACGAAGCCAGTGTTAAAGAAACCACGAGAAGTGAAGTCCTGACTTGACGAAGCCAGTGTTAAAGAAACCACGAGAAGTGAAGTCCTGACTTGACGAAGCCAGTGTTAAAGAAGCCAATTTAAGTAAACCCAGAATTGACGAAGCCAGTGTTAAAGAAGCCATCAACCTCCTGCCGCCAGAAAAAAAAAGCCGCTCAGTGAATTATTTTAATTACAAAAATCAATCCGCCGTGTGAACGGCCTGTTGGAAAGGAACTCAATTCACTTCTTCCAATTCAGTTTGGTGAATTCTGTCAGCGGGGCTTTTACTCTAGGAGCTATTGAAATCTTGTCTGTGGTTTCAACTTTCTGTTAGATCATTCAATATTTTCTCATTTTTATATATGTGTGCCTGAAATTATCTTTAATGAGATGTTATTAAAATATATAAATATGGAAAATATTTTGCGGGGAGAAAGTTGATCTATAAAAAATGAAGGTCTATCCCGGCAAAATAGATGCTATTGACCGTCTCCGCAAACTAGCGAACTCAGGTCAGTGACAAAGTCACAACACCACCTTTGGCAAACTGGAGGTCCACCTGGAGACCATGGTTTCGGACTAATGGTCCTCGTCAGTCTAGGGCGGACTTTATTATATGAGGCTAAATCAATGACCAAAATATAGATGGAACTTTTACCGGGAGGAAATTGATCTATAAAAAAGAAGAGGTCCTAATCCGTTCAAAATTCACGTTAAACTAAACGTTGGTCAAATATCACAGAACAAGTTAAATAAACATTTAGTTGATTTTTATTCCACTAGATGGCGCTCTGTCAAGATATGTCCTTTTTACTTTTAATATCACCCACTTACCTTTTTTCTAATTTTCATATATATACAGTTAAACCTGTCTATAGCGCTCCCTTTTGAGACTCACCAAAATAGGGTGCTATAGACAGGTCACTTTTAATGAAAAATGTTTACATTTTAATGTTTAAAATCGGGCGCTATAGAGAGGAAGGCGCTGTTTAGAGGGGGAGCTATAGACAGGTTTAACTCTATATGTAATTCTACTGTCCTAAAAAGCTTAGGCCCATAGTTTGTTTAAATACCATTTCTAAGATTCCACCCTTCATTGTAGCATATAAAGGCAGAATGATCCAATACAGTATTAGAGCTCTAAAGAAGGTAGATGAAATTGGTGAAACTGTTGGGAAGGTTTACCACTGATGACCCAAGCCCTCCCAATATTTTTTCATCACAGTAAGGATAGTAGAAGCTTGATTTATTTGTGAAAGAAACATTCACGTGTTAATGTCTTCATTTATTGTATATCGTTCATTAGAAATTACTTCATAATGATCCCATAACCATAATTTCAATATATTTGTATTTCAAATTATTTACACCATTTATGACTAGTTACAATAAATGATAAAGTTTTTTTTTATTTGCATAGATTCTATAGAGACCAATTCGTATATGTAAACAGGATGCATATGGCTTATTTTCACTTGTTTTATAATCATAGAAAAATACTTTAACCTTAGGCTATACTTTGTAATACATATATGTCATAATATATACTCTTCCAGGAATAATAAAGCCAACCTACAGACAACCCAGAGAGAGAGACGAGAATGTAAAGTCCGGTCACTTGAGACATTAGCGACATTCCAAGGGGCGACCACTGGGGCCTGTTAGGTAACACCTCGGGACTTTTAAGACAGTTGGGGATTGTGTGCGACACGAACGGACGCCCGGCTGTACCGGTCCCGTCTCTCTCTCTCTGGTTGCCTGGGTCCCTCTTCCAAATTGTGGTGTGTTTATTTCTCTACCCACCTTATTATACCACATATACACTTGTATTTCATGAATCATCTTCAAACTATTCAAGTTTTAAACCATTGTCCAATTTTAAATGGTTTTGCTCTTTGGCCGAGTTTTTGTTATCATAGGTTAAGGTTTTAAAGGCACATAATTAAGTTTTCAAACTATAAGCTGAAACGTTTAATAACAATTTGAGAAATAGTCGTATTTTGACTTTGAAAATAATAATTATAGGCTGAGGTTTGTGATCATAAGATCAAGTAATTAACCATAGCTTGAAGTATTATGTTGGCGAGAAAACTGCATCAAAAATTACAAAGGTCGTTTTCGACTGAATTTGTGAACGTTCCCTTTTAAAAGTTAGTATGTCTCATATGGTTGTGGTGTCTTGTCCATGGAGCAGATCAGATCGGTCCATGTACCCTGATTACAATACCTACCAACTGAGGTGGTGGTGGTGTCTTGTCCATGGAGCAGATCAGATCGGTCCGTGCACCCTGATCACAATACCGGCCAACTGAGGTGGTGGTGTCTTGTCCATGTAGCAGATCAGATCGGTCCATGCACCCTGATCCTAATACCGCCAACTGAGGTGGTGGTGTCTTGTCCATGTAGCAGATCAGATCGGTCCATGCACCCTGATCCTAATACCGCCAACTGAGGTGGTGGTGTCTTGTCCATGTAGCAGATCAGATCGGTCCATGCACCCTGATCACAATACCGGCCAACTGAGGTGGTTAGGTCTTGTCCATGGAGCAGATCAGATCGGCCCATGCACCCTGATCACAATACTGGTCAACTGAGGTGCCGTATGGATATCCTCTTCTGGATTGATGTCTGTCATATAGAGGGCTGCAAGGATGGCCGGGTATATATGGTCCGGAGTGAGTTGGGTGTTGTAACAGTTATTGCAGTTCCTGTAGGATCTAGTCATGTCTGGGTTTATCTTCATTCCTTTAAAATGGTATGCCTCATATAATTTATATATAACTTTTAGAGGAAATACAATGGAAACCAATTTTTCATGATTAAAATATATTTACACCAGATAGAAGATTTTAATTTTTCCGAGTGTAAACAATTAAGTGTTTCTAATAGAACTTTTTGAATTTTTATGGGGGCATTTTATCTCTAATTTTAATCACATCTATAATTCAAACAATTTTTAAATTTAAAAAAATCGACAACATTATTATTCTAAAATAAATCTGTGCAGAGTTAATTTATCAAGTCGAAAAAAGTATTTATAAAAGCAGAATCATGGATTTAGGCTTATTCACCAAAATAGGTATATTTAAAACTAGTGATAACGCAGGTCTACAAAAAAACTTCTTTTTTTTTGCCGAAGAAACCCTGATGTTGATTCTAACGTAACTTTTCATGATGAATTCAAAAATGAAATCAGAAGTTTTCCATCACCCATAGGTCTTGCAGGATAACCATTTTTTCTATCAATTGGTATATACAGTAATAATGCAGAAAATGTAACATAAGCATTTTTTAAGTAAACATCATTACATTAGCTAGAATTTATTTTTGACAAGAAAGTTGATATGTGGAGCCAAAAGCTTTATTTTATTTTTTATTAATTAAATGTTGCTCTTTAAGAATCATAAATATTAATTTAAATAACAAATTATTGAATTTTTAATTAAATGTTTATTTTATAATGCAATCTGTTTTGCTTTCAACTCAAAAATAACGACAAGCTCTGGAATGCTATTTGGTGAATAACAGTTTTAATATTGAAGCGATGCAGAAAAGTAGAAGAGAAGAAGTGGGAAAGCCAAGGGAGGCAAGGCACGCCCGCGCGAGCACGCGCGCGCGAGAAAAGAACAGATTAGAATTTAATTCCTATGTTTACGGTTGTAGTGCTTGACTGTGTGGATTAACAAGTGGAGGACGAGGAGAAACCTACCTGGGGCGGCATTGAAGGCAAGTCAATCTTCTACTGTATAGTTACTTATCTACTCTTTAAGCTCGTATAATAAATAAACCGCACTAAGCTGTATCCTAAACGAACTCACATTGTCTTCTCAGTAAACCTTGCACGCAAACATCGACGGCCGAGAAGCGTCGTAACAATATATATATTTAAATTTAACCTAACGATTTGTGTGTGTTTAATAGATTCGCATCAAAAGTGACAGGAAAATTTGAAGTGATCAGTTTATTCTTCTCTATCGATTTGCTTTTATAAATCGTGTGCACTAAACTGTGTCAATATGCTGAGGCGTTGCATTAATATTTCTGATATTTTCTGTTACATTTGTGGGGAATTAACTTTCAAAGTTCAAAGGCGAAACTTTACACCGCTCATCAAAAAGTGCTATCAACTTTATTTTGGCTGTAAAGTTGGTGACCAAGATAAGACTTGGCTCCTCTTCATTGTTGTGAAATTTGTGCTCGACGTCTTACAAGGTGGATTAAAGGTGAACGTCATATGCCTTTTGAGGTTCCAATGATATGGAGGGAACCTAAAGCCCATTCTTCAGACTGTTATTTTTGTTTGACAAAGACTACAGGTATTACATCCAAATCAAAACATACAGTTGAATATTCAGATTTTCCTTCTGATACGAGACCGGTTCCTCATAGTGATATTTTACCTGTGCCACAACCTCCTGAAAATGTAATATATTAGTGACGATGATTCAGATAGACGAGAGCAACAGTCGGATGACAAAAATTTTGAAGCAGGTGCTTCATCTGAACCTCATTTGTTAACCCAAGGAGATTTGAACGACCTCGTACGTGATTTAGACTTATCCAAAAAAAAAAAACAGAGTGAACTTTTAGGCTCTAGGTTAAAAGGCTGGAATCTGCTGCATAAAGGCACAAAAGTATGCTTTTTTCGCAAGCGTCAAGATGAATTTCAAGACTTCTTTTCACAAGAGAATGATTTAGTATATTGCAATGATGTTGTTAGTCTAATGGAAGTGCTTGGTCATGACCATGATACAGAAGAGTGGCGTTTATTCGTTGATTCTTCAAAAATTAGTTTGAATGCTGTTCTCCTTCACAACGGAAATAAGTTCCCATCAGTGCCAATAGCACATGCATTCAACATGAAAGAGACTTACGAAAACATGAAACTGCTTTTGAAAAAGATAGAATATGAAAGATACGGTTGGAAAATATGCAGCGATTTGAAAGTCATTGCTCTCTTGCGTGTATAGCAGCTTGGATATACAAAATTTTGTTGTTTTCTGTGTGAGTGGGATAGCAGAGATAGGGAAAGGCATTACATTAAAAAAAGCTGGCCAAACCGTGAAATCTTTACTCCAGGCCATAAAAATATTGTAAATCCTCCCCTGATCGATTCAGAAAATATTTACTTACCACCATTACATATTAAACTGGGATTAATGAAGAACTTTGTCAAGGCAATGGATCGAAATGGCAGTGGATTTGCCTCCCTAAAACAAAAATGTTCTAGCATAAGTGATGCGAAAATTAAAGAATGTATTTTCGTTGGACCTCAGATTCGATAATTGCTGCTGGATGGAAATTTTCAAAATAGTTTGAATGAAGTTGAAGCAGCAGCATGGAATTCCTTTAGAAACGTTTGCAAGAACTTATTAGGAAGTGTCAAGGTTGAAAATTACCCAGACATAGTTAATGATCTGTTGCTTTCCTACAAGGCACTGGGATGTAACATGTCTCTCAAGATCCATTTCCTGCATTCACATCTGGATTTCTTTTCAAACAATCTTGGTGCAGTTAGCGATGAGCATGGTGAGAGGTTTCATCAAGATATATCAAGCATGGAGAAGCGGTACCAAGGTAAATGGAGTCCCGGTATGCTTGCTGACTACTGCTGGACACTCAAGAGGGATGTACCACAAGCAAAGTATAGAAGAAATTCCACTGTCAATACTTTTCAATAAAATAAATTTATTTCGTTCATATAGGCCTATATATTAAAAACATTTCCAAATTTCAAGTAGGTGTATCTCAAAAATCTTGCGTGATAGAAAAAAACTAACGGTATATTTGGAATCAGCACAAAGAGTTAAATTTAGATAAGATGCTGTTTCTTTTGGGACGAAGAAAAATAGTTTTTTGATAAACCAGTGTAATGTAATAAGGTTTATGCAAAAATGCTTACGTAATATTTTTGCATTTTTGCTGTATTTATCCCAATACCAAAAAAAAGGCTGTCACGCAAAAACCATGGTTGATGGAAAATTTATTATCAGATTTTTGAGTTCAAGAGAGAGAGAGAGCATTAAAAGTTACACTAGAAACACCATCAGGCTCTCTTGGGCAAAAATTTTGTTGACCAGTGTAATGTGTGTAGAGTCATTAATAAAAAAACAATAAAATGCAGAATTGACAGTGATCATGATTATCATCGCAAACATTCTATAACGAATATTTTATAAAGACAAATACATATTATACACACACAAGCCTTTATTAAGACATTCCGTCTTATACAGACAATTCTCCTGTTAGAAATGAATCTAAAAAGAAATGAGAAGCAGGGGAAGAAATTGAATCCTCGCTCAGAAAAGAGAAAAATAAGAAAAGGAAAGAATATCTATGTACAAAAGACTATATACATCGTGCATAGAACACAGTGAAGAAGTAGATTATTGAGTAAATGATTGCATCTTGTGAAGAAAAAAATATTTCCACACAGTTCAGTTACTTTGTTAGGTCTTTTTTCCTCCTTGCAGTCTTGAAAATAATTAAATAACTTTAAAATAGCTGACCCATCAAGTCTGAAAGAAAGGAATACAGCGAAAAGTGTGGATAAGCAACCTCTACCGCAAAATGTTTCTCTTTCCATAGTGAGAGACGCAAAGACATACTATACTTATAAGGACAAATACATACTATACTTATAAGGACAAATACACGCTTGTTCGGCGGTACATATACTAAAATTGGAACGATACAGAGAAGATTAGCATGGCCCCTGCGCAAGGATGACACGCAAAATCGTGAAGCGTTCCATATAAGGACAAAGACATACTATACTTATAAGGACAAAGACATACTACACTTATAAGGACAAAGACATACTATACTTATAAGGACAAAGACATACTATACTTATAAGAACAAAGACATGTTACACTTATAAGACAAAGACATACTACACTTATAAAGACAAAGACATACTACACTTATAAGGACAAAGACATACTATACTTATAAGGACAAAGACATACTATACTTATAAGGACAAAGACATACTACACTTATAAGGACAAAGACATACTACACTTATAAGGACAAAGACATACTATACTTATAAGACAAAGACATACTACACTTATAAAGACAAAGACATACTATACTTATAAGACAAAGACATACTATACTTATAAGACAAAGACATACTACACTTATAAGGACAAAGACATACTATACTTATAAGACAAAGACATACTATACTTATAAGGACAAAGACATACTATACTTATAAGACAAAGACATACTATACTTATAAGGACAAAGACATACTATACTTATAAGACAAAGACATACTATACTTATAAGGACAAAGACATACTATACTTATAAGGACAAAGACATACTATACTTATAAAGACAAAGACATACTATACTTATAAGGACAAAGACATACTATACTTATAAGGACAAAGACATACTATACTTATAAGAACAAAGACATACTATACTTATAAGGACAAAGACATACTACACTTATAAGGACAAAGACATACTATACTTATAAGAACAAAGACATACTACACTTATAAGGACAAAGACATACTATACTTATAAAGACAAAGACATACTATACTTATAAAGACAAAGACATACTACACTTATAAGGACAAAGACATACTATACTTATAAGGACAAAGACATACTATACTTATAAGGAAAAATACATACTACACTTATAAGGAAAAATACATACTACACTTATAAGGACAAAGACATACTACACTTATAAGGACAAAGACATGCTACACTTATAAGGACAAAGACATACTACACTTATAAGTACAAAGACATACTACACTTATAAGGACAAAGACATACTACACTTATAAGGACAAAGACATACTATACTTATAAGGACAAAGACATACTATACTTATAAAAAAGACATGTTATACTTTTAAGGACAAACACTATATAACCAATCTATTATAAGGAAAAGCCCACAATACACTTTATAACAGGATTCTTTCTTAAGAAACACTCTCAATAACTCCTAAAGATAGAGGCTGCCTGGCTGGCAATCATATTTCTGTGAAAAATAGACACTTCGGCCAGTTAGAGTTTTTTTATTTTCTCAGCGTTTCGACAAAAATATTTTGTCTTCATCAGGAGAAATAAATAAAGCATTTGGCAAGGTGTTAAAAATTGTTCTATTTTTATTTATTTCTCCTGACGAAGACAAAAGATTTTTGTCGAAAACTGGCCAAAATGTCTATTTTTCACAGAAAATCCCTCAATAACGCTATCATTCCAAACAAAAGTAGTTGGTTGTTCTATTTTGTTATGGGGAATTTTCATAGTATCTGAAATACG